>CM066966.1:5081940-5605151 GCA_033971965.1 Cucurbita ficifolia
AAACCCTAATTCGAGACATTTGATGCACGTGCCAAAAAAATAAAGTAACGGTCAATGTGTTTCGAAAGCTTAAAATCGAAACCCTAATTTGGAAACCCTAATCCGAGACGTTTGATCCACGTTCTAAAAAAACTTTGTAACGGTCGATATTTTTTGAAATTTTTGTAGGGAATGATCAAGCTTGATGGTTTTGAATAGAATGTTGAAGAAACGGATTGTATAAAAAAGAAAAAAAGTTCTTAAGAAAAATAAGGGTAGCATGTAGCTTGAGTATTTTAATAAATCCTCAGCAAGTAACTCCATTGTTTGAGTCAGGTAATGCAAACATACACATACATGATGGAACCCATCTTGTAAAAGCGTATCATGACCTTGAGTTTTTTCCAGTTCAGGTAGGGTTGGATGTGTGGTACTTCCCCACACACGGCCCACGCACGCACACTTGGACCTAGCAGGCGGACTCGTATACGTACCCCTGAGTCTAGCTTCATCGAGCTAAACACGCTAATGCGTCGCCGGACACCACAGAGTGAAAGGCTCACATGATATCATGATGAAAAAAAATATCGAAGGTATGCGTCTGTACTAACATAACATAACGAGGAAATATCCTAATGCACATGGCATTGATAAATTCATGAGGTCCCCATAGCTTAAAATTATAGCATACAGTAAGAATCATTTCATTTTTCCTTTCATTCATGTCATAGTACATATATGAATCCTGTATGAATCATACTCATCATGACTTACATCACACACATTCATATCATGGCTTCACATGCCATTACATATCATGACGTAACATGGCATCACACACATTCATAACATGGCATCATAGGTCATCACATAACATACATAAAATAGCATAACATTCCTAAATATGTGCATGTAGGGGCCACAGGGCATGCGTCATCATACAATCCTTCCAACCAACAAACATAGAGTTGCTTACTTGTTTAGCATTGATATCCTAACTATTTTATAGTTGCTCTTAGGACAAAATATTAAACTTAGTTTACCTAAACATATTGCGTTAATTCCAATGATAGTTTATTTTGAATTAAATTATAAATGGAGTTTATTTTGATCCTAACTATTCTAACAAATGGGGTTGACTACGTTGAGTTAATAAAGGAATGAATCCTTCCAAACTCTAGAAAAGTAGAAACATAAACGTGCCGATTGCTGCACAATAGTTTCTAAGTTAATTCCAATGATAGTTTATTTTGAATTAAATTATAAATGGAGTCTTCCTTCCTAATAATTTTTTTTTTTTTTATAAATTTTATATTTTATATAATAAATTTTGAAATTTTAATGGTGTATTCCACAAATCTATAATGTGATGTTTTTAAAATTATTTATTAGATATAAATTTTAACTACTTTACTAAGACATCAAGTTATTCAATTCAGTTTTAAGTAATCTTGAATGCATACATGTGGTACCAAGTTTATTATAGTAAAAAAATAGAATCGTTAAGTATTATTTCTCCTAAATGTAAAAAATATAATTATTGAAAACATGCCCAACATCATGCATGTTGTAAACTAAGCTTGCTTATTTTAGGAATTTTGAAAGCTAAAATAAAAATGCTAGGAAGAATGGTTTGAAACATTTGTTGGCTTAAAAGCTTATTCAATGATTATTCAATCAGTTGACGGAGTGGTCTCGGCTGGCGCTGGTTCAGCACAAATGGGAGGGTTTTGCTTTCCAGAAATGGTCGGTTTCACATTTGCACACTCAGACACAGCTGACCCTTCTTTACCACTATAAGTGAGGTCAATATCAGCAATTTCCACATCCTCACATGGATTACTTTTACTGCAAACCAGTTTCACTGCAACCGGAGTAGCAGATGTGCCCCTGATATTCTTGAAACTAACTTTGCTAATCTTAATTGTGGATGAAATATGAATGTTCAAAATAAACATTAATTAATACTTGATCAAAAGATCATAAGTTGGAAACCAACGAGGTTCGATTTTAATACTTACTTTTCGATTGCATTGATTCAATGGACAATATCTTGATCTATGATGATAGGGTTAGTAACATTAACCATTTCAATATCTTCAAAATGCATGTCAGAGGCTGGGTATGAGATGACAGAATCTGGCCATAATTTGATCCTAACACCATTTGTAGTACTGATTAATTTGCATTTCTTCACGGTAACTCCTACCACTTCTTTTTCAGTTTTATACTTGCCCAAGCTGCCTATGCTAATGCCATGTCCCGGTCCGCAAGTAACATCACTAATAGTTATTTTTTTGTTAGTGTATCCTACCGATATACAATCATCTCCCATTGCGATTACGGTATTGAGAATGTTAACTTCTTCTGAATCACCCAAGTGAATTCCATCGGTGTTGGGACTATGGTCTGGTGCAGTAATTGTCAGGTGATCGAAGGTAAGATTCTTGTCGGCCAAAACATTGATATGAAAATTTTTGCTATCCAATGAAGTTATGTCCTTCACTATCGAATTTGTGATGAAATTGAACTTCAAATTCTACTCCTTTTAAACAGGCAAAGAAAACCGTTAAAACATATAATGCTAACCTAAATTAAATTATGTGTTCTTTTTATAATTAAATTAGTATGAGAATTTACCATGGGAAGCTTTTTGCATATTTTCTTTAGGTGGCAATCATTCTTTTCCCAACCAGCTTTTCCTTGACCACGAAAACTCCAGTACCTGACAATGTCAAATGATCCACATATTCCATAACAAGCAACCCATCTCCTTCTGTATCAGTAGGAGAAGCTTGTAATGTTCCTTCAACTTGAAGCTCAATAGGACTTTTACATGGACCTTTCAGCCTAGATTCACCTAATTGATAAGTTCCTTTTGGAACCAATACTTTACTTGGAGTAGTCGACGCACATGCTTCCTTCCATGCATCTGCTAAAGCCTGTGTATTCAACCATTTCATTTGAGAAAAATATTTTGTACAAAATGAAAATTTGGTTTATCAACTTAAACAAATGTACACGTACTTGAGTAATATCAGCATTAGGTTTGGCACCGAATGTCGTAACATCAAAAACACCGCTAGTAGCACCAGCGGTAGCATTAGACACCAACAATAATAACAGTGGAATTAATGCCATAAACTTTGATATCAATCCCATTCTTTCTAGTTCACTTGTCTCTCCTACTTTGCCTTATTTTGTTTTGGTTCAAAATCCCAATGCACATGACATTGATAAATTTATGAGGTCCCCATAGCTTAAAATTATAGCATACAATAAGAATCATTTCGTTTTTCCTTTCATTCATGTCATAGTACATATATGAATCATGTATGAATAGTACTCATCATGACTTACATCACACACATTCATATCATGGCTTCACATGCCATTATATATCATAACGTAACATGGCATCACACACATTCATAACATGGCATCATAGGTCATCACATAACATACATAAAATAGCATAACATTCCTAATTATGTGCATGTAGGGGCCACAGGCATGCGTCATCATGCAATCCTCCCAACCAACAAACATAGAGTCACTTACTTATTTAGCATTGATATCCTAACTATTTTATAGTTGCTCTTAGGACATAATATTAAACTTAGTTTAGCTAAACAATATTGATTACTCCTAGTTTTAACTAAAAAATATTTACTTTGAGCAAATAAGAGTCTTACCGACCTAAAATGCCCTCATTAAGGTCAAAAACAACTTCAGAAGGGTCGAAAATGTAGGAAATGGTAATAAAATTGGGGTTTTGATTTTAAACACTTTTTTACTATTTTATACACTCCTTTTCTTCGACATTCTATTCTAAATCATCAAGGTTGATCATTCTCCAAGAGAATTTCGAAAAACTTAATTTGGAACGTTTGAAGCACGTGCTAAAAACACTGAGTAACGGTCGATGTTTTTTGAAATTTTCTTAGTGAATGATCAACCTTGATGATTTAGAATAGAATGTCGAAAATTAGGGTTTGGATTTTAAGCACTTTTTCATTGATTTATACACTTATTTTCTCCGATATTCCATTCTAAATCATCAAGCTTGGTCATTCCCCAGGAAAATTACGAAAAATATTGACCGTTACTTAGTTTTTTTAGCACGTGCTTGAAACGTTCCGGATTAGGGTTTCGAAAATTAGGGTTTCAATTTTAAGCATTTTTTTACTGTTTTATACCCTCATTTTCTTCGACATTCTATTTTAAATCATCAAGCTTGATCATTTCCCAGAACAATTTCGAAAAACATCGACCGTTACTCAGTTTTTTTAGCACGTGATTGAAACGTCCC
Source organism: Cucurbita ficifolia (assembly GCA_033971965.1). Lineage (NCBI taxonomy): Eukaryota > Viridiplantae > Streptophyta > Magnoliopsida > Cucurbitales > Cucurbitaceae > Cucurbita > Cucurbita ficifolia. The sequence continues at coordinate 5,086,232 of CM066966.1, forward strand.
GGATTAGGGTTTCCAAATTAGGTTTTCAATTTTAAGCATTTTTTTACTCTTTTATACACTCATTTTCTTCGACATTCTATTCTAAATCATCAAGCTCGATCATTCCTAAGGAATATTTTAAAAACATCGATCGTTACTCTTTTTTTTTAGCACGTGCTTCAAACGTTCCAGATTATGGTTTCGATTATAACCACTTTTTTACTGTTTTATACACTCTTTTTCTTCAACATTCTATTATAAATCATCAAGCATGATCATTCCTCAGGAAAATTTTGAAAAACATCGACCGTTACTCAATTTTTTTGCACGTGCTTCTAACGTCCCGAATTAGGGTTTCTAAATAAGGGTTTTGATTATAAGCCTTTTTTTTTTTACTGTTTTATACACTTCTTTTCTTCGACATTCTATTAAAAATCATGGAGCTTTTTCATTCATTCTACCTTTTTTATCTCCCATAGTAATTGAAGAATATAAAATGAACTTGATTTCATGACAACAAGCATAGAATACAAGTAGAGCAATAATTATGAACATTAGTTCCATCTCCAATAAATTGCATGAATAAGCCGAAATCATCTAATACCGTAACAAAAATTGACACATAGATACATAATTCTTCGCTCTCTCAAGGGTCTCGCATTAAATCGTTCAAGTCCAAACCTAAAGCGTGGAATCATAGAAGAAAAACGTACGAATAACATTTTGACTAGAGAGTAGGGGCGACATTTTAAAAAAAGGCAATGATCAATGGAGGCTGAATCAGAGTACTTCTCCCTTTCTTGTTCTGTTTCAGAATCTTTTAAAATTTTTGAACTCTTTCTAGAATTGTTTTATTTTCCTTTATTACTCTTATCCTCGTGACTTAAATAGATTGATCCTTGGTATGGAAACCCTGGAATTAAAAATTGGCAATCCTGAGCCAAATCCTTTTTCCGAAAACATAAAAAAGAGTTCATGATATTTTAAAGAAGGGAATTTGTACAGAACTTCACATTAATCAATAACCGAAATTCCATTAATAAAATAAAAAAAAGAGGGTGTGGATAACTTGTATATAGCTTTGACTAACCTTTTCTTTATTATTTTCCCTCTCTCGTTCTATTCATACTACACTTATTACCTTAAACTTCCGTCTTCCATAACGACAAAAATATATATATTTTTATTTTAGTGATAGAAATTAATCTAAGATGAATAGATAAAAGATCAATCAAGTGACTAAATGAAATGAACTAATTGGTTCTAACAAATGGAGTTGACTATGTTGCGTTAATAAAGGAATGAATCCTTCTAAACTCTAGAAAAGTAGAAACATAAACATGCAGATTGCTGCACAATAGTTTCTAAGTTAATTCCAATAATATTTATAAATTTTATATTTTATATAATAGATTTTGAAATTTTAATGATGTATTCCACAAATCTATAATGTGATGTTCTTAAAATTATTTATTAGATATAAATTTTAACCATCTTCCCTTTGTAATTTTTTAATTTGAAGTTCGATTGAATTTTAAGTAATCTTGAATAATTTTAAATAAAATTCCTAATTTAACAATTATGTCATATATGCGGTACCAAGTTTATTACAGTAAAAAAAATAGAATGGTTAAGTATTATTTCTCTTAAATGTAAAAAATATAAATATTGAAAACATGGCCAACATCATGGCATGTTGTAAACTAAGCTTGCTTATTTTAGGAATTTTGAAAGCTAAAATAAAAATGTTAGGAAGAATGGTTTGAAACATTTGTTGGCTTAAAAGTTTATTCAATGATTATTCAATCAGTTGACGGAGTGGTCTCAACTGGCGCTGGTTCAGCACAAATGGGAGGGTTTTGCTTTCCAGAAATGGTCGGTTTCACATTTGCACACTCAGACACAGCTGCCCTTCTTTACCACTATAAGTGAGGTCAATATCAGCAATTTCCACATCCTCACATGGATTACTTTTACTGCAAACAAGTTTGACTGCAACCGGAGTAGCAGATGTGCCCCTGATATTCTTGAAACTAACCTTGCTAATCTTAATTGTGGATGGAATCTGAATGTTCAAAATAAACATTAATTAATACTTGTTCAAAAGATAATAAGTTGGAAACCAACAAGGTTCGATTTTAATACTTACCTTTCGGTTGCATTGATTCCATGGACAATATTCTTGATCTATGATGATAGGGTTAGTAACATTAACCATTTCAATATCTTCAAAATGCATGTCAGAGGCTGGGTATGAGACCACAGAATCTGGCCATGATTTGATCCTGACACCATTTGAAGTACGGATTAATTTGCATTTCTTCACGGTAACTCCTACCACTTCTTTTTCAGTTTTATACTTGCCCAAGCTGCCTATGCTAATGCCATGTCCCGGTCCGCAAGTAACATCACTAATAGTTATTTTTTTGTTAGTGTATCCTACAGATATACAATCATCTCCCGTTGCGATTACGGTATTGATAATGTTAACTTCTTCTGAATCACCCAAGTGAATTCCATCGGTGTTGGGACTATAGTCTGGTGCAGTAATTGTCAAGTGATCGAAGGTAAGATTCTTGCAGGCCAAAACATTGATATGAAAGTTTTTGCTATCCAATGAAGTTATGTCCTTCACTATCGAATTTGTGATGAAATTGAACTTCAAATTCTGCTCATTTTGAATAAACAAAGAAAGAAAACGGTTAAAAACATATAATGCTAACCCAAAAACAAAGAAAAAAAGAGAATTGGAATTATGAGTTAAAACATATTGCTATCCCAAATTTAATGATGAGTTCTTTTTATAATTAAATTAGTATGAGAATTTACCATGGGAAGCTTTTTGCATATTTTCTTTAGGTGGCAATCGTTCTTTTCCCAACCAGCTTTTCCTTAACCATCAAAAACTCCAGTACCTGACAATGTCAAATGATCCACATATTCCATAACAAGCAACCCATCTCCTTCTGTGTCGGTAGGAGAAGCTTGTAATGTTCCTTCAACTTGAAGCTCAATAGGACTTTTACATGGACCTTTGAGCCTGGATTCACCTAATTGATAAGTTCCTTTTGGAACCAATACTTTACTTGCAGTAGTCGACGCACATGCTTCCTTCCATGCATCTGCTAAAGCCTGTGAATTCAACCATTTCATTTGAGAAAAATATTTTATACAAAATGAAAAATTTTGTTTATCAACTTAAACAAATTTATCGTACTTGAGTAATATCAGCATTAGGTTTGGCACCGAATGTCGTAACATCAAAAACACCGCCAATAGCACCAGCGGTAGCATTAGACACCAACAATAATAGCAGTGGAATTAATGCTATAAACTTTGATATCAATCCCATCCTTTCTAGTTCACTTGTCTCTTCTACTTTGCCTTATTTTGTTTTGGTTCAAATTCCCAAACTTCTTAGAAATAAGAATTGATTTATTGCATTTACCAACTCAAACTCTCCTTATATACAAACACAAAAATAACCAATTTTTGCGAACTAAATTTATTAAAAAATAAGTATGTGGTTGAAGGCGGAACCTATAATTAGTTTTACCTTAAATGAGGGAAGACTCATTTTGTTGAATATAATTCCTTCCATACTGATAAATGTGCATCCCACAATTTTTAACAAATGGACAACAACAAAAAAAATTATCTTCAAAGAATTGATCAATTTTTTTTAAAAAAAAAAAAATATTAGTTTTCAAACTCTATAGTATTACTCTTTTACTTTTCTTACTTTTCTTCCTATCTCACAATTTTTCCTCTTCTTCTCTAGATAAATATATTAATGAGAATGAATATTTTTGGTTTTATTATTATTAGTGTATATCAAAATTATATTAAAACGATGTGATGGAAAAAGTTTTTCTTTTGTCATTTTTTCAGCAATATTGGTCAGTCGAGGCCCATCCATGCCCAATTGGTCAGTCGGGGCCTGTCCATTTCCAATCCTATTGGACAAACACTTGATCGAATTTTCTCCCAATTTTTCACATGTCTTGTTACGTGATTTGATACATTCTATCGTGCGCACTTGGCATATATTTTTCAGAATCGACTCTAGAGAATTTATAATCTATTTTTTAGAATCACCTTCATTCAATGGACAATATTCTTGATCTATAATATGAATATTCTTGATTTCAACCTTAATTAACTCTTCTCTATCTCTTCTCTATCAAGTTCTACAAGAGTATATTGCACTCAAAATAATAAATCATATCTCGTAAGTGAAAATAGGAATGGGTGAATAGAGTACAAAATTAGGTTGAAATGGCACTGTAGCGATTGTACCACACCAAAGATATTCAAAGGCTCCCAAATTAGAGACCATCATCGAAGAAGGTCCTAGCTGCTTTCAAGTTTTGTCAAAAATGAATTTTGTTTCTTCTATCGATTTTTCTATCTTTTGGACCTTATTTTATTTTGTATCAACATTTGTAATATCCATTGAAGATTGGGATTTTTTAACCACTACCTTAATTCTTAGTGTTCCCATGGTTTGAATTCTCAATTCAATTACCCTTAAATAAGATTGGGAAATTCTGTAAACCAATAATTTCTAATTTTAAAGTTATTATACATGTTTATTTAACATTTTTAATGTAAACTAGCAGTGATGTGGCTGATATATTGACTAAGTTTACTGTAATGAATTTATTTTATGAGGATCAATTTTCAAAACTTCAAATTTGGACGGTGATGAAAAAAATAAGATAAAAGAGTAAAAATATGGAAAAAATTTTTGTGTAATTTAAGAACGCACACCACCACAATTAAAAAACAAATTGAAATCCACAAAATTGGTGTTGATTAGAGGTATTTATAAATACAAAGAATGGATTTGAGATATAAATTTAAACAAATGTAAAAATTTCAAAGACAGACACTTTGAGATGACTCCGTCTCTATGACTATGAAACTCTCGAGCACTCCTCTATCTCGAGCAATAGTCAACAATCACTTGAAAAAAGAAGAAGAATGGGGTGAGTATAAAAATAATCAGTAATCAACATATTTGTAGGCTCTCATTGCATTCATATCCTAGTAAGTTATCACGGTCTTTTCCTTGAGTTCTTGGAAGTTCAGGCCTAAACTTTATAACTATTTGTGTAACTGGGGAGACCTCAAAGTTTCAATCAGATGCTTTGCTTTGCCCTTGCAGTGAACAACCAACATCTTTCGTTGGTGCTACCTCAATAAAATTTGGTAGGACAGACAGTATAACTTCTGCTGATCTAAACATCTTTTATGGAAGATTAACTGACTTTTGCTGATCTTAACATCCTTTATAGAAGATTAACTAACGGACCCTTCCATAGGACCATAAAGTAATCTCTATGTGTGCTGGTCATCTACTATGTTAACCTGTGTGGTTCCATGCCCCTTCTTAGGACAACTATAGGACAAAGTCTCTGTTTAGGAGACCTCTTGCATTTCCATAAGGTGATGGCACTAATTCTCTCGATGCGCTACTCTATTCAACCTAGACCCAACTAGATACACCTACTCCTGTAGAACTATCGCTTGGTAGGGGAGCTATTGAGTCCAACCTAAGTCACTAATAATGCTATTAGGGTATCGAAAAAGATAGGCGGACGGTGATTATGGTGACATCGTTCACGCTGCTATCGACTTTGAAAGCTTTGTTAATCATCCTTGAGTGCCATGGAGGTTTATTAGGGTCCTAAGATATCTAGGCAACTCTCTCTCACACACACACGGACCCAAGGCTGTGCCATACAGAATGCGGGGTAAACATGGGCCACCATGAGAAATATCCAAAATTTGAATCTTTGTTCAAATCTTGGACATAGGTTTTTAGGTTCATGTTGTGTACTGCCATCCTAAGGAAGTGTCTTAGGGCAAGGACTAATGTAATCCTTTGTATATAGAGTGGAAGTAGAAAGTCCGATTGGATCCACTCTCTTTAAACCTACCTAAAGGCGAGGGATCATACAAGTACATGAGCTAAGACTAGGACCTATGCATTGTGTATGAAGTGGAAGGGATAGTCTGATAGGATCCATTCTCCTTAAACTTGCCCAAGGGAGAAGGGATCATAAAGTGCATAGTGAGAGATTAAGAACTCATTGAGGATTATAAAAGTCAAATTTCAAAGAAAAAGGCTTCGAAAAATACTAAAACTTTGATATATATATATAAAAGAACATATTAAAGATTTGAAAAAAATAATCAAAGTCAATGTTAGAAAGATATTTTGTTCATTTTCGTGCTCCGCCTATTCTAGAAAATGTAATAAGTAAAAAAACAGTGTTAATTAGAAAAAAATAAAAAATAAAAAGAAAGAAATAAAAAGAAAAGAAGGGGAATAATAAGAATCCTAGAAAGAGAGTGAAATAACAGCCATCTACTCTGATTCTGGCCAAAACTCTTTCACTCTACTTGCTTAGAGCCTTGTGGAGATCATGTTTGGACACATCCCAATTGTCCAAAACCCTTAAAAAAATTGGGAAGATCGTGTCACATCCTAATTTTCGAGATTCTGAATCTCGAACCGTGACTAAAAAAACAAAGACAAAAAATAAAAATTAAAAAAAATAAAAATTAGAATAAAGTAAAAGTTAAAAATACCGTAAAATGAAAATTGAAGTAAAGACAAACAATACCATGATTAAATATTTAAAATGGAGTTACAAGATGGTGTTGTTCAAATTTATTACAAACTAGAAAAAGGATATGAGATACAATTACAAAACGAAGTACAAAAGACTCAAAATACAAGAGGGATTGACACTTCGGCACGACCTCCTCTGTGACCGCATAGCTCTTGAGCGCTCCTCCATTTCTGTAACACCCGAGCTTTAAAAGGCTGAAGAGACCGAGGCTTGAGTCGACGAAGAAGGAAGCTATGCTCGGGATAGTTATAAGATAAAAAAAATGGTCAAGGTGGGCAAAATGGTCATTTTGCTCCTACTCTTACTTGAGGGTTCTGGTTAGTTGAATCACAACAAAGAAAGAAAGAAGAGAGGAAAAAGAAGGGAGAAGAAGTTAGGGTTGGAAGAGAAAAGAGCAGAGAAGCTGGCCGCCTCGAATCCGCCGTTGGAGATCGAATCAAAGGCAAGAAACTTCGAATCAAGACTCCTCTCGGTGTTGGAGGAAGTTTGGGTGGTGGATTCGCCCATTCCAACAAGAAAATCCGGCAACGAACAAGGTAAGGTTCCAAACTTCTTGTTTCGATTTTACCTAGATCTGAGGAGTTACTTGAGTGATAGATTTGGAATTTTTGAGGTATGTAACTAAAAGAGGATTCACACAGTTTTCTTGAAGGATTTCCAAATGAAAATCGAAGTTTAATCGGAGTTCGGGTGAACCGATCAAGAACAGAAAACATGAGTTTTCTGTATCATTGGACAACTTTAATTCATTCTATATTCAAGAACAAAATAAAGGAAAAATACATAGTAGAAGTAGAATATGAGATCTACAATGTTCGTGAAAAAACTTTATTGATAGAATTATAGATTGAAAGATAGAAGAAAAGTTTGAAGAAAATAGATTGAAAACACGAAAATCCTAAAGATCTAAAAAATTCAAAAACATGCAGGAGGGCTGGGCTAGTGGATCGACCTCTAGGCCGAGGAGCGCTATTGGGGCGAGGGCTTGAGGTCCAAACCTGCATATTTTGATTATTATTTTTTAAAGTTTTTTTCTTTTCCTTTTGAAAGGAAACTATATGGTTTTAAAATAACTCACAACTTTATTGAATATAAACAATAATAAGTTACAAGTACAGTAAGAAATAATAAATATAAAATTACTGTATAAATAGTTTGCCAAACAAACTTCTATTTCTTTTTTTTTGGTTTGTTAAAAAAATCATAACTATTTTTAGAAATTATTCCAACAACTAATTAATTTTTTAATTTCTTAAATTATATCCTTGATTTCTCACCCTTCATCTTTTTTTAGCTTTGCCAGCTAAATCAAACATCTATATTTAACTTTATAAACACTCCCATTCATATTATATATACAAATTTAAACATTATTCTCTTCCAACCCTAATTAACTCTTCTCTATAAAGGTCTACGAGAGTACACTGCACCAAAAATAATAAATCATCTCTCGTAAGTGAAAATAGGAATGGTGAATAGAATACAAAATTGGGTTGAAAATGGCACCTGTAGCGATTGTACCACACCAAAGATATTCAAAGGCTTCCAAATTAGAGACCATCATCGAAGAAGGTCCTAGCGGCTTTCAAGTTTTGTCAAAGAGAATTTTGTTTCTTCTACCGATTTTTCTATCGTTTGGACCTTATTTTCTTTTGTATCGACATTTGTGATATCCATTGAAGGTTGAGATTTTTTTCCCACTAGCTTGATTCTTAGCGTTCCCATAGTTTGAATTCTCAATTCATTTAAATAAGATTGGAAAATTGTGTAAACCAATAATTTCAAATTTTAGGGTTATTATACGTGTTTATTTAACATTTTTAATGTAAATGAGCAGTGATGTGGCTAATATATTGACTAAGTTGACTGTAATGAATTTATTTTATCATGATCAATATTGATCAAAGCTTCAAATTTGGACGGTGGTGAAAAAGATAAGATAAAAGTAAATCAAATAATAGTAAAAATATGGAAAAATTTTGTGCACTTTAAGAACACACAACACCACAGTTAAAAAATAAATCGAAATCCAATACAAAAAGGTGGTGGTGTTAAGAGTTATTTATAAAAAGAGAATGGATTTGAGATATAAATTTAAACAAATGTAAAAACTTCAAAATGCAAAGAGATAGACATTTTGAGAGTATTCCCTCTCTATGACTATGCAATTCTCGAGCACTTCTCTGTCTCGACCAATAGTCAACAATTACTTGAAAAAAGAAGAAGAATGGGGTGAGTATAAAAATACTCAATAATTAACATACTTGTAAGCTCTCATTGCATTCATATCCTAGTAAGTTATTACGGGTTTTTCTCTGAGTTCTAGGAAGTTCGGGCCTAAACTTTATAACTATCTGTGTAACTAGGGATACCTCAAAGTTTCGATCAGATGCTTTGCCCTTGCAGCGAATGACCAACATCTTTCGTTGTGGTGCTATCTCAATAAAATCTGGTAGGACAGTATGTCTTCTGCTGATCTAAACATCTTCTATGGAAGATTAACTGACGGACCCTTCCATGGGACCATAAAGTAACTCTACGTGTGCCGGCCACCTACTATATTAACCTATGTGGTTCTCGTGCCCCTTCTCAAGACGGTTACAATACAAATGCACCTAGTTCTCTTGATGCGCTACTCTATTCAACCTAGACCCAACTGGATAGTCCTACTCCGGTAGAACTATCGCTTGGCAGGGGAGCAATTGGGTCCAACCTAAGTCGCCAATAATGCTATTAGGGTATCGAAAAAGATAGGTGGGCGGTGATCATGGTGACATCGTTCACACTGCTAGTGGCTTTGAAAGCTTTGTTAATCATCCCTAAGTACTATGGAGGCTTATTAGGTTCCTAAGATATCTAGGCAGCTTTAAACATGGACTCTCAACCCCAAGACTCTAGCTCCTTGGAGTTTTCTTAATCGTGAAGCACTAGGATCTAAACCTTTAATCACTTTTCACATTCAAAGGTGTTTGGTCTATTGGAGACATTCTAAATTAGACCATCAAATGAGAATCCCTAGAAAGATCATGTCACATCCCAATTTTTGAACTTTTGAATCTCGGACCGTGACTAAAAAAACAAAGACAAAAAATAAATAAAATAAAAATTGAAATAAAGTAAAAGATAAAAATACAATCAAATTAAAATTGAAGTAAAGACAAACAATACCATGATTAAAAATAAATTGAATTCCAATTACAAGATGATGTTGTTCAAATTTATTACAAACTAGAAAAAGGGTTTGAGATATAATTACAAAATGAAATACAAAAAACTCAAAATACAAGAGGGACTGACACTTCGGAACGACCTCCTCTGTGACCGCATTGCTCTTGAGCGCTCCACCATTTCAACCGGCAGTCTTCGAATACTAAAAAAAAAGGAGAAATGGGTGAGTATAAAATACCGCATTGCTCTTGAGCTCTCCACCATTTTAAAAAGTACTCCCTAAAAAAAAGGAGAAATGGTACTTTATAGGCTCATTGTTAGTAGAACTCCCTCCTCATGTCATCTACATATGAACTCCCTCGTCCCCTCTTAAGGTGAGTTTATTTCGTACATAGTAGTGACTCTTCAAGTCAACTATTTATGTAGTCCCCCATCCCCTCTCAAGGTGGGGTTATTTTACACAATAGTGACTTATCAAAATGATTAGTTCACGTTATTAGCGATCTCATAAGTCCTTATAACTTTTCTTTCGGGTGGTGTGGAGATTTACTAGGTTCCTAGGGGCATTTAGGTGGTTTCATCCTTAAATATCGTTCTCAGGACACTTAGGACTGACTCCTTAGCCAATCCAGACTCTAGATGCATGCGGGTCTAAACCTCTAATCGCCGCTCACGATTCTTGGGTGCTCGGTCTACCGGAAAGATACTGTTTTGGGTTGGTTCGAAATTGCTCAAGCTCTTGTGCTGTAGTCTCAACTTTGTTTTCTTGCGCATGCTTTGCTAGGGAGATTATCCTATAGCTCACCTAGAGCATGGTTTACATAATTTACACGTTTGTGCAAGATTATTAGGGAGATATCCTATCAATAACCTAAATCGCTGAAAGCATAAACTAAATGATTCATGCAAACGAACAAACAAACAAGCTCCACGGAGAGATAACATCCATCACTCCCTTAGAGCACAGATCACAAAAATCCATCATTCTTTCTAGCACAGTAGAAAACATTTAAAACAACATTTATTATAATCTCATCGTAGGGGCATTTTGGTAAATTTTTACATCTTACCTATCTTACTCATCCATATTGCTCAACTCATATTCTAGTCATGCATATTCTCTTTCCAGCTCTCCAAAGAGTATAAAAAGAACATGCATCTCGAAAACCTTATCCTAGGGGCATAATAGTAATTTTTTATATTATATATACAATACATACTCATCCAAAAACACCCTTATGAAGTCCTAAACATGCATTTTTTAACTACCTAAGGAAAGAAAGGCTCACATGCTACCATGTTCTAGCGATTACTACAAGTATTACTTGCCTAAAGTCCATGTGAATATCTACTTGGAAGTCACGTGCTTTCTCGAGCTAGCTTTTTTTTTTTTGCGTGTTAGGAGCTTAAATTTTTTGTTCTTTGGTAGATCTTAATTCAAGAAAAATTCGGGTTAGTATCAAAATTGGGACAAAAAATAGTCGAACAGAGGTCAAACATGCCGAAAAAACCCACATCACGTGTTTCCATGCGCGGTTGAAGGGTCACCACGTGTAGCTTTCATGCGTGAGTACTTACGTGCTTTAGAAGTGATACACGTATTTCGATTGCTACACATGGCGCTCACTTATAGATGCTACAGAGAATTTTTCTAAGATGTATGTGAGTGAGGACAAAATATACTAAAAAGACTGATGTTGGTTTATTGAATATAAACAATAATAGAATTAAAAAATTATACTCATAATAAAGAGATGTTTCAGCGCGACTACAAGAAAAACTAAGTTTGAGAAGAAATGAGTTGAGACACTGAAACCAAGCCCAAGAAGCTTGCTTTAATCCATAGAGGGCTTTATTTAGTGGACATACAAGAGTGGGAAAGTGAGGATGAATATACCAAGAAGTATGTTCCATATGAACATGTTTAGTAAGAGTGTCATTGAAGAAAACATTCTTGACATCAAGTTGCCGAAGAGGCAATTTATTTGTGAAAGCAAGAGAAAGCACAACACGAATAGTAGTAGTTTTGACAACCGAACTGAAAGTGTTAGTGTATTCGAGACTAGTAACATGAGTATAATCTTTGACAACAAGATGAGCCTTCAAACGCTCAAGGGATACATCAGACAAATATTTAGTGTGGAACACTCATTTAGAGCCCATAATGTTGGTGTTGGCAGGGCGAGGAACCAAAATCCAAGTGTAGCTTAAATTTACTTTGAGGCTAATTTGAAATCATAGATTTACAGAATTTTTCATAGATAGAGAATTCAAATCATTCAAATCATGCTCACACTATTGACAAAGGAAGTGGGAAAAATCCTTTAACTCCGATGAATATTACAAATATTTATACAAAAGAAAATAAGGCCTAAATGAGAAAAAAAATCGGAAGAATGAAACAAAATTCTCTTTGACAAAATTTGAAAGTCGCTGGGACCTTCCTCGATGATTGTCTCTAATTTTGGAGTCCTAGAATATCTTTGGTGTGGTATAATAGCAACGGGTGCCATTTCAACCCAATTCTGTATTCTATTCACCATTCTACTTTCACTTGAGAGAGGGAGAAGGTTTATTATTTTTGGGGACTTTATAAGAAAGAGTTAATTAGGGTTGAAGGAAATATGGTACAAATTTGTATATATAATGTGAAGGTGAGTGTCATAGAAGTTAAATATAGAAGTTTTGTTTGGTTGGCAACGCTAAAAAAAGACTAATACTTGGTTGTTTAAAGAATTCTAGAAATAGTTATGATTTTTTTTAAAAACAAAAGTATAAATGGAAATAAAACACTGAATAATTATATTTACTATTTATTTATTTTTGTACTTGATATCGGACTTCCGGCTTACAGATTCCATAGACTAACTTACCATGTAAGTTCGAGATATTTCCATGGGTTTGCAACAAACGTTTTGCCATTGTTAGGTATGACTTATGAAAGATGATAAATAAAAATAGTTGATGTTGCCTATGATTGATTCTTGTGCAGTATGTGAGGCAAGGTTTCACATATTTATATGTTAGGTATGGTAGATTTGGTATCCTATCCCAAGATTCAGAAGGGGACATTGAGAAGGATGAACTCTTGCCAAAAGGACAAGGCACGAGTAGAAGGAGTTCGACTTGCAAGGGATCAGTGACTCGAATAGACCCAATAGCTTCATGACTAGCGGTGCCTATAGCTGGAGAAGACCAGGCCACAACCATCCTTCTATAAGAGTCATTTCAAGCATCCGATGGTGGCAATCTAACAGGCCAACAATTCTAATGATCAGAAGGTATCGTGAACGTCGTTTATACGATAGGAATATGCAAACATATGGTAGTAATTCGATCGAGAGGTCCTTAACCCTATCAGAGGTACAATTTTTTTGCTCTAATTTAGTAGAGGTCCTTAACTCTACTACCTATGCTTTCATTTTAAGGTCAATTAAGGATATGAAGGGAGAAAGAGGTAGAGAACTTCGAGGGCCTAATTTGGAAAAAAGAAAAAAAGTTCTTAAAATTGAAACCCTAATTTGGAAACCCTAATCTGAGACGTTTGATCCATGTGCTAAAAAAACTGAGTAACGGTCGATATTTTATAAAATTTCTGTGGGGAATGACCAAGCTTGATGATTTCGAATAGAATGTTGAAGATACGGAGAGTATAAAAAACAAAAAAAAGTGCATAAAATCGAATCCCTAATTTGGAAACCCTAATCCGAGACGTTTGATCCACGTGCAAAAAAAACATCATAACGGCCGATGTTTTTTGAAATTTTTGTAGGGAATGATCAAGCTTGATGATTTTGAATAGAATGTTGAAGAAACGGAGAGTATAAAAAAGAAAAAAAGTGATTAAAATCGAAATCGTAATTTGGAAACCCTAATCTGAGACGTTTGATCCACGTGCAAAAAAAACTGAGTAACGGTCGATGTTTTTTGAAATTTTTGTAGGGAATGATCAAGTTTGATGGTTTTGAATAGAATGTTGAAGAAACGGAGAGTATGAAAAAGAAAAAAAGTGCCTAAAATCGAAACCCTAATCCGAGACGTTTGATGCACGAGCTAAAAAAATTGAGTAACGGTCGATGTTTTTTTAAAATTTCTGTGGGGAATGATCAAGCATAATGATTTCGAAGAGAATGTTGAAGAAACGAAGTGTATAAAAAAGAAAAAAATGCTTAAAATCGAAACCCTAATTTGAAAACTCTAATCCGAGACGTTTGATGCACGTGCTAAAAAAACAAACTAACGGTCAATGTTTTTCGAAACTTCTGTAGGGAATAATCAAGTTTGATGATTTTGAATAAAATGTTGAAGAAACGGAGTGTATAAAAAAAAAGGGGGCTTAAAATCGAAACCCTAATTTGGAAACCATAATCTGAAACGTTTGATGCACGTGCTAAAAAAACAAACTAACGGTCGATGTTTTTCGAAACTTCTATAGGGAATAATCAAGCTTGATGATTTTGAATAGAATGTTCAAGAAACGGAGTGAATAAAAAAGAAAAAAGGGCTCAAAATCGAAACCCTAATTTGGAAACCCTAATATGAGATGTTTGATGCACGTGCTAAAAAAACAAAGTAACGGTAGATGATTTTAAATAGAATGTTGAAGAAACGGTGAGTATAAAAAAGAAAAAAAGTGCTTAAAATCGAAACCCTAATCCGAGACGTTTGATGCACGTGCTAAATAAACAAAGTAACGGTCGATGTTTTTCAAAACTGCAGTGGGGAATGATCAAACTTGATGATTTTGAATAGAATGTTGAAGAAACGGAGTGTATAAAAAAGAAAAAATGTGCTTAAAATCGAAACCCTAATCCGAGACGTTTGATCACCGTGCCAAAAAAACTAAGTAACGGTCGATGTTTTTTGAAATTTTTGTATGGAATGATCAAGCTTGATGATTTTGAATCGAATGTTGAAGAAACGGAGAGTATAAAAAGAAAAAAAGTGCTTAAAATCAAAACGCTAATTTAGAAATCCAAATCCAAGACGTTTGATGCACGTGCTAAGAAAACAAACTAACGGTCGATGTTTTTCGAAACTTCTGTAGGGAATAATCAAACTTGATGATTTTGAATAGAATGTTGAAGAAACGGAGTGTATAAAAAAGAAAAAAGGGCTTAAAATCGAAACCCTAATTTGGAAACCATAATCTGAGACGTTTGATGCACGTGCTAAAAAAACTGAGTAACCGTCGATGTTTTTTTAAATTTCTGTGGGGAATGATCAAGCATGATGATTTCGAATAGAATGTTGAAGAAACAGAGTGTACAAAAAGAAAAAAAAGCTTAAAATCAAAACCCTAATTTAGAAACCCTAATCTGAGACGTTTGATGCACGTGCTAAATAAACAAAGTCACGGTCGATGTTTTTTATAATTTTTGTAGGGAATGATCAAGATTGATGATTTTGAATATAATGTTGAAGAAACGGGGAGTATAAAAAAGAAAAAAAGTGATTAAAATCAAACCCGAATTTTAAAACCCTCATTTGAGACGTTTGATCCACGTGCTAAAAAAACTGAGTAACGGTCGATGTTTTTTGAAATTTTTGTGGGGAATGATCAAGCTTGATGATTTTGAATAGATCGTTGAAGAAACGGAGAGCAAAAAAAAGAAAAAGTGTGCTTAAAATCGAAACCCTAATCAGAGACGTTCGCTGCACGTGCTCAAAAAACAAAGTAACTGTCGATGTTTTTTGAAACTTCTGTGGGGAATGATCAAGCTTTATGATTTCGAAAAAAATGTTGAAGAAACGGAGTGTATAAAAAAGAAAAAAAAGTGCTTAAAACTGAAACCCTAATTTGGAAACCCTAATCCGAGACGTTTGATCCACGTGCTAAAAAAATGGAGTAACGGTCGATGTTTTTTAAAATTTTTGTGGGGAATGATCAAGCTTGATTATTTTGAATAGAATGTTGAAAAAATGGTGAGTATAAAAAACAAAAAAAGTGCTTAAAATCGAAACCCTAATTTGAAAACCTTAATCCGAGACGTTTGATCCACGTGCTAAAAAACCTAAGTAATGGTTGATCTTTTTTAAAATTTTTTGGGGGAATGATCAACCTTGATGATTTTGAACAGAATGTTGAAGAAATAGTGAGTATAAAAAAGAAAAAAAAGTACTTAAAATCGAAACCCTAATTTGGAAACCCTAATCTGAGACGTTTGATACACGTGCTAAAAAAACAAAGTAACGGTCGATGTTTTTCAAAACTTCTGTAGGGAATGATTAAGCTTTATGATTTCGAATAAAATGTTAAAGAAACGGAATGTATAAAAAAGAAAAAAAGTGCTTAAAACTGAAAACCTAATTTGGAAACCCTAATCCGAGACGTTTGATCCACGTGCAAAAAAAACTGAGTAACGGTGATGTTTTTTAAAATTTTTATGGGGAATGATCAAGCTTGATGATTTTGAATAGAATGTTGAAGAAATAGTGAGTATAAAAAAGAAAAAAAGTGCTTAAAATCGAAACCCTAATTTGGAAACCCTAATCCGAGACGTTTGATGCACGTGCTAAAAAAACAAAGTAACGGTCGATGTTTTTCGAAACTTCTCTGGGGTATAATAAAGCTTGATGATTTCGAATAGAATGTTAAAGAAACGGAGTGTATAAAAAAGAAAAAAGTGCTTAAAATCGAAACCCCAATTTTGAATCCCTAATCCGAGACGTTTGATCCACGTGCTAAAAAAAATGATTAACGGTCGATGTTTTTTTAAATTTCTATGGGGAATAATCAAGCACGATGATTTCGAAGAGAAGAAACGGAGTGTATAAAAAAGAAAAAAAGTGCTTAAAATCGAAACCCTAATCAGAGACGTTCGCTACACGTGCTCAAAAAACAAAGTAGCTGTCAATGTTTTTTGAAACTTCTGTGGGGAATGATCAAGCTTTATGATTTCGAAAAAAATGTTGACGAAACGGAGTGTATAAAAAAGAAAAAAAAAGTACTTAAAATTGAAACCCTAATTTGGAAACCCTAATCCGAGACGTTTGATCCACGTGCTAAAAAAACTGAGTAACGGTCGATGTTTTTTTAAATTTTTGTTGGGAATGATCAAGCTTGATTATTTTGAATAGAATGTTGAAAAAACGGTGAGTATAAAAAATAAAAAAAAGTGCTTAAAATCGAATACCTAATTTGAAAATCCTAATCCGAGATGTTTGATCCACGTGCTAAAAAACCTAAGTAACGGTCGATATTTTTTGAAATTTTTGTAGGGAATGATCAAGCTTGATGATTTTGAATAGACTTTTGACGAAATGGAGCGTATAGAAAAGAACAAAAGTGCTTAAAATCGGAGCCCTAATTTGGAAACCCTAAGCCCAGACATTTGATGCACGTGCTAAAAAAATAAAGTAACGGTCGATGTTTTTCGAGACTTCAGTGGGGAATGATCAAGCTTGATGATTTCGAATAGAATGTTGAAGAAACGGAGTGTATAAAAAAGAAACAAAGTGCTTAAAATCGAAACCCTAATTTGGAAACCTTAATCTGAGACGTTTAATGCACGTGCTAAAAAAACAAAGTAACGGTCGATGTTTTTTAAAATTTTTGTACGGAATGATCAAGCTTGATGATTTTGATTAGAAAGTTGAAGAAACGGTGAGTATAAAAAAGATAAAAAGAAATCAAAACCCTAATTTGGAAACCCTAATCCGAGACGTTTGATGAACCTGCTAAAAAACCAAAGTAACGGTCGATATTTTTCGAAACTTCAGTGGGGAATGATCAAGCTTGATGATTTCGAATAGAATGTTGAAGAAACAGAGTGTATAAAAAAGAAAAAAAGTGCTTAAAATTGAAACCCTAATTTGGAAACCCTAATCCGAGACGTTGGATCCCCGTGCTAAAAAAACTAAGTAACGGTCGATGTTTTTTGAAATTTTTGTGGGCAATTTTAAAGCTTGATGATGTCGAATAGAATGTGGAAGGAAAGGAGAGTATAAAAAAGAACAAAATCTTTAAAATCGATACCTAATTTGGAAACTGTAATCTGAGACATTTGATGCACGTGCTAATAAAATAAAGTAACCGTCGATGTTTTTGAAATTTTTGTAGGGAATGATCAAGCTTGATGATTTTGAAAAGAATGTTGAAGAAACGGAGAGTATAAAAAAGAAAAAAAGTGCTTAATATCGGAACCCTAATTTGGAAACCCTAATCCGAGACATATGATGCACGGGATAAAAAAACTGAGTAACCGTCGATGTTTTTGAAATTTTTGTTGGGAATGATCAAACCTGATGATTTCAAATAGAATGTTCAATAAATAGTGTATAAAAAAGAAAAAAATGCTTAAAATCGAAACCCTAATCTGAGACGTTTGATGCACGTGCTAAAAAAACAAAGTAACGGTCGATGTTTTTTTAAATTTTTGTTGGGAATGATCAAGCTTAATGATTTTGAATAGAATGTTGAAGCGATGGTGAGTATAAAAAAGAAAAAAACTGCTTTAAATCGAAACCCTAATTTGGAAACCCTAATCCGAGACGTTTGATGCATGTGCTAAAAAAAATTAACGGTCGATGTTCTTCAAACTTCAGCAAGGAATGATCAAGCTTGATGATTTTGAATAGAATGTTGAAGAAACGGTGAGTTTAAAAAATAAAAAAGGTCTTAAAATCGAAACCCTAATACGAGACGTTTGATGCACGTGCTAAAAAAACATAGTAACGGTCGATGTTTTTTGAAATTTTTTTACGGAATGATCAAGCTTGATGATTTTGAATAGAATGTTGAAGAAACGATGAGTATAAAAAAAAAAAAAAGAAATCGAAACCCAAATTTGGAAACCCTTATCCGAGACGTTTGATGCAGGTGCTAAAAAAACAAACTAACCGTCGATGTTTTTCGAAATTTCTGTGGCGAATGATCAATCTTGATGATTTCGAATAGAATGTTGAAGAATAGGAGTTTATAAAAAAGAAAAAAAGTTCATAAACTCGAAACCCTAATTTGGAAACCCTAATCCTTGACGTTTGTTGCACGTGCTAAAAAAACTAAGTGACGGTCGATGTTTTTTAAAATTTTTGTGGTGAATGATCAAGCTTGATGATTTCGAATAGAATTTTGAAGAAACGGAGAGTATAAAAATAAAAAAAGTACTTAAAATCGAAACAATAATCTGAGACATTTGATGCACGCACTAAAAAAACTGAGTAACGGTCGATGTTTTTCGAAAATTCTGTGGCAAAAGATCAAGCTTGATGATTTCGAATAGAATGTTGAAGAATAGGAGTGACTAAAAAGGAAAAAAATGCTTAAAATCGAAACCCTAATCCGAGACGTTTGATGCACGTGTTAAAAAAAATTGAGTAACCGTCGATGTTTTTTGAAATTTCTGTGTAAAATGATCAAGGATGATAATTTTGAATAGAATGTTGAAGAAACGGAGTGTATAAAAAAATGCTCAAATTCGAAACCCTAATTTGGAAACCCTAATCCGAGACGTTTGATGCACGTGCTAAAAAAACTGAGTAACAATCGATGTTTTTGAAATTTTTGTAGGGAATGATCAAGCTTGATGATTCTGAATAGAATGTTGAAGAAACATAGATCGTAAAAAAGTAAAAAAGTGCGTAAAATCGAAACCCTAATTCTGAAACTCTTATCTCAGACGTTTGATGCATTTGCTAAAAAACCAAAGTAACCGTCGATGTTTTTGAAATTTTTGTTGGCAATGGTCGTGCTTGATGATTTCGAATAGAATGTTGACGAAACGGAGAGTATAAAAATAAAAAAAAGAGCTTAAAATGGAAACCCAAATTTGGAAACCCTAATCCGAGACGTTTGATGCACGTGCTAAAAAAACTTAGTAACAGTCGATATTTTTTAAATATTTGTGGGCAATGGTTAAGCTTGATGATTTCGAATAGAATGTTTAAGAAACGGAGTGTATAAAAAAGAAAAAAGTGCTTAAAATCAAAACCCTAATTTTGAAAACCTAATCCGAGACGTTTTTTGCACGTGTTAAAAAAAGTGAGTAACCGTCGATGTTTTTTAAATTTTTGTGGGGAATGGTCAAGTTTGATGATTTCGAATACAATGTTGAAGAAACGGAGTGTATAAAAAAGAAAAAAAGTGCTTAAAATCGAAACCCTAATTTGGAAACCCTAATTCGAGACATTTGATACACGTGCTAAAAAAACTAAGAAACCGTCGATGTTTTTTAAATTTTCGTGGGGAATGATCAAGTTTGATGATTTCAAATAGAATGTTGAAGAAACAGACAGCGTAATAAAGTAAAAAAGTGCTTAAAATCGAAACCCTAATTCTGAAACCCTAATCTCAGACGTTTGATGCACGTGCTAAAAAAACTGAGTAACCGTCGATGTTTTTTAAATTTTTATGGGGAATGATCAAGCTTGATGATTTTGAATAGAATGTTGAAGAAACGGAGAGTATAAAAAAGAGAAAACGTGCTTAAAATCGAAACCCTAATTTAGAAACCCAAATCCAAGACGTTTGATGCACGTGCTCAAAAAACATAGTAACGGTGGATGTTTTTCGAAACCTCTGTGGGGAATGATCAAGCTTGATGATTTTGAATAGAATGTTGAAGAAACGGAGTGTATAAAAAAGAAAAAAAGTGCTTAAAATCGAAAACCTAATTTGGAAACCCTAATCCGAGACGTTCGATGCACGTGATAAAAAAACTTAGTAAAGGTTGATGTTCTTTGATATTTCTATAAGGAATGATCAAGCATGATGATTTCAAATACAATGTTGAAGAAACAGAGTGTATAAAAAAGATAAATGTTCTTAAAATCAGAACCCTATTATGATTCTTTTTATGCACGTGCTAAAAAAACAAAGTAACGATCAATGTTCTCCGAAACTTCTATGTGGAATGATCAAGCATGATGATTTCGAATAGAATGTTGAAGAAACGGAGAGCGTAAAAAAGTAAAAAAGTGCTAAAAATCGAAACCCTAATCCGAGACGTTTGATGCACGTGCTAAAAAAACTAAGTAACCGTCGATGTTTTTGAAATTATTGTAGGGAATGATCGAGCTTGATGATTTCGAATAGAATATTGAAGAAACAGAGAGAGTAAAAAAGTAAAAAAGAGCTTAAAATCGACACCCTAATTTGGAAACCCTAATCTGAGACGTTTGATGCACATGCTAAAAAAACTAAGTAACCGTCGATGTTTTTGAAATATTTTGTGGGGAATGATCAAGCTTGATGATTTCGAATAGAATGTTGAAGTAACGGTGTAACGACCCGAAATTTTCTACTTAATTTAAGGTCGCTACTGTATACATATCATAAACATTGCATGAGGAAGACTTAATTTAAATTCCATAAAACATAACCTTTATCTTGAAAACACAGTCATGGACTTACGTGTTTTAAAAATATCTTTAAAACGACACAACAAAAGAGTAAATAAAATAAATAAATATTTAAGTTAAAAACATCTTATTCTAGCCTAAGTCTAAGAAAATAGATACCACTATCCTATGCATGTGCCATGGTCTCGAGTTGCGATGCCGTCATCAGCCGTACAGGAATGTCTCGCCTTAACCAGAAAATGTAGTAGCACATGGGGTTAAATGCAACAATCACATGCAATGAAATGATGGGACCTATCTTTCGTTTCGTTTCGTTTTCCCTACGGTGCTGTCCTAACGGGTAAACTTTGGACATGTACCATATACTCTACACACAGCCCATACGTGCGAGTATGGGCTCACCAGCTAGTTCGCACACCGCTGGGCCACTTTCATTACCCGGTGAGCATACTCTGGGAGCCCCTTATGCCGGGACCCGTTAGAACTAGTAACCGTCACGGCAGCGCTATGCAAAGCATAACGATCGTTGTCCTGCCATTGGATGTACACGTCCGTACCCTCGTGATGGAATAGGGGTATCCCCCAAATGCATGAACACACATAATGCATGAGGTCCCCATGTTTCTACTTTTATCATTAATGAATATAACCCCGCTATCATCTTTCATTCGTATCATATCCTTTCTCATATCATTTCACATATCGTTCCTCATTCATATCGGGGTTACATTTCATTTCATTTATCGTGATATCATGTCATTCATAACATACTGTATACATACAATTTAGAAAGCATAACAAAACGCTCCATGCTTTTAACATGTCATTTCGTAATATGCAATTCATACAACAATTACCTCAATGGTCACATAAAACAATCTAAACATAACATATCACATCACAATATACCGTATCATAAACATGTCATATTGTAAGCACTTCGTGGTCATATTGTTTCCTAACTTATCATAGCCTTAACGTTCTTATACCTATCACAGTTATTTCGTTCCGTGAATGTACCTTAGCCATAACATCACAGGAACGTGTCCTAACGCTATCGTTCTATCAATCTATCACAAACCTATCCTGTAACGACCCTAAAATTTTACCTATTTTGTCTAAGGTCATTATTACACTTTGAAATGCGGAATAAACATTAAGTGGGCCCTGTATCATTAATGCGACTTACACTCGCCTTTTATTACCTCGTGGAAGAAAAAAATACAAGGGAAAGAAGGGAAAAAGAACAAAACTGAAATAAATCTCTTATCCTACCCTAAGGTTTATTATGCAAATACAATTCAACCTATACTAGCCTAAACTAAACATCCAACCCGAATTCAACTTAAACTAACCTATACTATGAAGGGACAAAAAGAAAGACGACTGCCCTATGCATGTGCCACGGTCCCGGGGTGTACGATGTCGCCGACGATCTCACATGGGTGCTTTACCCTTATCTGGAAAAAAATATAGAACGAGGCTTGAGTATTTCTAGAATACTCTGTAAGTGACCCCCTTATCGGGGTTATGCAACATTCACAAGCAATGCAATGATGGGACCTATCCTTCGTTTCGTTTCGTTTTTTTCCTACGATGCTGTCCTAACTGGTAACTCTGAACGTGTACCATATACTCTACACACAGCCCATACGTGCGAGTATGGGCTCACCAGCTAGTTCGCACACCGCTGGGCCACTTTCATTACCCGGTGGGCATACTCTGAGAGCCCCTTATGCCGGGACCCGTTAGAACTAGTAACCGTCACGGCAGCGTTATGCGAGGCATAACGATCGTTGCCCTGCCATTGGGTGTACGCGTTCGTACCCTCGTGATAGAATGGGGGTATCCCCTCAAATGCATAAACACACAATGCATGAGGTCCCCATTAATACTATATTATCATTAGTGAACATAACCCCTCAGTTACGTTCCATGCAAACATGTCAACCTCGTTCCCTATTTACGTACCATACATAACTCTATTGGGGTTATGTTCTCATGAATCTACCTTATTTCATGTCATACAATTCATGCAGTTAATATTCAACATTCCATACAATCATGTCACAACCATTCAAGAACAACTTAACGTCACATGCATTACATATCATATCAGATTACAAAGCATACATAGCATACAATTACGTTCACATAGGTACGTATTTAAACACACAATTCAATGCACTATTTAATGACACGTGCGAAACCACGGGCACGTATCATCACACAACAACAACGCGTAATCCTACAACGGGGTGAGCCACTTACTTGGTAGGCCTTAGTTGAAGTACTCCCTAAAATATAACGTAAGCTCCTAGCTCCTCGTAAAATGTCCTACGCTTCCGTGGGTGGTTGGTTCCTATTGGATCATTTGACACCTTTGTTAGTATTTCACAATTATCATTAATATCCAACTTGAAATTGTGACATACGTCCTTAAAATGGTCTAATTTACCTTAAACGGGGCCGAAACCAGGTCCGGGAGGGTCGGAACGGTGACAAACGGGTCGGAAACAGGTTTCCCGAGCCGGATAAGCCGCCGGAGCAGAGTTGCCACCGTCGAGCCGAGAAGCCGCCGTTGGGCCGAGGGGTGTCGCGCTGCCGAGGTGACACGTGGCACAACCAGAGAGCGACACGTACAACGGTTCGGGTCGAGGCGCGGGTTTTCGAGTCAAGCGCGCGGGTCTGGGTTGGCCGCGAGCGATGGGTCGGCCCAAGCTGGTGGCTGTGTAGGTGGGCTGGGCCTTAACTGGTTTTCTGGGCTGGGCCGAAGCGTTTTGGGCTGCGAGAGGTTTCGTCGACCGAATTGGGTCAGCGTGGGTTGGGTTCGGTTCGGGTTGCGGGGTCTGACGTTAGGGTCGGACTTCGTCTTCTTCGCCCGGTTTCCTCGTCGATTTCCGGCGACCGCTCTCTCCCTCCGTGACGTCGCTTCGCCGTTCTTTTTCCCACCCTTTTCTCCATTTCCGAGTCTCCTTCTTCCCCTAATCTCGTTTTTGGGATTGGTTTGGAACGTAACGGCCTAACACTCCCGGATCTGAGAGGGTTTGGGGATCCGACGCTCTATCTTCCTTGCCGGCGGTGTACAACGTGTAGGACTCGCCTAAATCTATCCTCGGTGTATGTAAAAGTCTCTGGAATTACTTTCGTTACGTGAGATTGAAGTTTGACGTCGATTTCGTAAGGTTTGGGCCTCGCCGGAGTTTCGTCGGCTTTTTCCTCTTTCTTCGTTTTTCCCTTTTTCCTTTTCTTTTTCCTTCCTTGCAGGTGCTCCCGGGGTGGCTGAAGGTCGGGTTCGTGTTTCCTTGGTGATCCCGACTTCGCCCGCCTTTTGTGGGTCGTGTGCGAACGAAAACTCCGGCGTTCGTCGGAGTTTTCGGTCCTGCCGACGACTCGCCCCCCCTTTTTTTTTTTTGATCCGTTACATTATCCACCCCCTAAAGAGAACTTTCGTCCTCGAAAGTTTCGGACTCCCGGATCAACTCAAGATATCGTTCTTTTATTTCCTCCTCTCGTTCCCACGTCGCTTCCTCAATTTGGTGATTACGCCACAATACCTTGACGAATCTTATGTTTCTATTACGTAACGCTTTCACCTCTTTGGCTAGAATTTTAACCGGTTTCTCCTGATAACTTAAATTTTTCTCGATCTCGAGGGGTTTGTAATCTATTATGTGCGTGGGGTCCGCAATGTATTTCCTTAACATGGATACATGAAACACGTCGTGTACGCTCGAGAGTGAAGGAGGTAAGGCTAGTTTATAAGCTACTGAACCTATTCTCTCTAATATTTCGAACGGTCTGATAAATCGGGGACTTAGCTTCCCCTTTCGTCCGAATCTTAGAATGCCTTTCATAGGAGCTACTTTTAAGAACACTAGGTCTCCCTCTTCGAACTCTAAATTCCTACGCCTAACGTCGGCGTAGCTCTTTTGTCTACTTTGTGCGGTGCGCATCCTTGTTCTAATCTTTTGTACCACCTCGTTGGTGATGCGGACCTGCTCGGGTCCTACTAGTTCTCTTTCTCCTACTTCGTCCCAGCACAATGGGGATCTACACCTTTTCCCATACAATGCTTCAAACGGTGTCATCCCGATGCTTGCTTGGAAACTATTGTTGTAAGAGAATTCCATTAAGTGTAGCTTAGTGTCCCAACTCCCTGTGAAATCCATCACACACGCTCGGAGCATGTCTTCCAGGATTTGGTTTAATCGCTCCGTCTGGCCATCAGTTTTTTTTTTTTTTTGATCCGTTACATATCCCTTTCTACCAATATCCTAACCATATCCTTTCATCCATCTCTCCTATCCATAGCACTCTGGTATGTAACCTAACCCTAACGTTTCATAAACGTCTCTTATTCCTATCATTACGTTTCATTTTGTGCATCCTTCTCGTATCCTATCTCAAACCTATCCTTGAACACATCGTACCATAATTATTATCATACAATTCACATATTATAACATAAGATAAACATAATATAAGCATACCGATAAATAGATAATTCACACATATCAGTATATATGACACGTGCAGAACCACAGGCACGTGTCAACATCAAATATAACCATGCCGATAGTAAGGCCATTTACCTGGTTAGCTTAAGTCGTTGTCACGAATATATCCTTAATGAAAGTTCGATTCCGTCCTTTGAAATCCAAGTCAACCTATGTGAGTCCATGACATCAGTTTCAAGTTTCAACCCTATAAAATTATTTCTCTAATTTACATTGGTCATGGTTAAAAGTCTTGAAATGTTGTATATATATATATATAATGTTATTTTCAACTAGACAAAATTTAATGGAGTTCCTTGCCCTCATATTTACCGTTGTTGACCAAATCTTTCCCCAATCTTCCCTCCTCTGTAATTATTTTCATTCTATATTTTCAATTCTGTAAACAGATATTACTCTTACAATATTTATTTTCATTAGATATTATTGGCCAATTTTAATCGATTGTTTGGCTACATCTTAATAGATCTGACAACTAAATTTTTATTGATTCTAACCTTATTTCCTAAATCTAATTAATTGGATATGGAAACATAAGATTGATTACTACAGATCTGTAAAATATCGGATAAAGAAAGAAATGTGATTCTAACCTAATTTAACATAACTATAAAGGAAAAGGAAATCTGGATTTTACCGTAATAACGGACCAAAATCTCTCAATCGTAAATCTATTCATATCTGCTTCTCTTGAAAAGCCCCTACTCTTTCTCAAATCTGGCCTTTTTTTCTGTTTATTTTTTTACGAACTTTGATATTGTGTCGGGTTGAGGAGAGAGGATGAGGAAGGGATGAGAGATTAGTGGAGAGGAGTGGGGGAGGGTTGTTTTCTTTTTTTTTTTTTTTTTTTTTTTAATATTAATTTATTATTATTATTTTATTTTTTTTAAACCGAATAATAATTTTTCTTTGTTTATTTTTTTATTTATTTTCGGGTTATTACATCATCTACCTCTACAAGAAACTTTCGTCCTCGAAAGTGTTTTAATCTTGGAATAACTCGTGTCCTTATTCTAAGAGTTCTTTGTTAAGTCTTGAAGTACAATTCAGAAAAAAAAAATTCTTAACAAGTACGCCATTCATTCGTATGGATCATAAACATTTTCTTACATGCATAAATCCTACCTAAAGTCTTTCATAAATTCTTAACAAGTATGCCCTCATCAATGTGAGTCATAAACATTTATTTGCATGCATAACTTTCGTAAGCCTATCACTTGGTATTCATAAAATCTTTGATTTCTTATAACCTGTCTTGACGGATAGTTACATATTTTAAATCTTGGTTCATACTCCAAAATTGTTTTAATTTCTTAAAATCTTTCATACTTACCCTTAATATCATAAATGAGTCTCATATAGTTTTCCTATAGTATTTTGAGTCTTCTAGGATCTTGAAAACGTCATAAAATTTTCATAAGGGTCTTTTGGTCATTTATCACCCCAAATCTTGGTTTAATTCTTCAACATAGTCCAATGGTCTTGTAACTTTGTGTAATCCCTTTACACCATGACATAAGGCTCCTCATCAAATTTCATCTCCCTTAGAGGTCACTTTGGTCATAAGCTAGTGGTACATAATTATAGGGGTATTTTAGTCATTTTACACCTACCCTTGGTTTAGCCCGTTATCATAACCTAATGGTCACCAAATTTCATACATAATATTATCTTGTCATATTGAGCCTTCTCCTAAAATTTCATGAGCAACATAATTTATTTAGTAAGTTTGTGGCTCAAGCGCTTCATTGAAATCAATGTTCATGTGGACACTAAGATTGATAACTTACCCCATCTTAATCCCAAGATCCTCACTTCTTTCTTTTTTTCTTTCTTTCTTTCTTTTTTTTTTTTTTTTTTTCTTCATGATGATTCCATCAACCATCAATAGTTTGCTATTTTCGTGTATTACATTGTTCTCCAAGTTAAATTATCTAAACTTTGTTAAAGGTTCAATAATTGACCTCTTTGGCCATACATCATCAAAGTCTCATCTTAAAATAACTGATCTCCGGCCTACACAAGAAAACCTCCGGCCTACACAAGAAAATTGTTGATAAAACTCCAAAATGGAGTTTCCTTTTTATCTATTTTTTTTTCCTCCTTATCAATCAGGAAAGATAAAAAATTCCAAGGTAGCAAACATTCTCGAGACGTTCTCTTAGATTCGAATTCATAGTTGATGATAGAACTAGCATAGATATTTTATGTTTCCTACTCACACGAGCCCATATCTTTGCTTTTCGATCAATCCCTAATTCTAATCTTCCTCCCCAATCAGATATTATTGTGCTGGTATGGGCCGAAATTTCGTTATGGTCCAATTCTGACCGGTAATAGATACCGAGGCTTTGCAATATTTTGACTGATCACAATTCTGTGTAGTCCATTTACTATAGAAGTTCGTAGGGAATTCATTAGAGGAATGTTTCCAATAAAAATTGTTAGCTGTCTATCTTTTTAATAATTAAAAGAAAAAGAAATGTTTTCCTTTCCTCATTATTGTTCGTAAACTGTCCACTTGATTTGGTTCATCATTAATGTCTCATCTTTGTAGATGAATTACATATGCAAATTTGCCTATTTTCCCATACAAAATCAAGAAATTTGTAATACCTCCTCTCTTTGGGCTACCTACCCCAATTCTAGTAAATTTTTGGAGTCAAAATCAGAACATGAAACTGGTTAAAAGCTCCACCCTAATCCAATGCAAATCGAGTGCACTAGTAAATCACATGGAACCATGAACGACCTACTGTATTTGATTTGTGGTCAAGCTAGAGTTTGAGAATTTGGTAACTTTCATTGGAAACATTGTCAAATAGGCTTTTCTCTTGGTATACCTTATCTAGTATAGCCCAAAACTAATATTCCTATAACCATAACGGAAAGGCATCACAACCCTTCCAATGCCTTTGTAATATCAAGAGTGGACTTGACAAAATTCTCTTCTAAAAATTGGTATTATATAAGCATGGTGGATATTCTTAGATGTCATAAAACTTAGGATACTTGAAAATCAAATTTAAAAGGTCAGTCTTGAAATTTTTACTATAGTAATACCTTTTTAACGAGGTTGACATTGCTAGAAAAATTGTTCGGTAATTTTCTACAACAATTTGTTTATGTTGAGCTTCCTCAGTGCATTTGTGTACCCTAAGGAGGATTACCACAAAACTTCTAGTTGATTTAGAGACAATGTTTTTTAAATATTTGTGGGAAATGATCAAGTTTGATGATTTCGAATACAATTTTGAAGAAACGGAGTGTATAAAAAAGAAAAAAAATGCTTAAAATGGAAACCTTAATCCGCGACGTTTGATGCACGCGCTAAAAAAACTGAGTAACATTCGATGTTTTTCGAAATTTCTGTGGCGAATGATCAAGCTTGTTGATTTCGAATAGAATGTTGAAGAATAGTAGTGTATAAAAAAGAAAAGAAGTGCTTAAAATCGAAACCCTAATTTGAAAACTCTAATTCGAGAAGTTTGATGCACGTGCTAAAAAAACTAAGTAACCGTCGATGTTTTTGAAATTTTTGTGGGGAATGATCAAGCTTGATGATTTTTAATAGAATGTTGAAGAAACAGAGAGCGTAAAAAGTAAAAAAAGAGCTTAAAATCACAACCCTAATTTGGTAACCCTAATCTAAGACGTTTTATGCACGTGGTAAAAAAACTCAGTAACCGTCGATGTTTTTGAAATTTTTGTGAGAAATGATCAAGCATGATGATTTCGAATAGAATGTTGAAGAAACGGAGTGTATAAAAAAGAAAAAAGTGCTTAAAATCGAAACCCTAATTTGGAAACCCTAATCCAAGACGTTTGATGCACGTGCTAAAAAAACTAAGTAACCGTCGATGTTTTTGAAATTTTTGTTGGGAATAATCAAGCTTGATGATTTTGAATAGAATGTTGAGAAAAAAGGGAGCGTAAAAGGTAAAAAAGAGCTTAAAATCGAAACCCTAATCTGAGACGTTTGATGCACGTGGTAAAAAAACTGAGTAACCGTCGATGTTTTTGAAATTTTTGTGGGGAATGATCAAGCTTGATGATTTCGAATACAATGTTGAAGAAACGGAGTGTATAAAAAAGAGAAAAAGTGCTTAAAATTGAAACACTAATTTGGAAACGCTAAGCTGAGACGTTTTATGCACGTGTTAAAAAAAGTGAGTAACTATCGATGTTTTTTAAATTTTTGTGGGGAATGATCAAGTTTGATTATTTGGAATAGAATGTTGAAGAACTGGAGTGTATAAAAAAGAAAAAAAGTGCTTAAAATGGAAACCCTAATCCGATGTTTTAAAAATTTTCAGTGGCGAATGATCAAGCTTGATGATTTCGAATAGAATGTTGAAGAATAGGAGTGTATAAAAAAGAAAAATAATGCTTACAATTGAAACCCTAATTCAAGACGTTTGATGCACGTGATAAAAAAACTAAGTAAACGTTGATGTTTTTGAAATTTAGGTGGGGAATGATCAAACTTGATGATTTTGAATAGAATGTTGAAGAAACGGAGAATGTAAAAAAAGTAAAAAAAGTGCCAAAAATTGAAAACCTAATTTGGAAACCCTAATCTGAGACATTTGATGCACGTGCTAAAATAACTGAGTAACCGTCGATGTTTTTGAAATTTTTGTGTGGAATGATCAAGCTTGATGATTTCAAATAGATAGTTGATGAAACGGAGAGTATAAAAAAGAAAAAAAGTGCTTAAAATCGATACCTAATTAAGAAACCCTAATCCGAGAAGTTTGATGCACGTGCTAAAAAAAACTAAGTAACCATCAATGTTTTTTGAAATTTTTGTAGGGAATGATCAAGCTTCATGATTTCGAATAGAATGTTGAAGAAATTGAGAGAGTAAAAAAGTAAAAAAAAGCTTAAATCGAAACCCTAGTTTGATAACCCTAATCTGAGACGTTTGATGCACGAGCTAAAAAAACTGAGTAACTGTCGATGTTTTTGAAATTTTTGTGGGGAATGATCAAGCTTGATGATTTCGAATAGAATGTTGAAGAAACAGAGTGTATAAAAAATAAAAAAAGTGCTTAAAATTGAAACCCTAATTTGGAAACCCTAATCCGAGAGGTTTTATGCACGTGTTAAAAATAGTGAGTAGCCGTCGATGTTTTTGAAATTTTTATGGGGAATGATCAAGTTTTAAGATTTCGAATAGAATTTTGAAGAAACGGAGTGTATAAAAAAGAAAAAAAAATGCATAAAATGGAAACCCTAATCCGAGACATTTGGTGCACGCGCTAAAAAAACTGAGTAACATTCGATGTTTTTCGAAATTTCTGTGGCGAATGATCAAGCTTGTTGATTTCGAATAGAATGTTGAAGAATAGTAGTGTATAAAAAAGAAAAAAAGTTCTTAAAATCGAAACCCTAATTTGAAAACCCTAATTCGAAACGTTTGATGCACGTGCTAAAAAAACTAAGTAACCGTTGATTTTTTTGAAATATTTGTGGGGAATGATCAAGTTTGATGATTTCGAATAGATTGTTGAAGAAAGGGAGAGCGTAAAAAAGTAAAATAGTGCTTAAAATCGAAACCCTAATTTGGAAACCCTAATCCGAGACGTTTGCTGCACGTGCTAAAAAAACTAAGTAACCGTCGATGTTTTTGAAATTTTTGTAGGGAATGCTCAAGTTTGATGATTTCGAATAGAATGTTGAAGAAACGGAGTGTATAAAAAAGAAAAAAAGTGCTTAAAATGGAAACCCTAATCCAAGACGTTTGATGCACGCGCTAAAAAAACTGAGTAACAGTCGATGTTTTTCGAAATTTTTGTAGCAAATCATCAAGCTTGATGAATTTGAATAGAATGTTGAAGAATAGGAGTGTATAAAAAAGAAAAAAAGTGCTTAAAATCGAAACCCTAATTTGAAACCCTAATCCGAGAGGTTTTATGCACGTGTTAAAAAAAGAGAGAGCAAACGAGCAAGTGTAGGGAAAGAAGTACAGAGCAATAGTAAAAGGCTTTTCAAAATTCCTTGTCTCCATGTCTCTCTCCCCTCTCGACACCCCTTCACTGTATTCGTGTGAGTTATCTAAACGAGTTAGATTCAGAGCGAGCGTCTATTTTTCTACAAATTGGTATCAGAGCATTTTTCAATTTCTACAAATTGGTATCAGAGCCGATGGCGAACATGATGGTACAAATGCCGCTACCACGTTTGACGAAGACGAACTACGAGAATTGGAGTATCCAAATGAAAGCTCTTCTCGGTTCGCAAGACGCATGGGAGGTGGTCGAAGACGGTTTTGAAGAACCGTTTGATACCACGGGTTATACGGTGACGCAAAACAAGGCGCTGAAGGAATTACGGTCAAAGGATAAGGCAGCATTATGCATGCTGTTCCGAGCTGTTGACGAGTCGGGCTTTGAGAAGATTGAAGGGAAACTACTTCAAAAGAAGCGTGGGACACTCTAGAAAAGGTGTTCAAAGGAACCGACCGAGTCAAGTAGGTGCGTCTCCAGACTCTGCGTGGAGAGTTGGAGAGCATGAAGATGAAGGAGTCAGAAAATGCATCTGACTACATTACTCGTGTACAGACCGTGGCGAATCAGCTAAATCGGAACGGAGAAATGTTACCCGTAACGTGGGTGGAGAAAATCTTGACGTCGTTAACAGACAACTTCAAGAATGTTGTTTGTGCCATAGAGGAATCAAAGGACCTGACGAAGTTTACAGTCGATGAGCTTGCCGGTTCTCTCAAGGCACACGTGCAACGTAAGAAAAAGAAGGAGGAACCACTCGATCAAGCGCTTCAGACGAAGGCAACTATAAAAGATGGAAAAGTACTCTACTCACAAAATTTTCGAGGTAGAGCTGGTCAAGGCAATAGTCATGAAAAATACTACAAGGAGAAGAGACTATCGAGCCAAGAAAATTGGCGTAGAAGAGGACGTATTCAAGGGCGCGGTCAAGGATACAATCCCAACATCCAGTGCTTCAAATGTCAGAAATATGGCCATTACGCAAATAATTGTAACTCTGAAAAATGTTACAATTGTGGCAGAATGGGTCACTATGCGAGGGACTGTCGAGCCAAAGAAAAGGTGGAAGAGACCATCAATCTAGCCCTGGATGACGCAACAAGTGGAGGCATCCTCCTAATGGCTCAAAACGAAGAGACGAACACAAAAAGAGACGGCGGCGCAAAAGATAAAGGCGGTAGTCGTGAGATAGTGGAAGTCGTTGGAAATGAGGTGATACGCAGCGGATTTGGCGAAATCACCGTATCAGAGATGAGAAAATCGAAGAAGGATGAACAACCGAAGAAAAGAGAGCCCGAACTCGAAGAGAGAGAACTCAAATGGCCAGAAAAGCAATACGAGGTAGAAAGAAGAAAGAGGATGAAAATTGAAGAAGAAAAGAAAGAGCTGGAAACAAAAGTTAACCGGTTAGAGAAGGAAGTGACTGAGTTGAGTAAGAGTTCCTTCTGTCTAAAACAGAAGAAGGAACAGAATGTGAAGATAATCTCCAATCTTACGAAGAAAGTTGAAGAAGGCGTGGAGAAAGAGAAAGGCTTGTTCATAGAGATTGAGGGTCTAGTGGGCGAGCTAACGAGGAAGGAGAAAGATATAGAAATGCTGACTCAACAAAGAGACTCACTCGACGAGAACCTGAACCAAGTCCAACAGGAGGCAGTGAATTTACAACACACGATTGAGACACTCACTCATGATAAAACCAAACTAGAGGAAACAAGAATGCTAGCTGTGAATGTCGTTGTAGACTTACGAAGGGAATTGAATAAACCGAACGAAGCCATGAAGTCTGAGTCATGCGTGGCTGAGAACTTGAAAAATGAAGAGGTGGTGTCTCAGATGGGCTGTTCTCGAGAAGATCCAAATGAAGTCTCATCAGAGAAGGACAATCCTATTTTGCCGCTTGAGAAAAAGAAGAGAAAATTGAAGAAACCACGACTGAGCTCGAGAAAACGAAAACGGCACAGGTGGAATCATTAAATAGAGCATTTAAGTTTATGGGGGAGCTTTGTTGGGAATAAACTTAAATGAAAAAAATAAGGTAGTTTTAATTTTGTTATTTTTGTAAGTGTTTGAAACTGAGTCGTAAAAGGGAAAGGGCAAAAGAAAAATATAAAAGGCAAGTAATTAATTTAGGAGAGAGTGGGTTCATGGGTGAGAAAATGATGGCATTCTGATGGCCATATTTAGCCTTTAGTAAACCTATAAATTAATATCAGAGTAAGCAGAGAGAGCAAAAGAGCAATTGTAGAGAAAGAAGTACAGAGCAATAGTAAAAGGCTTTTCAGAATTCCTTGTCTCCTTGTCTCTCTCCCCTCTCGACACCCCCTTCACAGTTTTCGTGTGAGTTATCTAAACGAGTTAGATTCAGAGCGAGCGTCTATTTTTCTACAAATTAGTATCAGAGCAGTTTCAATTTCTACAAATTGGAATCAGAGCGTTTTTCAATTTCTACAATAAAAAAGTAAAAAAGAGCTTAAAGTCGAAACCCTAATTTGGAAACCTTAATCTGAGACGTTTGATGCACGTGCTAAAAAAACCGAGTAACCGTCGATGTTTTTGAAATTTTTATGGGGAATGATCAAGCTTGATGATTTTGAATAGAATCTTGAAGAAACGGAGTGTATAAAAAAGAAAAAAAGTGCTTAAAATCGAAACCCTAATTTGGAAACCCTAATTCGAGATGTTTGATGCACATTCTAAAAAAACTAAGTAACCGTCAATGTTTTTGAAATTTCAGTGGGGAATGATCAAGCTTGATGATTTCGAATAGAATGTGGAAGAAACGGAGAGCGTAAAAAAGTAAAAAAGTGCTTAAAATTGAAAGCCTAATTTGGAAACCCTAATCCGAGACGTTTGATGCACGTGCAAAAAAACTAAGTAACCGTCGATGTTTTTTAAATTTTTGTGGGGAATGATCAAGCTTAATATTTTCAAATAGAATGTTGAAGAAACGGAGAGTATAAAAAAGAAAAAAAGTGCTTAAAATCGAAACCCTAATTTGGAAACCCTAATCTAAGACGTTTGATGCACGTGCTAAAAAAACTGAGTATCGGTCGATGTTTTTGAAATTTTTATGGGAAATGATAAGGCTTGATGATTTCGAATAGAATCTTGAAGAAACAGAGAGTATAAAAAAGAAAAAAAGTGCTTAAAATCGAAACCCTAATTCGGATACCCTAATCTGAGATGTTTGATGCACTTGCTAAAAAAAGTGAGTAACCGTCGATGTTTTTTAAATTTTTATGGGAAATGATCAAGCTTGATGATTTCGAATAGAATCTTGAAGAAACGGAGTGTATAAAAAAGAAAAAAAGTGCTTAAAATCGATACCCTAATTTGGAAACTCTAATTCGAGACGTTTGATGCACGTGCTAAAAAAACACTAAGTAACCGTCTATGTTTTGTAAATTTTAGTGGGGAATGATCAAGCTTGATGATTTCGAATAAAATGTTGAAGAAACGGAGACCGTAAAAAAGTAAAAAAGTCCTTAAAATTGAAAACCTAATTTGGAAACCCTAATCCGAGACGTTTGATGCACGTGCTAAAAAAACTAAGTAACCGTCGATGTTTTTTAAATTTTTGTGGGGAATGATCAAGCTTGATGATTTCGAATAGAATTTTGAAGAAACGAAGAGTATAAAAAAGAAAAAAAGTACTTAAAATCGAAGCCCTAATTTGGAAACCCTAATCTGAGACGTTTGATGCACGTGCTCAAAAAACTAAGTAACCGTCGATATTTGAGAAATTTTTGTGGGGAATGATCAAGTTTGATGATTTCAAATAGAAAGTTGATGAAACGGAGAGTATAAAAAAGAAAAAAAGTTCTTAAAATCGATACCTAATTTGGAAACCCTAATCCGAGACGTTTGATGCATGTGCTAAAGAAACTGAGTAACCGTCGATATTTTTTAAATTTTTGTAGGGAAGGATCAAGCTTGATGATTTCGAATAGAATGTTGAAGAAACAGAGAGTGTAAAAAATTAAAAAAGTGCTTAAAATCGAAACCCTAATTTCAATACCCTAATCTGAGACGTTTGATGCACGTGCTAAAAAAACTGAGTAACGGTCGATGTTTTTTAAATTTTAGTGGGGAATGATCAAGCTTGATGATTTCGAATAGAATGTTGAAGAAACGGAGAGCGTAAAAAAGTAAAAAAGTGCTTAAATTTAAAACCCTAATCCGAGACGTTTTATGCACGTGTTAAAAAAAGTGAGTAACCGTCGATGTTTTTTAAATTTTTGTGGGGAATGTTCAAGTTTGATGATTTCAAATAGAATGTTGAAGAAATGGAATGTATAAAAAAGAAAAAAAGTGCTTAAAATCGAAACCCTAATCCAAGACGTTTGATGCACGTGCTAAAAAAACTAAGTAACCGTCGATGTTTTTTAATTTTTGTGGGGAATGATCAAGTTTGATGATTTCAAATAGAAAGTTGATGAAACGGAGAGTATAAACAAGAAAAAAAGTTCTTAAAATCGATACCTAATTTGGACACCCTAATCCAAGACGTTTGATGCACGTGCTAAAAAAACTAAGTAACCATCGATGTTTTTTAAATTTTTGTAGGGAACGATCAAGCTTGATGATTTCGAATAGAATGTTGAAGAAATAGAGAGCGTAAAAAAGTAAAAAAAACTTAAAATCAAAACCCTAATTAGGAAACCCTAATCTGAGACATTTGATGCACGAGCTAAAAAAACTAAGTAACCGTCGATGTTTTTGAAATTTTTGTGGGGTTATCAAGCTTGATGATTTCGAATAGAATGTTGAAGTAACGAAGTGTATAAAAAAGAATAAAAGTGCTTAAAATCGAAACCCTAATCCGAGACGCTTTTATGCACGTGTTAAAAAAACTGAGTAACCGTCAATGTTTTTTAAATTTTTGTGGGGAATGATCAAGCTTGATGATATCGAATGGAATGTTGATGAAACGGAGAGTATAAAAAAGAAAAAAAACTGCTTAAAATGGAAACCCTAATCCGAGACGTTTGATGCACGTGCTAAAAAAAACTAAGTAACCGATGATTTTTTAAATTTTGTGGGGAATGATCAAGTTTGATGATTTCAAATATAAAGTTGATGAAACGGAGAGTATAAAAAAGAAAAAAAGTTCTTAAAATCGATACCTAATTTGGAAACCCTAATCCGAGACGTTTGATGCACGTGCTAAAAAAACTAAGTAACCGTCGATGTTTTTGAAATTTTCGTAGGGAAGGATCAAGCTTGATGATTTCGAATAAAATGTTGAAGAAATAGAGAGCGTAAAAAAGGAAAAAAGAGCTTTAAATCGAAACCCTAATTTAGAAACCCTAATCTGAGACATTTGATACACGAGGTTAAAAAAGTGAGTAACCGTCGATGTTTCAGAAATTTTTGTGGGGAATGATCAAGCTTAATGATTTCGAATAGAATGTTGAAGAAACGAAAAGCGAAAAAAGTAAAAAAGTGCTTAAATCGAAACGCTAATCCGAGACGTTTGATGCACGTGCTAAAAAAACTAAGTAACCGTCGATGTTTTTGAAATTTTTGTGGGGAATGATCAAGTTTGATGATTTCGAATGGAATGTTTAAGAAACGTTGTGTATAAAAAAGAAAAAAAGTGCTTAAAATCGAAATCCTTTTTTGGAAACCCTAAGACAAGACGTTTGATGCACGTGCTAAAAAAACTAAGTAACGGTCGATGTTTTTTGAAATTCTTGTGGGGAATGATCAGGCTTGATGGTTTAGAATAGAATGTCGAAGAAACGGAGTGTATAAAAGAGTAAAAGAGTGCTTAAAATCGATACCCTAATTTGGAAACCCTAAACCAAGACGTTTGAAGCACGTGCTAAAAAAACCGAGTAACGGTCGACGTTTTTCGAAATTCTCGTGGGGAATGATCAAGCTTGAAAACGAAGTGTATAAAAAAGAAAACAAGTGCTTAAAATTCCAACCCTAATCCGAGATGTTTAATTCACGCGCTAAAAAAACTGAGTAACATTCGATGTTTTTCAAATTTCTATGGCGAATGATCAAGCTTGATGATTTCGAATAGAATGTTAAAGAATAGGAGTGTATAAAAAAGAAAAAAAAGTTCTTAAAATCGAAACCATAATTCGATACGTTTGATGCACGTGCTAAAAAAACTAAGTAACCGTCGATGTTTTTGAAATTTTTGTGGGGAATGATCAAGGTTGATGATTTCGAACAGAATGTTGAAGAAACGGAGAGCGTAAAAAAGTAAAAAAGTGCTTAAAATCGAAACCCTAATTTTGAAATCCTAATCTGAGACGTTTGATGCACGTGCTAAAAAACTTAGTAACAGTCGATGTTTTTTTAAATTTTTTGTGTCGAATTTTAAAGCTTAATGATTTCGAAGAGAATGTTGAAGAAACCGAGTGTCTAATAAAGAAAAAAAGTGCTTAAAATCGAAACCCTAATTTGGAAACCCTAATTCGAGACGTTTGATGGAGGTGCTAAAAAAACCAAGTAACTGTCGATGTTTTTGAAATTTTTGTGGGGAATGATCAAGCTTGATGATTTCAAATAGAATGTTGAAGAAACCGAGTGTATAATAAACAAAAAAAGTGCTTAAAATCGAAGCCCTTATTTGGAAAACCTAATCTGAGACGTTTGATGCACGTGCTAAACAACTGAGTAACCATCGATGTTTTTGAAATTTTCTTGGGGAATGATCAAGCTTGATGATTTCGAATAGAATGTTGAATAAACGGAGATTGTAAAAAAGTAAAAAAGTGCTTAAAATTGAAAACCTAATTTGCAAACCCTAATCCGAGACGTTTGATGCACGTGCTAAAAAAACTAAGTAACCGTCGATGTTTTTTAA
Organism: Cucurbita ficifolia; assembly: GCA_033971965.1. Taxonomy (NCBI): domain Eukaryota; kingdom Viridiplantae; phylum Streptophyta; class Magnoliopsida; order Cucurbitales; family Cucurbitaceae; genus Cucurbita; species Cucurbita ficifolia. Next base: position 5,124,681 of record CM066966.1, read on the forward strand.
ATTTTTGTGGGGAATGATCAAGCTTGATGATTTCAAATAGAATGTTGAATAAACGGAGAGCATAAAAAAGTAAAAAAGTGCTTAAAATTGAAACCCTAATTTGGTAACCCTAATTCGAGACGTTTGATGCACTACTTAAAAAAACTTAGTAACGGTCGATGTTTTTTTGAAATTTTTGTGGGGAATTTTAAAGCTTAATGATTTGGAATAGAATGTTGAAGAAACAGAGTGTATAATAAAGAAAAAAAGTGCTTAAAATCGAAACCCTAATTTGGAAAGCCTAATCAGAGACGTTTGATGCACGTGCTAAAATAAACTAAGTAACCGTCGATGTTTTTGAAATTTTTGTGGGGAATGATCAAGCTTGATGATTTCGAATAGAAAGTTGATGAAATGGAGAGTATAAAAAAGTAAAAATCTTCTTAAAATCGATACCTAATTTAGAAACCCTAAAACGAGACGTTTGATGCACGTTTTAAAAAAAGAAAGTAACGGTCGATGTTTTTTGAAATATTTGTGGTGAATGATCAAGCTTGATGATTTCAAATAGAATGTTGAAGAAACGGAGAGTATAGAGAGAAAAAAGGTCTTAAAATCGAAACCCTAATTCGGAAACCCTAATCCAAGAAGTTTGATGCACGTGTGAAAAAAACTTAGCAACCGTCGATGTTTTTAAAATTTTTGTGGGGAATAATCAAGCTTGATGATTTCGAATAGAAAGTTGAAGAAGCATAGAGTATAAAAAAGAAAAAGAAAGTGCTTAAAATCGATACCTTATTTAGAAACCATAATCTGAGACGTTTGATGCACGTGCAAAAAAAAACTTAGTAACCGTCGATGTTTTTGAAATTTTTGTGGGGAATGATCAAGCTTGATGATTTCGAATTGAATGTTGAAGAAACAAAGAGCGTAAAAAAGTAATAAAGTGCTTAAAATCGAAACACTAATTCGAGACGTTTGATGCACGTGTTAAAAAAACTTAGTAACGATCGATGTTTTTTTCAAGTTTTTGTGGGGAATTTTAAAGCTTAATGATTTCGAATAGAATGTTGAAGAAACGGAGGGCGTATAAAAGTAAAAAAGTGCTTAAAATCAAAACCCTAATTTGGAAACCCTAATCCAAGACGTTTGATGCACATGCTAAAAAGTGCTTAAAATCGATACCTAATTTGGAAACCCTAATCCGAGACGTTTGATGCTCGTGCTAAAAAAACTAAGTAACCGTCGATGTTTTTTTAATTTTTGTAGGGAATGATCCAGCTTGATGATTTCGAATAGAATGTTGAAGAATCAGAGAGCGTAAAAAAGTAAAAAAGAGCTTAAAATCGAAACCCTAATTTGGACACCCTAATCTGAGACGTTTAATGCACGTTCTAAAGAAACTGAGTAACCGTCGATATTTTTGAAATTTTTGTAGGGAATGATCAAGCTTGATGATTTCGAATAGAATGTTGAAGAAACGGAGTGTATAAAAAAGAAAAAAGTGCTTAAAATTCAAACCCAAATCCGAGATGTTTGATGCACGCGCTAAAAAAACTGAGTAACATTCGATGTTTTTCAAAATTTCTATGGCGAATGATCAAGCTTGATGATTTCGAATAGAATGTTAAAGAATAGGAGTGTATAAAAAAGAAAAAAAAAAGTTCTTAAAATCGAAACCCTAATATGGAAACCCTAATTCGATACGTTTGATGCACGTGCTAAAAAAACTAAGTAACCGTCGATGTTTTTTAAATTCTTGTTGGGAATGATCAAGCTTGATGATTTCGAATAGAATGTTGAAGAAACGGAGAGCGTAAAAAAGTAAAAAAGTCTTTTAAATCAAATTCCTAATTTGGAAACCCTAATCCAAGACGTTTGATGCACGTGCTAAAAAAACTAAGTAACCGTCGATGTTTTTGAAATTTTTGTTGAGAATGATCAAGCTTGATGATTTCGAATAGAATGTTGAAAAAACAGAGAGGGTAAAAAAGTAAAAAAGAGCTTAAAATCAAAACCCTAATTTGGAAACCCTAATCTGAGACGTTTGATGCACGTGCTAAAATAACTAAGTAACCGTCGATGTTTTTGAAATTTTTGTGGGGAAAGATCAAGCTTGATGATTTCGAATTGAATGTTGAAGAAACAAAGAGTGTAAAAAAGTAATAAACTGCTTAAAATCGAAACACTAATTCGAGACGTTTGATGCACGTGTTAAAAAAACTTAGTGACGATCGATGTTTTTTTGAAGTTTTTGTGGGGAATTTTAAAGCTTAATGATTTCGAATAGAATTTTGAAGAAACGGACAGCGTAAAAAAGTAAAAAAGTGCTTAAAATCGAAACCCTAATTTAGAAACCCTAATCCAATATAATTGATGCAGGTGCTAAAAAAACTAAGTAACCGTCGATGTTTTTAAAAATTTTTGGGGAATGATCAAGCTTGATGATTTCGAATGGAATGTTGAAGAAACAGAGTGTATAAAAATGAAAAAAGTGCTTAAAATCGAAACCCTAATTTGGAAACCCTAATCCGAGACGTTTGATGCACGTGTTAAAAAAACTAAGTAACCGTCGATGTTTTTAAAATCTTTATAGGGAATGATCAAGCTTGATGATTTCGAATAGAATGTTGAAGAAACAGAGAGTGTAAAAAAGTAAAAAAGTGCTTAAAATCGAAACCCTAATCTGAGGCGTTTGATGCACGTGCTAAAAAAACTAAGTAACCGTCGATGTTTTTGAAATTTTTGAAGGGAATGATCAAGCTTGATGATTACGAATAGAACGTTGAAGAATAGGAGTGTATAAAAAAGTAAAAAAGTGCTTAAAAGCAAAACCCTAATTTGGAAACCCTAATCCGAGATGTTTGATGCACGTGCTAAAAAAACTAAGTAACCGTCGATGTTTTTGACATTTTTATAGGGAAGGATCAAACTTGATGATTTCGAATAAAATTTTGAAGAAACAGAGAGCGTTAAAAAGTAAAAAAGATCTTAAAATCGAAACCCTAATTTTGAAACCCTAAACTGAGACATTTGATGCACGAGCTAAAAAAAGTGAGTAACCGTCGATGTTTCTGAACTTTTTGTGGGGAATGATGAAGCTTGATGATTTCAGATAGAATGTTGAAGAAACAAAAAGCGAAAAAAGTAAAAAAGTGCTTAAATCGAAACGCTAATACGAGACGTTTGATGCACGTGCTAAAAAAACTGAGAAACCGTCGATGTTTTTGAAATTTTTGTGGGGAATGATCAAGTTTGATGATTTCGAAGAGAATGTTGAAGAAACATAGTGTATAAAAACGAAAAAAAGTGCTTAAAATCGAAATCCTAATTTGGAAACCCTAATCCAAGACGTTTGATGCACGTGCTAAAAAAACTAAGTAACCGTCGATGTTTTTTAAATTTTTGTGGGGAATGATCAAGCTTGATGATTTCGAATAGAAAGTTGAAGAAACAGAGACTATAAAAAAGAAAAAAAGTGCTTAAAATCGATACCTAATTTGGAAACCCTAATCCGAGACGTTTAATGCTCGTGTTAAAAAAACTAAGTAACCGTCAATGTTTTTGAAATTTTTGGAGGGAATGATCAAGCTTGATGGTTTCGAATAGAATGTTGAATAAACGGAGAGCGTAAAAAAGTAAAAAAGTGCTTAAAATTGAAACCCTAATTCGAGACGTTTGATGCACTACTTAAAAAAACTTAGTAACAGTCGATGTTTTTTTGAAATTTTTGTGGGGAATTTTAAAACTTAATTATTTGGAATAGAATTTTGAAGAAACCGAGTGTATAGTAAAGAAAAAAAGTGCTTAGAATCAAAACCCTAGTTTGGAAACCCTAATTCGAGACATTTGATGGACGTGCTAAAAAAACTAAGTAACCGTCGATGTTTTTAAAATTTTTGTGGGGAATGATCATGCTTGATGATTTCAAATAGAATGTTGAAGAAACCGAGTGTATAATAAAGAAAAAAAGTGCTTAAAATCGAAGCCCTAATTTGGAAATCCTAATCCGAGACATTTGATGGACGTGTTAAAAAAACTAAGTAACCGTCGATGTTTTTGAAATTTTTGTGGGGAATGATCAAGCTTGATGATTTCGAATAGAAAGTTGAAGAAACAGAGAGTATAAAAAAGAAAAAAAGTGCTTAAAATCAATGCCTAATTTGGAAACCCTAATCCTAGGCGTTTGATGCTCGTGCTAAAAAAACTAAGTAACCGTCGATATTTTTTTAATTTTTGTAGGGAATGATCCAGCTTGATGATTTCGAATAGAATGTTGAAGAATCAGAGAGCGTAAAAAAGTAAAAAAGAGCTTAAAATCGAAACCCTAATTTGGACACCCTAATCTGAGACGTTTGATGCACGTTCTAAAGAAACTGAGTAACCGTCGATGTTTTTGAAAATTTTGTGGGGAATGATCAAGCTTGATGATTTCAAATAGAATGTTGAAGAAACCGAGTGTATAATAAAGAAAAAAAGTGCTTAAAATCGAAGCCCTAATTTGGAAAAACTAATCCGAGACGTTTGATGCACGTGCTAAAAAAACTGAGTGACCATCGATGTTTTCGAAATTTTCTTGGGGAATGATCAAGCTTGATGATTTCGATTAGAATGTTGAAGAAACGGAGAGCGTACACAAGTAAAAAAGTGCTTAAAATTGAAAACCTAATTTGGAAACCCTAATCCAAGACGTTTGATGCACGTGCTAAAAAAACTAAGTAACCGTCGATGTTTTTGAAATTCTTGTTGGGAATGATCAAGCTTGATGATTTCGAATAGAATGTTGAAGAAACGAAGAGCGTAAAAAAGTAAAAAAGTGCTTAAAATCGAAACCCTAATTTTGAAACCCTAATCCAAGACGTTTGATGCACATGCTAAAAAAACTAAGTAACCGTCGATGTTTTTGAAATTTTTGTGGAGAATGATCAAGCTTGATGATTTCGAATAGAATGTTGAAGAAACGGAGTGTATAAAAACGAAAAAAAGTACTTAAAATCGAAACGCTAATATGGAAACCTTAATCCGAGACGTTTGATGCACATGTTAAAAAAAACTAAGTAACCGTCGATGTTTTTGAAATTTTTGTGAGGAATGATCAAGCTTGATGATTTCAAATAGAATGTTGAAGAAACCGAGTGTATAATAAAGAAAAAAAGTGCTTAAAATCGAAGCCCTAATTTGGAAAACCTAATCCGAAATGTTTGATGCACGTGCTAAAAAAACTGAGTAACCATCGATGTTTTTGAAATTTTCTTGGGGAATGACCAAGCTTGATGATTTCGAATAGAATGTTGAAGGAACGGAGAGCGTAAAAAAGTAAAAAAGTGCTTAAAATTGAAAACCTAATTTGGAAACCCTAATACGAGACGTTTGATGCTCGTGCTAAAAAAACTAAGTAACCGTCGATATTTTTTTAATTTTTGTAGGGAATGATCAAGCTTGATGATTTCGAATAGAAAGTTAAAGAAACAGAGAGTATAAAAAAAATTAAAAAAAGTGCTTAAAATCGAAACCCTAATTTGGAAAGCCTAATTCGAGACATTTGATGCACATGCTAAAAAAACTAAGTAACCGTCGATGTTTTTGAATTTTTATAGGGAATGATCAAGTTTGATGATTTCGAATAGAATGTTGAAGAAATAGAGAGCGTAAACAAGTAAAAAAGAGCTTAAAATCGAAACCCTAATTTGGAAACCCTAATCTGAGAGGTTTGATGCACGTGCCAAAAAAACTAAGTAACCATCGATGTTTTTTTAATTTTTGTAGGGAATGATCAAGCTTGATGATTTCGAATAGAATGTTAAAGAAACAGAGAGTATAAAAAAGAAAAAAAGTGCTTAAAATCGAAACCTAATTTGGAAACCCTAATCCGAGACGTTTGATGCTCGTGCTAAAAAATCTAAGTAACCGTCGATGTTTTTTTAATTTTTGTAGGAAATGATCAAGATTGATGATTTCGAATAGAATGTTGAAGAAACAGAGAGCGTAAAAAAGAGCTTAAAATCGAAACACTAATTTGGACACACTAATCTGAGACGTTTGATGCACGTTCTAAAGAAACTGAGTAACTGTCGATGTTTTTGAAATTTTTGTAGGGAATGATCAAGCTTGATGATTTCGAATAGAATGTTGAAGAAACAGAGAGCGTAAAAAAGTAAAAAAGAGATTAAAATCGGATCCATAATTTGGAAACCCTAATCCGAGACGTTTTATGCATGTGTTACAAGAACTGAGTAACCGTCGATGTTTTTTAAATTTTTGTGGGGAATGATTAAGTTTGATGATTTCGAATAGAATGTTGAAGAAACAGAGTGTATAAAAAAGAAAAAAAGTTCTTAAAATTCAAACCCTAATCCGAGATGTTTGATGCACGCGCTAAAAAAACTGAGTAACATTCGATGTTTTTCGAAATTTCTATGGCGAATGATCAAGCTTGACGATTTCGAATAGGATGTTAAAGAATAGGAGTGTATAAAAAAGAAAAAAAAGTTCTTAAAATCGAAACCCTAATATGGAAACCCTAACTCGATACGTTTGATGCACGTGCTAAAAAAACTAAGTAACCGTCGATGTTTTTGAAATTTTTGTGGAGAATGATCAAGCTTGATGATTTCGAATAGAATGTTGAAGAAACGGAGAGCGTAAAAAAGTAAAAAAGTGCTTGAAATTGAAACCCTTATTTGGAAACCCTAATTCGAGACGTTTGATGCACGTGCTAAAAAAACTAAGTAACCGTCGATGTTTTTGAAATTTTTGTGGAGAATGATCAAGCTTGATGATTTCGAATAGAATGTTGAAGAAACGGAGAGCGTAAAAAAGTAAAAAAGTGCTTAAAATCGATGCCCTAATTTGGAAATCCTAATTCGAGATGTTTGATGCACATGCTAAAAAAACTGAGTAACAATCGATGTTTTTGAAATTTTTGTGGGGAAATATTCAAGCTTAATGATTTCGAATAGAAAGTTGAAGAAACAGAGAGTATAAAAAAGAAAAAGAGTGCTTTAAATCGATACCTAATTTGGAAACCCTAATCTGAGACGTTTGATGCTCGTGCTAAAAAAACTAAGTAACCGTCGATGTTTTTTTAATTTTTGTAGGGAATGATCAAGCTTGATGATTTCGAATAGAATGTTGAAGAAACAGAGAGCGTAAAAAAGTAAAAAAGAGCTTAAAATCGAAACCCTAATTTGGACACCCTAATTTGAGACGTTTGATGCACATTCTAAAGAAACTGAGTAACCGTCGAGATTTTTGAAATTTTTTTAGGGAATGATCAAGCTTGATGATTTCGAATAGAATGTTGAAGAAACAGAGAGCGTAAAAAAGTAAAAAAGAGTTTAAAATCGAATCCCAAATTTGAAAATCCTAATCTGAGACGTTTTATGCACGTGTTACAAGAAGTGAGTAACCGTCGATGTTTTTTAAATTCTTGTGGGGAATGATCAAGTTGGATGATTTCGAATAGAATATTTAAGAAACAGAGTATATAAAAAAGAAAAAAAGTTCTTAAAATTCAAACCCTAATCCGAGATGTTTGATGCACGCGCTAAAAAAACTGAGTAACATTCGATGTTTTTTGAATTTTCTATGGCGAATGATCAAGCTTGATGATTTCGAATAGAATGTTGAAGAATAGGAGTGTATAAAAAAGAAAAAAAAGTTCTTAAAATCGAAACCCTAATATGGAAACCCTAATTCGATACGTTTGATGCACGTGCTAAAAAAACTAAGTAACCGTCGATGTTTTTGAAATTTTCTTGGGGAATGATCAAGCTTGATGATTTCGAATAGAATCTTGAAGAAACGGAGAGCGTAAAAAAGTAAAAAAGTGCTTAAAATTGAAGACCTAATTTTGAAACCCTAATCCGAGACGTTTGATGCTCGTGCTAAAAAAATTAAGTAACCGTCGATGTTTTTTAAATTTTTGTAGGGAATGATCAAGCTTGATGATTTCGAATAGAAAGTTAAAGAAACAGAGAGTATAAAAATAAATAAAAAACGTGCTTAAAATCAAAACCCTAATCCGAGACGTTTGATGCTCGTGCTAAAAAAACTAAGTAATCGTCGATGTTTTTTTAATTTTTGTAGGGAATAATCAAGCTTGATGATTTCGAATAGATAGTTAAAGAAACAGAGAGTATAAAAATAAATAAAAAAAGTGCTTAAAATCAAAACCCTAATTTGGAAAGCCTAATTCGATACGTTTGATGCACGTGCTAAAAAAACTAAGTAACCGTCGATGTTTTTGAAATTTCTATGGCGAGTGATCAAGCTTGATGATTTCGAATAGAATGTTTAAGAAACTGAGAGCGTAAAAATTAAAAAAGTGCTTAAAATCGAAACCCTTATTTGGAAACCCTAATCCAAGACGTTTGATGCACGTGCTAAAAAAACTAAGTAACCGTCGATGTTTTTGAAATTTCTATGGCGAGTGATCAAACTAGATGATTTCGAATAGAATGTTGAAGAAACGGAGAGCGTAAAAATTAAAAAAGTGCTTAAAATTGAAAACCTAATTTGGAAACCCTAATCCGAGACGTTTGATGCACGTGCTAAAAAAAACTGAGTAACCGTCGATGTTTTTTTTTTTTTGTGGGAAATGATCAAGACGGTCGATATTTTTTAAAATTACACTGGCGAATGATCAAGCTTGATGATTTCGAATAGAATGTTGAAGAAACTGAGTGTATAAAAAAGAAAAAAACTGCTTATAATCGAAACCCTAATCTGGAAACCCTAATCCAAGACGTTTGATGCAATTGCTAAAAAAACTGAGTAACAGTCGATTTTTTTTTGAAATTTTTGTGGGGAATTTTTAAGCTTTATGATTTCGAATAGAATGTTGAAGAAACAGAGACTATAAAAAAAGAAAAAAAGTGCTTAAAATCGAAACCCTAATCTGAAAACCCTAATCCAAGACATTTGATGTTCGTGCTAAAAAAACTGACTAACGATCGATGTTTTTTCAAATTTTTGTGGGGAATGATCAAGCTTTATCATTTCGAATAGAATGTTGAAGAAACGGAGAGTATAAAAAAGAAAAAAAGTGCTTAAAATCGAAACCCGAATTTGGAAACCCCTAATCCTAGAGATTTGATGCACATGCTAAAAAAACTAAGTGACCGTCGATATTATTTTGAAATTTTTGTGGGGAATTTTCAAGCTTTATGATTTCGAATAGAATGTTGAAAAAACGGTGTGTATAAAAAAAAAAAGTTCTTAAAATCGAAACCCTAATTTGGAAACCCTAATCCGACACGTTTGATGCACGCGCTAAAAAAACTGAGTAACACTCGATTTTGATTTTGCAGCTAAGTGAAATATGTCGAATGAATAAGAAGTTGAGTCAGCTTAGGTGCAGGGCGAAGAAGGCCCCCTTCCAGGGGGCCAGGCCGACTACAAGACTAGGACTACAATACAAGTCATGTATTGAATTATTCTCTGAACTTCTTTAAAGCATCAAATCTTGTTCGTTATTCAAAGACTGTAAACTCTCAGATCTTTTAGTATGTTCCACTCTCCTTTTCGGTTTCTTTTTTTCAAAACTGCGGTTGTACCTGATTTCACTCTATAAACTCCTGAACTCGGATATTCAAGAGAATTTCATCATCTTGATTTTGAATCTCGGTGTCGAAGATCTCTACTAGGTTTAGTGCACTTTGGTAGTTGCGAATGTCCGGATTGAATGAATTGACTCGACTGTATCCTTAGAATTAACGAGATCGTTAGTCTTGGATAGGAGAAGGAGTTGAGTCTCCCTTCTTGTTTCGGCTTCCAGCAGCATTTGTCCGTCTGAACATTGGGATGGGACGGGGGCAGAGCTTACTTAGCCTTCTCCCCTCTGGTTGAAAAGTCTACTGTTTGAAAGAGAGAGGCATTCGTCATCGTAGGAAGGCCCAGCGAGCAATCCCGTCATTTTGACCTATTACTTCTCCTCTGGGCAAGTTCTTCTCTTCTAGTTCATAGTTTCTTAATGTCATAAGTGGCAAGATAGGAGAGGGGTGGGTCTATGTAATTTCCTTCGGCATGCTCCTGAGATTTACGGATTCGCAGGGGGCCTCAGGCCCGTGCTCGATCTAGCAATCTTGGACAATTGTTTTGAAGCTCGATTTCTTGTAGCACACCCCACACACAAGCACCACCTGGGTCGTCGCTCTGCTGCGTCTGGCCCGTCCTCTAGGCCTTTCACAAAATTCTAAACTAATATTATCAGCTAATCAGAATGGTTCGTCATCTTCCCTTTCAACAAGAAGGTGAAAGTGACCCGAGTTTCACGGAGTTGTGCCATGTCCTTAACGGAATATATAATTTCTTGCTACGAAGCGCCCGCTCCTCCCAAAACAGAAGGAAGAGACAGAGTGTCCGGGGGTTAATTTCCTTCATTATTCACTCTAAAGTGGTCCGTTTTAACAATAGAAAATTGCCAAAGTTCTTTCATTTCACTCTTGACCAAGGGGGAAAGCCTTACGTTATTGATTGAATAGTAAACTCAGCTTACAGTTAAAGGAGAAAGAGAGATAGTTTACGAGGTGGGATCCGACACCATGATAAAATACTACCCTCATGAACCTATCCTTTCTTTACCTTTACAAGAGAGTAAATCTCCTAAAAGTAGGAACGAGACAACCCCGTCCGTCTATGGAGCCTAAAGCTTAAACCATACGCTCCAAAGCCAAGCTTTACGAAAGCAGGGATCGGAAGGTGATTTTCCGATGTTCATTGCTATACCATCCTTTGCTCTCTTCTTTTTTTCTCTTGAAAGAGGATAAATAAGGGCTATCCTACCTGCTAGTTCTTTTTATGAGGGACAAACGGGAGACTACGCCTTTCGGCCTGATCTTAGGCTTGCTTGAACTACTTCCCCTTCACCTTCTGGTACAATACAAGTCATGCGCGATAGCGAAGCCAAGCCGGATCGGCTATCGGTTCAGTAGTTCAATCAGGTTCCGGCTCATGTAAAGTACAATCAAGGGTTAGAAGTTTACCTTTGACTGTAACTAGCTAGATGGTCCTTCATAGTTCGGTTATATACAATTAACTTTGAGGAGCTAAGGTAGGAAGAGTACCAAGAAATTGATTAAACTATTGAACTGGTCGATGGAAGGAAGCAAGTCATCTTAAAGAAAGTGAGAAAATTGAAATTAAGGTTGAATTAAGTATTTAAAGTTTCCAACATTAGCATCCACATTAATACTAATTTCAATGAAATGTCTTAGCCACAAACCTATTAAATGAATAATATTACTCATGAAATTTTAGGAGAAGGCTCAATATGACAAGATAAGGTATGTATAAAATTTGGTGACCATTAGATTATGATAAGGGGCTAAACCAAGGGTAGGTGTAAAATGACTAAAATATCTCTATAATTATGTATCGTTGGCTTATGAACAAAGTGACCTCTAAATGACATGAAATTTGATAAGGAGCCTTATGTCATGATTAAAAGTGATTACACAAAGTTAAAAGGTCATTGAAATATGTTGAGAATTTAAACCAAGATTTGGGGTGATAAATGACCAAAATACCCCTATGAGAATTTATGATGTTTTAAGACCATAAAAGACTCAAAATACTAAAGAAATTTATATGAAACTGGTTTTTGATATTAACCGTAAGTATGCCCGATGTTAAGGGGATTAGAACAATTTTGGAATGTGAACCAAGAGGGAAAGTACGAAACTACCCCTCAAGACATTTTGTAAAAAATCAAGGTTTTTATGAATACCAAGTGACAAGATACTTATGAAAGATTTATGCATGCGAAGAAATGATTATGACTCATATGAATTAGGGCATACTTGTTAAGAATTTTTCCTTAGTTCTGCTTCAAGATATAACAAAAAAAACTCTTAGAACTAAGATCTAAGATGTCCTAAAGACCACTCAATGAACAGTGCAACATGGTCCTATGACACAGATTACGTTGCAGAGAATGCATGAAGCCTTGAATGTAAGTATTCGATTATATCGCGGGGAACGCATGAAGCCTCGAGCATAGGTCAGAATTGAGTTGTTCACTGAGCATATGACCCCACAAGTCTGTAAGAGGTAGTGTCTAAGGGATAAGAACTCAAAATTCCAAACCAAGATCTTCACAACAAAATTGGGTACCAAAAGGGTTAACCCTATAAAAAAAATGTTAAGAGAAGAAAGCAAGTCACCTTAAGGGAAGTGGGAAAGTTGGAAATTAAGGCTCAATTAAGTGTTCGAGGTTTTCTAGTATTAGTATTGACACTTTAGCGTTTTCAATTGAGCACATTAGCTTTGATAACCGGATATGATCCGACCATGTGACTATTTATTGAATATAAGGATTTGATCAAGGTATGCTTGAAGATGACCTCGATAAATGACATACTAAAGTTTGGATAAAACTACAAGCTAAGTCTAGGTTTCATCGAACCTTTCAACATTATAGGTTGGATCAGACAAGTGACATACATATCAATGTTACCACCGTCCCTCTTCGCAATACATAACATATGCCACGTATCCATGCTTCACAAATACTAGTAACGACCCAAAATTTTCTACTTAATTTAAGGTCGCTATTGTATACATATCATAAACATTAAATGCAGAAATACTCATTTAAACTTTCATGAAACATAACCTTCAGCTTAAAACACAGCCATAGACTTACGTGTTTCGAAAACACCTTTAAAAATAACACAACAAAAGGCTAAATGAAATAAATAAACGTTTAAACTAAAAACATCTTATCCTAGTCTAAGTCTAAGAAAATAAATACGACTACCCTATGCATGTGTCATAGTCTCGAGTTGCGATGCCATCGTCAGCGGTACAGGAATGTCTTGCCTTAACCTGAAATAGAGGTAGCACGTGGCTTGAGTATTTTAAGAAATACTCAGTAAGTGGCCCTACTATTGGGGTTAAATGCAAGAACATGTGAATGCAATGACAGAACCTATCATATCAGTCTATTTTTCCTACAGCACTATTCTAATGGGCAGCTTGGATGTGTACCAAATACTCTACACACAGCCCATACGTGCGGGTATGAGCTCACCAGACAGTTCGCACACCGCTGGGCCTCTTTTCTTGGATGGAAGTGACCTATTAACTTTGGAAACCATAGTGACACCTAGCAACACAACTAAGGTCCTTCGTGTCTGTAATATTATTATGACACAAGCAGAATTTACCGTAAAAACCGACCCAGATCTCTCTCCAAGTAAATCTCCCTCGCGTATACAGTTGAAAGCCATTTTCATTTTTCTCAAATGTGAAGTTTTTTATTTTTCTATTTCTTTCTTTCTTTGTTTCTTTAGGGAGATATTATGGGCTGTTGGTTGAGGAGAGATAATGGGGTTGGGATGGGAGATGAGTGGATAGGAGTGGGTAAGATTTTTCCTTTTTTAAGTAATCATTTTTTTTTCTTTGTTTATTTTTATTATTATTATTATTATTATTTTCGGGCTATTACAACTAGACTGACTTGATGTACGTTTTAACTACAAACCTTCTAGATAGACAAGGATCGAATTATTCCAAGCTTAAAACACTCTCTAGAACAAAAGTTTCTTTTAGAGGTATATGATGTAATAACCAAAAAATAAATTAGAAAAAAAAAAGGAGAAGGGAAATTTTCCCACATTAAAACGGAATTGACCTCCACTAAAAAAAAAAAAGAGGTTTCTCACTTCATTTTATCATCTTACTACTTGAACGATTCGAAGTCAGTCGGAGAATACAGCTCCAAGCCAACATTTTGGTTGATCCGACTTGAGTCTGATACACTCGAACCCTTTGCTTGTAGTTTCAACTCTATGGAAACATTTAAAGTTATATGACTAGCTTTTAGCTAGTTTAAATTTTGAGAATCAAGTTTAAATTATTTATGAATAATTAGGTTTAGCTAGTTTAAATTACTAGGAGTAACTTTAAATTATTTCATGCAAAATTAGGCTTAGCTAGTTTAAATTATTAAGGGTAAATTTAAATTATTTTATACAAAATTGGGTGAGCCAATTCCCACGCTAGAATTATAATTGATGATTATGAGACTCCTTGAGTAGAATCAAATTTCATAGAGCAACGTTAATCTAGCAACAAGCATTCGAATTTAGGGAGAATGTCAGCTAAGGTCAACCAAGTAAGTGGCCTTACTATCGCTAAGTCGGAAGACTTACCTTATGTATGATGACACGTGCCCAGTGGCCCTTGCACGTGTCATTTATGTTTTATATTATATGATGATGTGACTATGTTACATGATGACTAGATTATGACATATGATGACGTGACTATGTTATATGATAATGCTATATGATGTTAAACGATAATGTTATATGATGACGTTATATGATGATGATGTATGATAATATGATGATGTAAGATGTATGATGATGAGATGACTTAATATAATGTTTTTCCATATTAAGATGATGTGTACGTATTAAATGTCATGATGCATTATGACGATGATTTTTTAAGACTTTTCTAAGACACACCCCTAGTTAATATTAATGATAGAGAATGTATGAAGGCCAATACATGCATGTTACTTAGAGTAACATATGAACAATGTATAGGGTTGTGTCATAAAGATGATTTAAAGATGAAAACTATAGGAACCTCATGCATTTTGTGTGTACATATACATTGGGTTACTTCCTCATTTATGATGATGAGTACAGACGCGTACACTATAATGATGATGATGATCATGCCTCGTATGATACTGGGGGGTCTGTTGACCTCCGGACGTCGCTACAGACAGCTAGCTCAAGCATGATGGGTCTAGGAGATGCGAACCGCCTGAAAATCCACACTCGCACGTATGGGTCGTGTGTAGGGAAGTACTACACATCTGATTTTGTCTGAACTAGAGGCCACTCCTATGATGGTTTTAACCATGAGTTGCATGTGTTTACCTTCCCTTCCCCCTAGTGCAGAGTCACTTCTGAGTATTTCTTAAAATACTCAAGTCGTGCGCTACTTCTATTTTAGTTAAAGGCAAGGTACCCATGTACGGTTGATGACAACATTGCAAGTAGAGACCATGACACGTGCATAAAATAGTAATTTTCATTTTATTAGACTTAGGTGAGTGTAGGGTGCTTTCACTTTTAATGTTTATTTGCTTTATCCAGTATTTTCTTGTGTTGTTTCAAAGATGCTTTTGAACATATAAGTCCACGACAGTGTTTTAGATGTCTAATTTCGCATAAGAGCATAGGTTATGACGACAATAACGACTTTAGGTTAGTAGAAATCTAGGATGGTTACATTTTCAATAAATCTTAAATTTAATATTTTTAAGGTTAATTTTGTTCGTGAATGGGTTAAATAATAATAATAATAATAATTTAACTTAAAAATAAATATTCAAGATTTATTGCTATTTTCTTTTTGAAAAAGTCAAAGCTATTATTAAGATCTAATAAAAATAGGAAGAAAATTGAAGTATAATCAGAAAAAATGATATTTAATTAAAACAAATTAAAAAAAAAAAAAAACCAGAAGTTTATACTTTGATCAAATCAACAAATCTCTCTCGTGTTAAAAAAAAAAAGGAAAGACCAGCAATTGTCTCTCTCAATACATTCTCTGTTTGTGTATCTGTGTAAATAGGCTATAGCGCATCTGCTTGGGTTTTGCTCAGAACCTTCCATGGCAGCATACCAGAGCTCCTCAAACCTTTGAAATGGTCTCTAGTCCCCCACCACTATATATATGCCTTTCCATTTCCCCTCTCCCCCTTTTATCATCTTCATCATCCTCCCAATTCCTCTCTGCGTTTCTCCTTTTAACTCCACATAATTCCCTCACATTTCTCTCCAATACAATCCCCCAATGAAGTTCGGCAAGGAATTCACGGCTCAAATGGTGCCGGAGTGGCACAACGCCTACATGGATTACAATGTCCTCAAAACCCTTTTGAAAGGGATTCAGAGATTCAAGCTCAGAAATGGCCCTCCTCCGGCCCCTCAGCCCTCTGCCTTGAAGCGCAAGCTTACTCTCTACAGAGCCTTCAGCGGTCTCACTCAGGGTAGCGCTCATCCTTCCACTCCTTCTCATACCGATTTCGACAACCAAGCCATTCTCGTTAACTGTATGCACGAGGATGGCTCTCAGAACTACAAGACCACATTCCTTATGGCCGCCGATGATGGCGCTGAGAACGAACTCGTCTACTTCAAGAGGCTCGATGAAGAGTTTAACAAAGTCGATAAGTTCTATAAGGCTAAGGTCGAGGAGGTCATGAAGGAAGCGGAGATGTTGGACAAGCAGATGGATGCTTTGATTGCTTTCAGAGTCAAGGTCGAGAACCCTCAGGGTTTGCTTTTCGATATGGCTGAGAAGACTGTTGATATGACGCGTCTTGCTTCTGGGATTGCTGCTTCTTCCGCTGCCTTGTCGGTTTCCACCCCGAAAGGGGCTTTATCTAGAAGTGAGTTTTGAATCTCTGCTCTTGCTTTTTTTTTTTGAGGATCGTTGGGCGTTAGTCCCACGTTAGCTAATTTAGGGAATGATCAAGGATTTATGAGTAAAGGAATACATCTCTATGGGTATGAGGCTTGTTGGGGAAGCAACGCCATGAGAGCTTATGCTCAAAGTGGACAATATCCTACCATTGTGGAGAGTCGTGATTCCTAACATGGTATTAGAGTATGCCCTTAACTTGGGCATGTCAATAGAATCCTCAAGTATCGAACAAATAAGTTGCTAGCCTCGAAAGTGTAGTCAAAAGTAACTCAAGTGTCGAACAAAGTACACCTTTTGTTCGAGGGCTCCAGAGAAAGGAGTCGAACCTCGATTAAGGGGAGGCTGTTTGAGGGCTACATAGGCCTCATGGGAGGCTCTATGGTGTACTTTGTTCGAGGGGAGGATTGTTGAGGATGGTTGGGAGTGAGTCCCACATGGGCTAATTTAGGGAATGATCATGGATTTATAAGTAAATGAATACATCTCCATTGGTATGAGGTCTTTTGGGGAAGCCCAAAGCAAAGCCATGAGAGCTTATGCTCAGAGTGGACAATATCGTACCATTGTGGAGAGTTGTGATTCCTAACTGTTTTAGCTTCAACTAGATTACCCTGGATTGGCTTCTTTTCTTGTTTAGGCTTTTGATGATATCTTTATTTGCCATTTCTGAGTGTTTTCATGGTTTGATGAAGTAGAAATAAGTTGTTTGGTTGCTTCTTTTTGTTTCAATGGAGTTGTTGTATGGTAGAACAGTACTAAGTAGAAACTGTTTTATGAATATATATGTTTTGATGAGCAGAGAGACCTCATGTGGGCATGGAGATAATTGAGGAAGGCGGGGGTGGTGAGTTAAATGAAGACGGGGACGATATCGACATGATATCCGGAGGTAAACAGGTTGGAGAAGATAAATCGAGCAAAAGGATGGTTGTTAGACCACCTCCATTAAATGTTCTTGATCGTGTGAAAATGAATGAAACCATTGAAACACCTCGTTCAACCATCAAGGAATTCCTTAAAATCTCTAAGAACACTGAACTTCGGTTCAGCAGAGACAATCTAAGTAAAGTTGAAGAACAACTCAAGCATGCCTTCTCTGTGTTTTACCAGAAACTTAGGCTTCTCAAGAGCTTCAGGTACATCTTCCTCCCCTATTTTCTCCTCTTTTTCAATGCTCCAATTGCTAAATCTTTTCTCGTTCATGGAATTTACCCAGCTTCTTGAATACACTGGCGTTCTCAAAGATCATGAAGAAATATGACAAGGTAATTTCATTTCCTATCTGATTGATTGTGTTGAATTAAGAAGAGTGACTGTGAAGTGGTAATTTGATTGCAGATTACATCAAGAAATGCCTCAAAAGCCTACATGAAAACGGTGGACAGTTCTTACCTTGGACGATCAGATGATGTGAGATATAGCTTTTTCAACCATTTCTTTCTTAAAGAAGTTACTCAGTAAAGTAAGTTCTTTCTTCAATCCTAATATATACTAAATGGCAATGCAGGTTGCCAAGTTAATGGAGAGGGCTGAGAACACATTCATCAAACATTTTTGCAATTCCAATCGCAGCAAAGCCATGAATATTTTAAGACCCAAAGCAAAGAGAGAGAAACATTGGACAACATTTTCCATGGGCACATGCTCTGATTTTCACCATGATTTGTTGTACCATTTATGCTTATTATTTTAGGGACAACCCTTTTTACTAATCTCTCACACTTGAACTCAAACGATTTTGCAGGTTTTCTAGCTGGCTGCTCTGCAGCTCTTGTTTTAGCCCTCATCTTAATTATCCGTGCCCGCAATATTGTGGATAGCAGTGGAAGCACGAAGTACATGGAAACCATGTTTCCCCTTTACAGGTAACTACACAACTCTCCACTCATATTACACATGTTGTTGTCCTGTTCTGTTCATTTTCATCTCGTACATTCTCGGTCATCCTTGTTCTTAGCTTAAACCACTGTGTAAATAACTGGTTGTGGTTGGGCAGATCAAAATTATAGTTATTGTTATTGTTATTGAGTAATAACTTAGTTGCACTAATCACGTGGCAGCATAAATGTGAGATCCCACATCGGTTGGAGAGGAGAACGAAACACCCTTTAAAAGGGTGTAGAAACCTCTCCCTAGCAGATGCGTTTTAAAAACCTTGAGGGAAGCCCGAAAGGGAAAAATCCAAAGAGGACAAACAATATTTGCTAACGGTGGGCTTGGGCCGTTACAAATGTTGTTAGAACCAAACACCAGACGATGTGCCAGCGAGGAGGCTGTTCCCTAAAGGGGGATAGACACGAGGCAGTGTGCCAGTAAGGACGCTGGGCCCCGAAGGGGGTAGATTTGGTGGGGGTCCCACATTGATTGGAGAAAGGAACGAGGACGCTCGCTGGGCTCTGAAGGGAGGTGGATTGTGAGATCTCACATCGGTTGGGGAGGAGATCGAAACATCCTTTATAAGGGTGTGGAAACCTCTCCCTAGGTTTTAAAAACCTTGAGGGAAACCTCTCCCTAGGTTTTAAAAACCTTGAGGGAAGCCCAAAAGGGAAAAGCCCAAAGAGGACAATATCTACTAGCGGTGGGCTTGGACCATTACAATAAACTATATTCTATCCTAATGGTTTGACGTGGGAACTCTGATCTGTTTGCAGCCTGTTTGGATTTGTTGTTCTGCATTTGGTTATGTATGCTGCGGACATATACTTTTGGAGGCGATATCGAGTGAATTATTCCTTCATATTTGGTTTCAAGGAAGGAAATGAGTTGGGGTATCGTCAAGTTCTCCTTGTTGCTTTCGCTCTATCAGTACTTGGATTAGGCTCTGTGCTCTCAAACCTTGACATGGAAATGGACCCAAGTACAAAAGACTTCCAAGCAGTGACTGAACTTATCCCTCTGTTGGCAGTTGTTGTAAGATTTTCACACCAAACCAAACTTCTCCAAGTGCTTTCAATTTTGCATAAACAAACTCGCCTTTTCTTCTGCAGTTTGTAACTGCAATACTTATCTGCCCGTTTAACATCATATATCGCTCGAGTCGTCTCTTCTTCCTCACTTGTCTATTTCACTCCATGTGTGCTCCGCTCTACAAGGTAAATTATGGCGGCCACCGTGTATATAATAAGCTCGAAGACTCTGAAGTTGGTATTGCAATATTTTACCTCAAACAACTTTGTCTCTCTCTCAGGTGGTGCTCCCAGACTTTTTCTTAGCTGACCAGCTAACCAGCCAGGTGCAAGCACTCAGAAGCTTGGAATTTTATATTTGCTATTATGGTTGGGGAGATTACAGAATTAGAGTAAACACGTGCAAGGCTAATACCATATTCCAAACCATCGGTTTCATTGTCGCCGCTATTCCACACTTGTCGCGCTTGCAGCAGGTACTCCAATCTTGGTATCAATGTTTAACTGAATGTGTTGTTTGGGAACGTACTCATGCTTAGCTTAATGTGTTGTTTTTCGTTTTGTGTTTTGGCAGTGCCTTCGTCGGCTGTATGAAGAGAAGGATAAAATGCACGCACTGAACGGAATGAAATACTCATTTGCTATCGCTGCTGCTTCCTTCAGGACAGCATACAGTCTGAACAAGACCTTGTATCTTTGGTATATACTAGCTTGGGTATTTTCAGTGATAGCAGCAATGTCGGGGACGTACTGGGACCTTGTGATCGACTGGGGGCTTCTGCAACGGCATTCGAAGAACCGGTGGTTGAGGGACAAGCTCCTCGTCCCTCGGAAGAGCGTATACTTTGTTGCAATGGTGAGTGAGAATAGAAGAATATGTTGCGTCTTATTTGGCGATTTCTTTGTAAAGAGAGAAAACATTGCAGGCAGTGAATGTGACGCTGAGACTTGCTTGGATGCAAACTGTGTTGAACTTCAAAGTCCCTTTCTTACACAAAGAAGGGTTGGTTGCAATTGTTGCTAGCTTAGAGATCATTCGCCGTGGCATATGGAACTTCTTCAGGTAAATTAATACTTACTCTTACTTCCATAGTGTATCATGTTTATTCATTTATATATATGTTTTGATGATGGATGGTACAGAATTGAAAATGAGCATTTGAACAATGTCGGTAAATACCGAGCGTTCAAATCGGTGCCTTTGCCTTTCAACTACGACGAAGATGATGATAAAGATGATTGAGGGATATGATACAGAATGGACCCTTTTGTTTTGTTGTGTATCTATTATGTTGTATTTTTATGATGTATATAGCAATTTTGCAAGAGAATTGCCAGTATCCAATCTGCAGAAAAGCAAATGAAATGGCAAGAAATTTGAATTGTTTTATGGATATTGGAAGGGGAGAGTTTACCATATATATTATATTTGATATTTTATTATAAGGTAAATATTTTTTACCAGACCTATTTTTCCATATATGGTTATTTTCATTTTTACTCTTTCTATATTCTTTTAATTTATTTAATTATAAATAGAATAACTTTCACACTCTTCAGGTCATTTAGGTGTGGTGAATTAAGCAAACATTCTCATGGTATTAGATCCCTTTCGATTTAATAACCTCGATCCTTTTTTTTTCAATGGCTTCTAAATCCTCTACTATTCTTCTCCACCACCATTGCTGGCTTTGACGTCGCAGGGGCAGTCGCCATGGCTGCCGTCGGTGGAGTCGATTGATTACTCTTCGGCCAACTTCACCTTTTCCAAACATAGCCTCTTTCATTTTCTTCCCAATCTTCCCTTCATCCTTCACAGAAACCTTAACCTTAGGATCTTCATCAGCTTTCTCGTCGGAAATATACGGAATCTTGACAAGCTCATCGACTTTCTGCAGAGATTTACCTTCGGAATTCGGGTGCCGCATTGGCCTCTTTGCCAACCAAGTCGCCACCGCCCTTCTCGCCAAAATTGGCTCCTTCGTCCACTTCGGAATCTGGGCGCCGCATTGGCCTCTTTGCCAACCAAGTCGCCGCCGCCCTTCTCGCCAAAATTGGCTCCTTCGCCCACTGTGGCGACTCTTCCGGCTTCAACATTGTCTTTGTCCCTTGCTCTAGGTTTCCCCCTTCTACTTCTTAGGTTAGACATATTCTCGTCGGAGCCAATGCAGTATCGTCGCTGAGCAACGATTCCTCTTTATGGGTTAGACATATTCTCGTTGAAGCCAAGGCAGCATTGTCGCTTAGCGACGATCCCTCTACCGTTTTCGATGGACAAGAAAGTGTTTCTCTACGCCTCTTCCGAAAAGTGTTTCTCGACCTCTCTTTGAATTTTTCAAATCCAACCTTCACGTTCGTTCAAATTCGACGCTCAGCTTGCGGAAGTGTTAATGATATTTAGTACTAAATTATAGTTTACCATATATCTTATATTTGATATTTTATTATAAGACAAATATTTCTTACGATAGGTATCTGTTATTTTCATTTATTACTCTCTCATATTCTTGTAATTTATTTGACTATAAATAGGATAACTTTCAAGAGGTGTGATGTATTAAGCAAACATTGATGTGGTTGCGTGCTCAAAGACCTTGGAATCCACAAATTGACAACACACCAATAATTCATTTTCTGAATTTATTAGCCCCCAACACCGGGCCACCTAATATAGTTACATTTTATTTACATCTAAATTCAACTATACTACCATTCTTCACGTTTATCACCAAGTTTTTTTTACACGTTTTCATATTCGTTTTCATTTTCTAAAAATTACAGGCACTATTCATAACGGCCTCCATTTATTTTTAATATTTTTTAACACTTTTGGATCCTTGTTGTTGGTAAGTATTGTAACGGATCGAAAAAAAAAAAGGCGAGTCGTCGGCAGGACCGAAAAGGCCTCATACCAATGGAGAGTGTATTATTTGATTATAAACCCATGACCATTCCCTAAATTAACCGATGTGGGACACTTTCATCCAACACCTCCCCTCGAACAAAGTATGCCTCCCCTTAATCGAGGCTCGACTCCTTTGGAGTCTTCTCTAGTCACTTTTTGACTATGCCTTCGAGGCTCACAATACTTTGTTCGACATTTGAGGATTTTGCCAATTTATTGGCATGGTTAAGTTTAGGGCATGGCTCTGATACCATGTTAGACGAACACGACTCTCCACAATGGTATGATATTGTCCACTTTTAGCATAAGCTCTCATGGCTTTGCTGGAGTTTTCGTTCGCACACGACCCACAAAGGGCGGGCGAAGACGGGATCGCCGAGGAAACACGAGCCCGACCTTCAGCCACCCCGATAGCACTTGCAAAGAAGGAAAAGAAAAGGGAAAAGTGAAAACGAAGAAAAAGGAAAAGCTCGACGAAACTCCGGCGAGGCCAAACCCTACGAAATCGACGTCAAAACTTCAATTTCACGTAACGAAAGTAATCCCAGAGACTTTTACACACACAGGGGTAGATTTAGGCGAGTCCTACACGTTGTACACCGTTGGGCAAGGAAGACAGAGCGCCGGATCCCCAAACCCTCTCAGATCCGGGAGTATTAGGCCTTTACGAACCAAACAAATCCCAAAAACGAGATTAGGGGAAGAAGGAGACTCGGAAACGGAGAAAAGGGAGGAAAAAAAAGGACGGCGAAACGACGTCACTGAGGTGAGAGAGTGGTCGCCGGAAATCGGCGAGGAAACCGGGCGAAGAAGACGAAGTCCGACCCGAACGTCGGACCCCCGCAACCCGAACCGAACCCAAACCACTCTGACCCAATTTTGGCTGACGAAACCCCTGCGGCCCAAACGCCTCAGCCCAACCCAGAAAGTCAGTTAGGGCCCAGCCCACCTACACAGTCCTTCAGCCTGGGCCGACCCATTGCTCGCGGCCAACCCAAACCCGCGCGTCGACCCAGGATCGTTGCACGTGTCGCTCTCTGGTTGTGCCACGTGTCACCTCTGCAACGCGACACCCCTTGGCTCTGGTCGGCTCGACGGCGGCTTCTCGGCTCCGGCGGCTTATTCGGCTCGGGAAACCTGTTTTCGACCCGTTTGTCACCGTTCCGACCCTCTCGGACCTGGTTTCGACCCCGTTTAAGGTAAAATAGATCATTTTAAGGTCGTATGTCACAATTTCAAGTTGGATATTAATTATAATTGTGAAATACTAACGAAGGTGTCGAATGATCCAATAGGAACCAACCACCCACGGAAGCGTAGGACGTTTTACGAGGAGCTAGGAGCTTACGTTATATTTTAGGGAGTACTTCGGCTAAGACCTACCAAGTAAGTGGCTTACCCCGTCGTAGATTACGCGTTGTTGTTGTGTGATGACACGTGCCCGTGGTTTCGCACGTGTCATTAAATTGTGCGTTAAATTGTTGTGTTTAAATACGTAACCATGTGAACGTGATTGTATGCTATGTATGCTGTTTAATCTGATATGATATGTAATGCATGTGACATTAAGTTGTTCTTGAATGGTTGTGACATGATTATATGGAAAGTTGAATGTTAACCGCATGAATTGTATGTCATGAAACAAGATAGATTCCTGAAAACATAACCCCAATAGAGACATGTATGATACGTAAATAGGAAACGGGGTTGACATGTATGCATGGAACGTAACTGAGGGGTTATGTTCACTAATGATAATATAGGTTTAATGGGGATCTCATGCATTGTGTGTGTTCATGCATCTGGGGGATACCCCCATTCCATCACGAGGGTATGGACGCGTACACCCAATGGCAGGGCAACGATCGTTATGCCTCGCATAACGCTGCCGTGACGGTTACTAGTTCTAACGGGTCCCGGCATAAGGGGCTCCCAGAGTATGCCCACCGGGTAATGAAAGTGGCCTGGCGGTGTGCGAACTAGCTGGTGAGCCCATACTCGCACGTATGGGCTGTGTGTAGAGTATATGGTACACGTCCAAAGTTTACCCATTAGAACAGTACCATAGGAAAAACATAACGAAACGAAACGAAGGATAGGTCCCATCATTGCATTGCTTGTGATTGTTGCATAACCCCGATAGGGGAGTCACTTACTGAGTATTCTAGAAATACTCAAGCCTTGTGCTACTCTATTTTTCCAGATAAGGGTAAAGCACCCATGTGAGATCGTCGGCGACATCGTACACCCCGGGACCGTGGCACATGCATAGGGCAGTCGTCTTTTCTTTTTTTCCCTTCGTAGTATAGGTTAGTATAAGTTGAATTCGGTTTGTGTGTTTAGCTTAGGCTAGTATAGGTTGAATTGTATTTGCATAATAAACCTTAGGGTAGGATAAGACATTTAATTTAGTTTTGCTCTTTTTCCTTTCTTTCCCTTATATTCGTTTTTCTTCCGCGAGGTAATAAAAGGCGAGTATAAGTCGCATTAAGGATACATGACCCACTTGATGTATGTTCCGCATTTCAAGGTGTAATAATGACCTTAGACGAAATAGGTAAAATTTTAGGGTCGTTACAAGTATAGAGTTCTTGCTTGAGTACTCGAGAATAACGCTTAAGAATGTACCTTTTTCTCATTAATGTCTTCAATTCCTCCACTCTGATTTCAAAGATGTCACCACATAATTGCGTAATCACAAAATTCATTTCCAAGACGAGGGCAAAACCATAGCATGAGAGTGACAAGAAAGGTGAAAACTCTTTAACATTTTTATAATTTTCTCTATTTTAAGATGCTTCCGAACTAAGATTAATTATGGGAACTATGGAATTTCAGATTATATTGAACTTTTTTTTGGTAAATTGCAAGTCTTTCAAAAGATGCACGGAAGTATCTTTTATCACATTTTCATATATTTTAAATTATAAAATTTTAGTGTGAAGTGGCGCTCAATAAATCGTTAAATCATTACATTAATGTATTTTAAATCTATATTTATATTCAAACGTTGATGTAAAACATTGAGAGGTGAGCGCATGTTCCATCACTCCCAATTTTTAGCCCTTTCATGGCCAAATCACCCAATGATATGTAAATATCTCGTGATATCATCTGAAGCCTATCCATCCACAAAATACAAGCCACGTATTAATCCTACGTCTCCACAATTTTCAAATTTTTATCCACTGCTACAATGGTTTACTGGAAGCTTGAAATCCCCCAAAAATGGCGACTCCAATTCCAACTCCAATGGCGTTAGCTTCTTCATCCTCTAATTTCCTTTCCCTAACGCGCACTGCAACGCACCTTTCGTTCTCCCCAAAGTGGCCGCTGCTCTATCCCAAGCCATGCTTCTCTATATCTTCCCTCGCATCTCCAGATTTAGACCCATCGTTGCCCTCAAACGTTCACACCTTCTGGCAATGGCTTCGCCAGGAAGGCATGGTCTCCTCCAAGACTCACGTGAAGCCGGCAATTTTCCCTGAAGGCCTCGGACTGGCTACCACCAAAGACCTAGCCAAGAACGAGGTCGTTTTGGAGGTTCCCAAACGATTCTGGATAAATCCTGATGCGGTTACTGATTCCGAGATTGGAAATGCTTGCATTGGATTGAAGCCATGGATTTCTGTTGCTCTGTTTCTGATTAGAGAAAATTTGAAGGACGACTCGCGTTGGCGACGGTACCTCGATATTCTCCCGCCAGAAACGGATTCGACTGTGTTTTGGTGTGTTTGGCTTAGTTCTTACTGTTTAATCTGCTCCTCGTTTAATGTGTTTACATAATTGTGGAGTTGAAGGAGGATGTTTCAGTGCAGGTCTGAAGAGGAGCTTGCAGAGCTCCAAGGTTCGCGTCTCTTATATTTTTTTAATTTTGGTTTACCATGCTTTCCCAATCCAAATTGGCTGATGCTAGAACACAAATGTTGGATTTATTAGGGTTTTTAGGAAGGAGAAATGTGTTAATTCTTTTGAAAAAATTAGGGTTAGGAAGGAGAAATGCGCCTCTGGTCTCTAGATCAGTATGGTGCTTACATCATGAAGAGGAGTCTTTCTGGTTCTCTATAATTATCAGTAAATAATGGATTACAACATTAGTTCTTCATGAACTTTTCAGGAACCCAACTTCTGAGTACGACTTTGAATGTAAAAGAATATGTTAAGAGCGAATTTCTTAAGGTTGAAGAACAGATATTGCTTCGCCACAACGATCTATTTCCTTCTCCAGTTACACTGGATGACTTCTTTTGGGCTTTTGGGATACTCAGATCAAGGGCATTTTCACGACTCAAAGGCCAAAACCTTGTTTTGATTCCTTTTGCTGACTTGGTTAGATCTCAAACTCTTACTTATCTGCTGTTCTAAGTGTTTTTTATTAGATTTCTGTTTCCTATATTTTACAAGAATATCATAACTCAATGATTTCTTATCTGCTGCACGAATTAGTCTATTTTTTAGCTAGATTTTAACTCCCCTCAAACACAATTCATAATTAATCAGGTCAACCATAGCGTTAGCGTAACCTCAGAAGAACATGCATGCGAGGTTAAGGGACCGGCAGGCCTCTTCTCATGGGACGTCCTATTCTCTCTCCGGTCCCCAACTTCTGTTAAGGCTGGCGAGCAGGTGAAGTACTAATTTCTACGTTCATGTACCTGGCTGACATGCCTGGTAGTTGGAGTTTTCTCTTCTTGAAGGTTTTATTCTAAAACTAGAATTTATTTACAGTATTGAAGAAAACATTAGATAAGTTATTTAGATAATATGATCTTTCCTTCGATTCGCTGTTTCAATTTAGTTTCTATGCTTTTAAAAGTTTCATTATCATTGTTACTATCACTGAATCAACACTTACCCAAAGTCCTTGTGATTAGTTAAGAAATAGCAGAAATCAAGTGTACAAGTTGTTTGTAGTTGAGCTAAAAAATGAGTCAAAGAAGTTCCATATACATTAATTGTTGCATTCCAAAAAATATATATATATATATATATAGATTGGACTTTTGACTGTATATATAGACATTAATTGTTGCATTTACCTTGAACTTTTGAGTGTATGTTCAACAGGTTTTTATCCAATATGACTTAAAAAAGAGCAATGCGGAGTTAGCTCTTGACTATGGGTTCATAGAGCCAAAATCCGACCGCAATGCATATACACTGACATTTGAGATCCCAGAGTTGGACCCTTTCTTTGATGACAAGCTAGATATTGCTGAGACAAATGGCCTTGGTGAGACTGCTTATTTTGACATTGTTTTGGAGCGTCCTTTTCCACCTGCAATGCTTCCATTCCTGCGACTGCTAGCGCTTGGAGGCACAGATGCATACCTTTTGGAATCTCTGTTTAGAAACTCAATATGGGGTAATCTTGAAATGCCTGTTAGTCGAGCAAATGAAGAGCTTGTATGTCAAATGGTCAGAAATGTTTGTGAGGCTGCTCTTTCTGCCTACCATACCACCATAGAAGAGGTAAACCATCAAATCTTCATTCATCTAATACCCATTTATCATAATTTACACATAGCAATATGTGATCTCACCCCCATTTTTTTTCCCTCAATTGTTCTCACATTGCAATTAGCATATAGATCATAGGTTCAAAGATGAACTGATTGAACATGTCAGAGTATAGAACTCATTTGGTCTTTTCAATTTAGAATCCTTCTCTAGATGTGTCCTTGTAACTAAAATCTATGTTTAACATGTATGTTTTCTAAAAGAACTATCAGAAAACCATGTTGAATTACAAGTTTAATTTTTTTGAACATTGATAGCACTTTAATTATTAATTATCATATCATGTCAAATCAGCCAATATTGTTCAGTGAAGCATACCATGTCACAAATTAGTTATCGGTACTACTAACAAAAGTTATATAGAAGCACATTAATTCTTTTTTGATGTTAATGGACTATAAATCGACACGATTATCAAGACTAGATTTACGTATATTCTAACCTCATTTGACAATGACGATGAATTGCAGGATGAGAAGCTAAAAGAAGAAAATCTTGATTCAAGGTTGAGGATTGCTGTTGGAATAAGAGAAGGGGAGAAAAGGGTTTTGCAGCAATTAATCAAAATTTTCCACGACAGAGAACTGGAATTAGATGAATTGGCATATTACCAAGATAGGAGGCTAAAGGATTTTGGGCTATGTGGGGAGCAAAGTGAAATTATCTTTTGGGAGTCCAAATAGGAGGAGGATTCATGCCTTCCCAAGAAAGTAGGATAAGTTATACATTTTGTCTCTTAATTTTACTTAACCGGCTTATATTAATGGTTAGGAACCACAACTCTCCAACAACTCTTCACAATGGTATAATATTGTCCATTTTGAGTATAAACTCTCGTGACTTTGTTTTGGGCTTCCCCAAAATGCCTCAATGGAGGTAGTATTCCTCACTTATAACTCATGATCTTCCACTAAATTAGCTAAGGTGGGACTCCCTCCCAATAATCCTCAACATTAATATTAGGTGTTAGAATATCCTTTATTTCATTCGCCATATGAGATATTTTTTGGGAGGGTGTATAAATTCGAATAAATGCCTAAACCTTTAGAAATATTTAGCATTCCACAGCCATAATTTCAAAAATGTCCAACATTTGAATATTTTCATTATTAGATTTCATCTCATATTTCTTATCATTATACTCTTAGTGTTGTGCGGTCTTCTCATTCAATGCAAATTGATTTTATTAATTATTTTTCATGTGTACTTTCATATAATTTATAATAGTTAATGACTCATTTTTAGAAAATGCCTTGATGCGAAAACATTCATTCCTATGAATTGATATACATTTGAACACCGATCCTTCTTGATAAGGATCACGATATTCTAAATATTTTGATCGAATCTATTACGATCTAAGCTAAGAAGATTTAACAAGTATTCATTCTTCATCTCCAATATTGGATAGGCTCGGTTAAACCATTATTTCATGTGTTACAAGTTCATTCGAGTGAGGAAAGAATGACAATTTTTTTTTTGAAGAATTGAAATTTTTTTTTTGTGAGGGACTATCAATACCCATAGATTACCACAAATTTTATTGGTAGATTGCATCCGAACCCTTCAATCCGGCCTTATCAAATTCGATGGTGAGTAATTCAATTTAGAATAAGTTTCCAAATCTTGTTCTAGACTTTGATCTTAATAGCTAATCTAACTTTAGCTTTATGTCTTGGAAGTAATCTAATTCTAATTTATCTCCCGAATTGTGTACAAGAAGATGTTAATTTTTTGATTTAAGAGTTCTTGGTTTAACGAAAATGGAGAGAGTTGAGTTGAGAAGATCCCATTAAAAAATAGAATAATGGGAGCTTTCCAACAAATTAAAATAGATGGCCACGTAACCTTTATTGTTATTATTATTTTAACAAAAGCATGATTATTATAATCCATACTTAAATTTAGCTATTTAAAGTTAATAGAATAAAATAAGGCAATTAAAAATTTAAGCACAGGAGTGTGATTTAATTCAAACAAGCAATTTCTGATTATTAGAAGAAAAAAAAAAGATATAATAAGTATATTGGGAAAATAAAATATAAAAATAGAAAAGTGATTTAAAAAGATGCTTGGTTGGCGGAAGGTTAGTTTTGGCGCGAAGTTGAGAGTGGAGATCCGTTTCCAACGGACTCTGTGTTCTTCAAACCCTTTTTCTCTCCTCTTCTCTTCCTTCTTCTCCTTAATTCTTCCATTCCACTTTCTGAAGAACACCGCGTTCTCCAGACTGAGGAATCTGAGTTCCCACAGGGAACGACGATTCCTCATTTATCGCTCATCTATTTCCCCAGGCATGTCTCTCTCACTCCCATTCCTACATTTCCACCTCTGATCTCATTTCTATATTTTCTGTTTTTTAAGGTTCAATTTGGTATTTGTGATCTCGGTGATACGCCAATCTAACAACCTCTAAATTCACAGCAAATCCTCTTTCAGGGAGCTGCTGATTGTTGCGAGTTGATTTTCTAAAGCCATTGACGTCGGAGAAGGTAACTCCTCTTCAGTCCTTGTGGATATGAAAATCTATTTTCCCTAATTTACTCATCACATTGGCTGATTTTACTTTTTATTTCGTTTTATGTCTATATGGAGAATGTAGAATAGGATGCCTCAAGGAATTATAGTTAGGTCTTAAGTTCTATGAAGGAGATCTGTTTATTTATGCATCCGCAGCTGAAGCTTTTCTGATGATGCTAATAATTTTCCAAATTGGAGCTGTCTTCTTGTGATTGATTCTGCTGTTATGCACCACCACGTAATGGTAATACATACAAATTTGACGTTATTATAGGTATCTTCTTTGTGGAGTGCGCATTTAGTGTTGTGCCGCTCTTTTCAATCACCCTAGAGGTTTAGGATTTCAAATCTAACACAATGGGTGGCTGCACCTCAAAACTAAGACGGAGTCTCAAAGCATATAGGAAGTACTCTTCACGATTTGGAAAACGACGTAGTAAGCTTTCAGCTATCAAAGGAATCGGCGATTCACGAATCCATGCAAGAGATTTTACAGTCAGTGATTTTGTTCATCTCGATCTTGAGAAGGGAGCTCCGACAAACCGTGCAAGGCCTAAGGTTTCTAACATGACATTCCTTCTTAAGCAGCTGCAGTGGAGCCAGGGTCAAATTGATGCAAATGGTATCTTTCTTCCGCTCTCAATCCTTGAATCATACTATTGCACTTGACACTCTTAATACACAATGGACATTGCACAATGAATTTGGAAGAACATTGTAATGTATTGTTTTGCTTCGCACTTGCCTCATGAGACATAAATACTAATAGATAGACCCTTTGTCATACATGAATATTCATGAATGTGTCTGCTAGTTCATGCGTTCAACCAGTCATGAGCTTGAACAAAACTCTTTGTCATACTAATAGATAGACTCTTTGTCATACATGATTAATTTCTGAGTGAAGCCTTTTTATTTTACTCACTCAGCTGCCATCATGTTGGAAGATTTAGATGGAAAATAAGATTTCTACTTTGGTTAAGTTGGATATATCTCATCTGAACCGTGAATTTTGAAATTGTGTCATCTGTAGGAGTGTGCCAAGATGAACCATGGTTTGACTCAGCTAGTATTTTGGACTCTGAGGATGATGAGGAGGATTTCAGCAGTGTTCTTGGAGGTAAAATCTAAACTTCTTTCTCCACAGCCAACAACTTCTTCCACATTTCATTCACAAAAATTGTTACCTTGTGTTTTGAGATGGCAGATTGTTTTCCTTCAATTGGAAATGGCCCAAATGCTCAATTGCTTCAGTACGAAAGAACATCGTGCTTCATTGACACTGGATGTATGTATGAAGCCTATGAAAGTTATCTTAAAATTGATGGAGGTGCACAGAACTTTGAATATACGAGTCAGGAGTTCAATATGAATACTTGTCTGACATGCTTGCCTTCTCCGGTTAGTTGCAATGAGAAGAATCATTCTTCTAATCCCCAACCGGAAAATAGAAAGAAGTCAGCAGTTATCATGCTTTCTGTAAAGAGAAAATCTGTCGACGGATACGAAAGAACTGAGTTCTGTACGTAAATAAGCTAGCTCTGGGGATTTTGTGTTAATTAACTATGTTTTTAAATTTCTTATGTGTTGATTGCTCCGGTTTTATAGAAGTATATTTTTTGATCCACAGATACGTCAGAGAAAATTATATACCGTCCAAGAGCAGGACTTCAAATTCCATGCGCAAAGGGAGAAAAGTTAACTCCATCGTCCTGGTCCCCTATTTCACCTTCTGTATTTAAGCTTCGCGGAGAAAATTACTTCAAGTATGTTCTTGAGTTTCACGTCCTATAATTCCATATTGTGTACATCTAAGGGGCTTTTGATTTATAAATGCTTAACTGTGCTGCAACTTTGTACACCTATTGTGTAGAGACAAACAGAAATATCCTGCTCCAAACTTCAGCCCATATGTACCAATTGGAGTCGACTTGTTTCTCTGCCCCCAGAAGATAAATCACATTGCTCAGCATCTTGAACTTCCGCATGTGAAAGCACATGGAAAGCTACCATCTATTTTAATTGTTAACATACAGGTCTTTTGATTTTCACTTTTTTCTATTCAATGAGCTTTCTAATAGCAAGAATTTTGTCCACCATTGCCAAAATGGAAAAGAAATATGATAATCTCATCTGGCTTTACTCTGAAGAATCATTGGCATTTATTATTTTCTGAATGTTACAAACTGCACCTGAGCTTTCTTAACTAATTTCGTTTTGTTGTTTCGGTTTTAGCTGCCTACCTATCCAGCTTCGATGTTCGCTGGTGATTACAACGGTGAAGGGATGAGCCTTGTACTGTATTTTAGACTATCTGACAATTTTGACGAAGAGATATCTCCTCATTTTCAAGACTGCATCAAGGTTCCTTTTCCACCACTTCAATCAAGTTTTATATATAGTTTGGATATTTGAAAATGTTTGATCTACCTGTTAGAAAAGTATTTGTCATTCCATTATATTACTTGCACTGATAGTTCTAATAAGAAAAAAAAAAGATCTAAAGCTGATTTTCTTCATCAGAGGCTGATTGAAGATGAAATGGAAAAAGTCAAAGGATTCACAAGGGAATCCTTGGTTCCTTTCAGAGAAAGGTTGAAAATAGTGGGTGGGTTGGTTAATCCTGAAGATCTCCAGCTAAGTGGTACTGAAAGAAAGCTAGTTAGTTCCTATAACGAAAAGCCAGTGCTTTCACGACCTCAACACAACTTTTTCAGGGTAAAATGATCTTCATTTCTTGAGCTCATTCTGATAATACTATAGAGATTTAGGCTTCTTGATGGCTGACTTTTGCATTATGGTTATTTCAGGGACAAAATTATTTTGAGATTGATTTGGACATACATAGGTTCAGCTATATATCAAGGAAAGGTCTTGAATCATTCCGAGATCGTTTGAAGCATGGGATACTTGACATTGGGTTAACAATCGAGGTACTTGAATCATATTCAAACTGATAATCGTGTTTTTGATGCGCACTTGCTGGAGACCATTATAAGTTTAACCCTGAATTTTGAGCATCCAAACTTTCACTAGTTTCAATTACTGAAATGCTGGAATATGCTTCTTCTACATAGTTCTTCTCATTAATAATGTTAAGGAGATTAAATAAATAGAATAGTGTTAAACTTGCGTAATGGTTGGGTTTTGGCAGGCACAAAAGCCTGAAGAACTGCCTGAGCAAATGATGTGCTGTTTGCGGCTGAATAAGATTGATTTTGTAAACCATGGGCAGATACCTACAATTTCGAGTGTAGGTGAAAATTGAATCCTGGGAGAATGATGGGAAAGCCAGCATTTGTGTGCAAGGAGATTGTATATGTTACCATTCTTTCTTTCTCAACGCCACTCAAATTGTCAACAAAGTCTTTGTGTTTCTTATGGTGGGGGATGTAAGTGATGTCCACAAAACTGCTGCTGGTAAGATTTTATAACAAAATTATAAATTTTTATATGGTCGGATTTTGCAGGAGTAAAGTAGTGTTCGAACTTTGCTGTAGTTTATTTAATAAATTAACATCAAGAGCTTTTACTTGATGTTTTTTCTTTAATCTCCATCCCAACAAACATCTTAGCATATCATTATAAAGTTAAATGATAAATTTAGTTGCTCGACTCTAAAATCGCTTACAGGCGAGATCGAGAGGTAGAATAGCTTGTAAGTGAGAATGAGGGTGATAAATAGAGGTTGAGAAAATGTAGAGTTGAAGGGTCATTAAAAAGAAGTTTCATTCCAACTATTTTTAGTCTTGTGCACAATCGAAATGGAACATGTTTTAAAGATAAGGGAAGGTGTTTGGTTTGAAGGAGGTATCAAACATATTTGAATGAAGTACTTCAATGGTAAGATCCAAATCCACCTTCATGACTTTAAGGAACAGTTTGACAAGCTGGTGTTTGAGAATGATGACAATGCAGTGAAAGGGTCACTGGTCTACTACAACATGCTTGTAATGAAGAATTTTTTTCCTTAAAGAAAAAAAAAATAAAAATATTAAACTTTTAAAAAATAAAAATACAATAAACTCTTAAAATTAATTTTAGATAGAAGGTTAATATTTTGTTTCAAAAATACCTCTGTTTCTAACTTTTTTTTTTTTTTTTTTTTTTTACTTCAAAAACATCTCCATTTTTTTTTAAATTCAAAAATACTTTTAATTGTGTTTTTAAAAATTAAAATATACAATTATTGTTAGTATATGGACAAAACCATGAATACCACGTTTCAAACATACTCATACACTTTCAAAATTAACATTAATACACTCAAAATTTCAGAAAAAATTCAAAATTGATCATATCAAGCTTGATATGATTATCTTGACATTAGTACAAAATTAACATTAATACCATTTTCTCTTCTACATTATCTTGACGTTCAACCTTCTGGTAGCAACATGCTATGGGGTGGCGGCCCCGCTTATGGGGTCAAATCAATACGTACGAAGAAGAAAGATTGGAATATCAATCTCAATCCCATCAATTTAATCACTTTTTCAAGAAATACGAGACATCTAAGTCATACAAGAAAAATAAAATAATGGGAAGGGTGATTGGATTGATGATAAAATAGAATCTTGGGTCTCGATTGATAATAAAGAAAGAGAATTCTTGGTTCGGTTCTCTCGATTGATAATAAAGAAAGAGAATTCTTGGTTCAGTTCTCCACCTTAACGACATAAAAAAGGATTAATCAAATTCTATTGAGTCTGACTCATAGTGATCATTTATGGTGTGTGAAACCTGAGTTTTTTTTCTGTGGATTTATAAATTATAAACACGAAATGTCTCATGTTTTTGGCATTAATAGAATTCAATCAATGGTATTAAGTCTCTTAAGACCGATGCTTAAATTTAGAGTAAAAAAAAAAAAAAGGGTAGGAACAATAGTTTAATCTAGATCTGTTTGATTTTGGTCTTATACAAGATAGTCTATCACCTCCGAAACTAGTCCAATCCCGAGTACGAGCTTTTTTTTATATTATTATTTATGATGCATCTACTCTATATAATTGGGGTAGATAGGAGTAATGGAAGATATCAATTTTAATATATGCCCGAATCTGATTAACAAAGAATCAAATTACATACACTATGGTAAGGAATCACTCCAAAAGAAGGTAAGATTTGAATTACTTTGTTGATCAAATATTTCAAGGTAAGAACATTTGTTTGAGATTCGAATCACAATACAAGTAAAATTGATCATGTCAAGCTTGAATGATTCTAAACATGTAACATAAACTACATAGAACTGTAAAGAAACTTAGCCCTAATGATAAGGAATCGCTCCAAGGGAAAGTAAAATTCGAATTATCTTGTTGATCAAATATCTCAAAGCAAAATCACTTGATTGAGATTCGGATCACTTTACAAGCAAGATTGATCATGTCAAGCTTGAATAATTCTAAACATGCAACCTAAACTACATGAAACTACAAAGAAACTTAGCCGTAATAATAAGGAATCACTCGAAGGGAAAAAGGAATCACTCGAAGGGAAAGTAAAATTCAGATTACCTTATTGTTCAAATATCTCAAGGCAAGAATACTTGATTGAATTCGAATCACGCAAGATCGATCATGTAAAGCCTTAATGATTCTATCCTGCAACCTAAACTGCATAGAAAAAAAATTTAGTTATTGACTAAAGGAAAGCACAAATGCTCTTTTTACTACATTTTTCAAGTCTCTTTTTCAAACATAACATACATGACTTTATATAGCCTCAAAATGAAAACCATTAACCTTCCATGAGGCATTTCAAGAGTTGTAACTTTCATACTTTATACCATAATTAGCCACGGTGCAAATGTAACCTTAAAATAAATAAAAACTTTAAAATACATTAAAGAAACACCATAACTCTAAATTATCATCCATCCAAAAGTTGTAACCAACTAAAGAATAAATGAAACTTTATTCTTCTTTAATGTGCATGAATTGCAATATCTTATGATATTTTGAACAACATTTTCTTTACATCTTTCTTGAAGTTTATGTTGCATGTTAATGTCTAGTTCATGTCAACACTTCGTGTTGATTAGAACACGTGTCAAGCAATGAGTTATTTTGCATCAGGCATTGGAATGAGCTACGTGTTAGTAGATGGGAGGAGATGCATGTCAGGCATAAAAAAGTGACACACGTCAGCCATCAGCTACGACAAGGGTTGCGCCATCAAAGGAAGGTTGAACCAACTTGACTGATTCGCCTGCATTCGACTCATGACCCGACTGCTTGCGTCTAACTCGTACTATGACCTATGCTCATCGAATCGACCTAACCTTACATGGAAACGCTAGTCAGCGCACACCATGTGTCGCGCTGTGAGCACATTTGCTCCTCCCTTAGGCACATCTATACACGCATGTAGCTGCGCACATGGGCAACCCTTTAGGTGCGTGGAGGTGCGTGGTTGCTCGTGGTGAACTCTTTTTTATCTCGTTTGAGCTTTGTTTGACTGTTTTTCACTCATATTTTGATACTAACCTTATTATGCCTACCAGAGAAATTTCAGAAAATTTGGAGCTCTTAACACACGAAAAAGCTAGCTCGGGAAGGAACATGATAAATTGAATTAAGAAAAGTTTGCAGAAGGAATGAAATTCAGTGCTTTATTATGTGAAAAATGACTATATTTATAACCAGTACAATGTGGACAGAAGATAAAAATAAAATCCTAACCGAAACCAGAATATCATGTCAAAACAAAGAATGCGGTATAAGATCATATCAGTGATCTGATATTCAAGAACTAAAACATAAAAATAGCAACTAAATCTTTTTCAACATTCCCTCCCTTGAACTGATGACACAGTCTTTAGATCAAACTTCACGATCTTGACAGACACCAAG
This sequence comes from Cucurbita ficifolia, assembly GCA_033971965.1. Taxonomy (NCBI): domain Eukaryota; kingdom Viridiplantae; phylum Streptophyta; class Magnoliopsida; order Cucurbitales; family Cucurbitaceae; genus Cucurbita; species Cucurbita ficifolia. The sequence continues at coordinate 5,161,820 of CM066966.1, forward strand.
TAACATGCGTAGCTTCTCAAACACAATTCGAGTCAAAGGTTTTGTCATGATATCAGCCACTTGCTCTTTAGCACGACAATGTTGTAACATCACAGTTCCATCTTTACTTAAATCACGGAGGAAGTGGAAACAAACATCAATGTGTTTGCTTCGACCGTGCAAGATTTGATTTCTGGTCAGCTCAATAGTGGAACTATTATCACAGTACACCACTGGAGCTCCAACTGGGATATGATCGAGTTTTTCCAACATCCTTCTCAACCATATGGCTTGGCAAAAATGAATAACTCGAACTGTAGTGGGGAGTGTGACTACGGGTTGCTTCTTTGAGACCATGAAATAGTTCCTGAACTTAGCAAAAATGAATAACCCGAACTGTAGTGGTAGGCATTGGTCCCGTGAGGATTTCCAAAAGGATTTGACTGTTGCAAAGGAGTCGTCATCATCATCTGCTACTGCAACACGAAAGCTTGCTGCTGGTTGGCCATGGCTGCCATTTGTACTGAATGAGGTGCAGTCACCACAGTCGAGGAGAAAAAGGGATCATGGATTGGTTGTTGCATCATGGCACCGGGCATTGGAATTGGTTCCCATGGATTGTAACTCACGTTCTGATTATTTCTTCTGATTGCATCATCATATAAGTTGTATAATGTAAGCAAGTCAAACCCTTTGACCAATTTGCTTGTAGCAGCTACAATTTCATTTGAGCTTGGTGTCGTAACAAGTGCCAATTCCCAGCCTGTAGTTGTAGTACCATTAACTTGGCTTGGAGTAGAACTGGTTTGTTTGTCGGCTGATGTATTTTTTCTATCATCCAAATCTCCTGCATAATCACTGTCAGTGTAGGCAGTAAGCTTAGTATTACCATTTTGCTTGTAGAAAATACCATATGTGAGTGTCCTTTTATGTAAAGAAACACCCTTTTATTGGCTTGAAAATGAATTTTTGTAGGCTTAGCCGAGTACCTACTAAGCAAACTAACAGAAAACATGATGTCAGGTCCCTACTAAGCAAACTAACAGAAAACATGATGTCAGGTCTGGTAGATGTTAAGTACATTAAGCTTTCTACCATTTGCATGTACAAGGTGTTGTTGACAGACAAGCTAGTAGAATCTGTACATTAAGCTTTCTACCATTTGCATGTACAAGGTGTTGTTGACAGACAAGCTAGTAGAATCTGTGATAAGAATCACGTGTTCCAAATGGACCTATTACACGATCCAAGGCCAAGAAGATTCATCAAACATTCATTCTTCATCTACAAAATTGGATCGGCTCGTTCAACCATCATTTCTAGAGTTAGAAGCTGATTCGATTGAGGAAGGATAATTTGGAGCTTCAAAAGTGAATATTTGCACGGTTGAAGTTAGAAAACTTTAAAATGTCAACAACAAGATTCGAACATACGCAAGCAAGCAAAGCCCAATAGATTTCAAGTTTATCTCCTTGGCCATTCAAACATATCAACCTTTGTTGGAAGACTTTATTATTTTTTTCTTTTTCATTTTATAATGATCAAATGGTCAAATTGACTTCGTCTTTTGTGGAGATTGAAGGGGATCAAGATTAAATCCCAGCCACAAACGTCTTTTGTCGGGAGACTATAAATACCCACAAATTGTTAGGTAAAAATCAGATTCGTGGATGAATGAAATTGAGATCTCAAATTGAGACGTTTCCCTTAGAAATCCGAGTATCATCTTTTCCATTTCTAAGTTTCAAGCAATTCTTGTGGTAGAATTGCATTCGAGTCATTCAATCAAGCCTTGATCAAGTTCGATTGTGGAGTGACTCAATTTAGAACAAGGTTTCCAAATTTTGCTTCTAGAACTTCAATCGTAAGAGGTAATCTAATTCTAGCCTTATCTCTTGGTTGATCCGAATTTTGTATAAGAAGGTGTTAATTACTTTGATTCAAGAGTTCTTGCTTCAACAAAAGCTTGGATCGTTGGGCTGAGGATTAGGGTTGCCTTATCAATTTGGTATCAGAGCCTTGCATCTTTGTGGCCGACTCTAGAATTGATTTTATCTTTCATTTCTGCTATTGTTTATCTTTTCTTTAAATCTATCCACTTATTTTCTTGCTGTCACTTCTACCATTCTTCATCATCTTTTCTTTTCGTTATCATTTTCTTCCTAAAGATCACATTTAGATCTTGAAAAAAAAAAAAAAAAATTCTTATCATATTTGTTCTTACGATTGTGATTATAAACGATCCTTATCATTTATTTTAGATCATTTGTATGTTTATTTGAAGATCAAATAAACTTCGATTCACATTTTTCTTAATCCATCTAAATCTGGAACCTTTGTATTTGATATATTTTTTTTTCTCTCATAATTTACACTTGAAAATAACATTTAAATTTCCCCAATCCTGTAAAAAGGAAAGTTAGATTGTTCTTAAAATCTTCTCCTTTCTTTTTTGGTCTTTTTTTAGTGTGCAATTCTATCCAAAAATTCGTTTGTGTCCCTTATTTGTTTGATCATTTATTGTTTTATTTTGTTGTTATTTCATAATTATCTTATCTTGAATGCCTTGTATAACTCGCTACTATAAGAATTTTTTTATTCATATATTAGCCTACCTTGATCATAATTTAGTCACTTTCCCAAATAGCCTACCTTTGTGTGTTAAACACGAGTGTTCCTGAGTGTAAAATCTGTGAGTTGTGTGTGAGGTCCTAAACATATTTAACTACTATTTGTACAATCATGGACCAAGACGGAGGAAATGGAGGGGAGATCAATGAAGCTAAGTGGAGAGAAGCACAAGTCGGAACAATTACTCGTTCGAATCAAGTTATTAGTACATTGACAGACCGGATGGAGCGAATTGAAATAGCCTTAGGTAATCTTCAAGGAAGGGAAGTACTCTTGAATGAAAGAGTTGAAAATGAAGAAGATGACAATGTCACCCTTTTAGCAGGACATAGTCCTAGGGGAGGGAGAGATGTCGGTCGAGGGAGAGGAAGAGTCAGAAGAAGGGGTAGAGAAATTTTAGCACAAAAAAGAATTGAGAGGGAGTACTCTTGAATGAAAGAGTTGAAAATGAAGAAGATGACAATGTCACCCTTTTAGCAGGACATAGTCCTAGGGGAGGGAGAGATGTCGGTCGAGGGAGAGGAAGAGTCAGAAGAAGGGGTAGAGAAATTTTAGCACAAAAAAGAATTGAGAGGGAGTACTAGTATGAGAGAGGAGAAGAAAGAGGAGTCGGGGGAGTAAAGCTGAAAATTCAAACTTTCTATGGGAGATCTGATCTAGAGGAGTATTTGCAATATGAGAGCAAAATTGAACATATTTTCGATTGCAACAATTTCAGTGAAGAAAGAACATTGAAGAATATTACAACTCTCTACTTTGCAACAGGGATCCAAAAGTGTTGAAGAATATTACAAAGAAATGGAGGTCCTTATGAATAGAGCATGTATTGATGAAGACGAGGAGGATACAATGGCTAGAATCCTTGGTGGGATAAACCGACAACTTGCTCATCAAGTGGATAGGCAAGCGTACTTTGACATGCAAGAATTGTTACACCTTGCTATCAAAATCGAAGGGCAACTAGCTTGGGAGAAGGAGAACTCCAAGAGGTATGGTATTCCAAAGTCTAATACTTTCAACACTTGGAAAAAGATTGCAAATATTGAAAAGATAGATTTCAAAGTTAGAGGCAAGTATGAGTTTGACAAAAAGAACAAAGTTGAGATCTCCAAGGGTAAAGAGAAAGCGGAGGAATATAAGGAAATTCGAGAAAGAAATAGAGACATTAAATGCTGGAAATGTCAAGGAATTGGTCATATTAGTCATGATTGTTCTAACAAGAGAGTCATGATCATCAAGAATCGACAAGTTGTCACAGATAGTGAGGAAAGTGACCTGGATGAGGTAGTTGAAGTAGAAATCCAAGAGAATGAGGAGGAACTGGAAGATGGGAGTCATTTGGCACTTGTTACCAGAAGACTTCTTAAAACTCAAGTTACAGAGAATGATGTTAATGATTAAAGAGACAACCTATTTCACACAAGGTGTTTAGTCAAGGGGACTCCTTGTAGTCTTGTAATTGATAGTGGAAGTTGCACCAATGTCGTAAGTACCATGCTGATCAAAAGGTTGCAAATTCCAACCCAACACCATCCTAAACCTTACAAGCTTCAATGGCTCAATGACAGTGAAACAATGAAGGTAGTTTCTCAAGCTTTAATATCTTTTACTTTGGGAAAATATAATGATGAAGTTCTTTGTGATGTGCTACCAATGCTTGTTGGAGACATATTTCTTGACCGACCTTGGAAATTTGATAGGAAGGTCATGTATGATGGTTATTTGAATAGGTATTCTTTTATAAAAGATGGTAGAAAAACCACTCTTGTACCTTTGAGTTCTGCAGATGTATTTTTTGATCAATTAAAGTTGGAGAAAAAAAAGAAAGAGTTCGAGGAAGAAGAATTGAGAGAAAAACATAGTGAAAAGAAGAATGAAATTGAAAAAAAAAGGAAAGAATGTGAGTTGTTTGGCTAGAGTTTGAGAGGTTAGAAGGGCAACGTTTGCACAAAAAATCATTTTTGTACTTATGTACAAGGAAGGATTTTTGGTCTCTAACGATAACAATTTGTCTTTGCCAAGTATGTTTCAATCTCTTTTACAGGAATTTGAGGACGTATTCCAAGATGAAGTCCCTAAAGGACTACCTCCCATTAGAGGTATTGAACATAAAATAGACTTCATTCCGGGGGCAGTCATTCCTAATAGGCCAGCTTATAGAGCCAACCCAACTGAGAATAAAGAAATTCAAAGGCAAGTAGAGGAGCTCATCGAGAAGGGCTATATACGATAGAGTTTGAGTCCATGTTCTGTACCAGTCTTATTGTTGCCGAAGAAAGATGGAACATGGCGCATGTGCGTAGATTGTAGAGCCATCAGCAAAATCACTGTAAAGTATCGACATCCTATTCCTAGGCTAGACAATATGCTTGATGAATTGCATGGTTCATGTTTATTTACAAAGATTGACTTGAAATCTGGATATCATCAAACTAGAATGCATGTAGGAGATGAATGGAAAACAGCGTTCAAAACTAAGTTTGGATTGTATGAATGACTTGTTATGCCTTTTGGGTTAACTAATACTCCTAGTACATTTATGCGCTTAATGAATCAGTTTTAAGAGAATATTTAAGAAAGTATGTTGTGTATTTTGATGATATTTTAATTTATTCAAAGACTTTGCATGAGCATGTGGAGCATGTTAAGTTAGTTTTGATTACATTTAGAAGAGAGAAACTTTATGCTAATTTTAATAAGTGTAGTTTTTGCATGGAAGAAGTTAATTTTCTTGGCTTCATAGCCGGTACAAATGGAGTAGAAGTAGATGAAGAGAAAGTTAAAGCAATCAGGGATTGGCCAACACCAAAAAATGCAAGTGAAGTTTGTAGTTTTCATGGGTTAGCTAGCTTCTATAGGAGATTTATAAAAGATTTTAGCACCATAGGTGCACCATTGAATGACTTGGTGAAAAAAAAAGTTGTTTTTAAATGGGGAGATAAGCAAGAGAATGCATTCATTGAGCTTAAGAATAAATTAACCAATGCATCATTACTTGTCTTGCCTAACTTAAATAAAACTTTTGAAATTGAGTGTGATGCAAGTGGTTTGAGCATAGGTGCTGTTTTGATGCAAGATGAAAAATCCGTAATGTATTTTAGTGAAAAACTAAATGGGGCAGCATTGAACTATCCTACTTATGATAAAAAATTGTTTGCTTTAGTTTGCACATTGCAGATGTGGCAACACTACTTATGGCCTTGAGAATTTGAGATCCATTCTGATCATTAAAGCTGGAAGTATCTTAAGGGTCAAAGCAAACTGAACCGTAGGCATGCAAAGTGGGTGGAGTTTATTGAAACATTTTCGTATGTCATCAAATATAAGCAGGCAAGAATAATGTGGTAGCTGATGCATTATCTAGAAGGTAAAATCTTGTTACTTCTCTGAGTACAAAAATTCTTGGATTTGAGCATATTAAAGAATTATATAGAGATGACCAAGACTTTGGAATTATTTATGCATCTTGTCTTACAAAAACAGCTGTGGATGATTATTATGTGGATGATTATTATGTGTTTCATGAATTCTTATTTAAGAAAAGTAAGCTTTGTATTTCTAAATGCTCTATCAGAGATTTGCTTGTAAAAGAAGCACATGGTGGTGGCTTAATAGGACATTTTGGGATTAATAAAACTTATAATAGGTTGCATGAACACTTTTTTTGGCCGAAGATGAAGCATGATGTTCATAAGTTTTGTAGCCAATGCTTTAAATCCAAAGAAGCTAAAGCTAAATCTAGATCACAACCAAATGGATTGTACACTCCTTTGAATGTACCTAACGAACCTTGGACTAATATATCTATGGATTTTGTTCTTGGTTTACTGCACACTAAAAACGGTAAAGATAGTATTTTTGTTGTGGTAGACAAAGTTAGTAAAATGGCTCATTTTATTGCATGCAACAAGACGAACGATGCAAAACATGTTGCTGACTTATTCTTTAGGGAAGTAAGATTACATGGAATTCCTAGAATAATTGTTAGTGATAGGGATGCTAAATTTTTAAGTCACTTTTGGTAAGTATTGTGGGGTAAATTGGTACCAAATTGTTATTTTCAACTACATGTCATCCTTAGACTGATGGACTGAGGTGGTTAATAGAACATTAGAGCATTGCTTAGGGCTATTATTTCTAAGAATATTAAGTCTTGAGACAAATGTTTATCATTTGTAGAGTTTGCATACAATAGAGCAATGCATAGTATCACTCATTGTTCTTATTTTGAGGTTGTTTATGGATTTAATCCACTTACGCCTCTTGATTTGCTTCCTATTCCTTCTAATATTTTTGTGAGTGAAGTAGCCACAAGTAAGGCAGACTTGATCAAAACATTGCACAAGGAGGTGAAGGAGAAAATTGAGAAACAAAATTTAAAAGTTGTTTCAAGGATTAACAAAGGATGGAAGGAAATCATTTTTCAACCTAGTGACTGGGTTTGGATACATTTTCGCAAGGAGCGATTTCCATCTAAAAGAAAGACAAAGTTACATCCAAGAGGGGATGACTCTTATCAAGTCCTTGAAAGAATTAATAACAATGCATATAAAATTGATCTGCAGGAGACTTTTGAGTACATTCTTGAGTACATTCTATTTTCAATGTAGCTGACTTGAGTCCTTTTGATGTAGGTGATGATTTTTATGATTCGGGAACGAATCCTTTTGAAGACGGGGAAGATGATAAGAATCACGGTATTTTTATGATTCGAGAACGAATCCTTTTGAAGAGGGGGAAGATGATAAGAATCACGGTTTTTCAAATGTTCCAATTGGACCTATTACACGATCCAAGGCCAAGAAGTTTCAAGAAGATTCAACAAACATTCATTCTTCATCAATAAAATTGGATCGGCTCAGTTCAGGCGTGAGCCGATTCGATTTAGAAAGGATAATTTGGAGCTTCAAAAGTGAAAATTTGCACGGTTGAAGTTGGAAAACTTTAAAATGTCATCAACAGGGTTTGAAAATACGCGGGCAGAGCCCAATAAATTTCAAGTTTGTCTCCTTACCCACTCAAACATATCAACATTTGTTGGAAGGTTTTATTATTTTTTTGTTTTCATTTTGTAATGATCAAATGGTCAAATTGACTTCATCTTTTGTGGAGATTAAAGGGGATCATAATTAAATCTCGGCCACAAACGTCTTTTGTCGGGAGACTATAAATACCCAACAATTGTTATGTAAAAATCAGATTCGTGGATGAATGAAATTGAGATCTCAAATCGAGACGTTTCCCTTAGAAATTCGAGCATCATCTTTGCCATTTCTAAGTTTCAAGCAATTCTGGTGGTAGAATTGCATCCGAGCCATTCAACCAAGCCTTGATCAAGTTCGATTGTGGAGTGACTCAATTTAGAACAAGGTTTCCAAATTTTGCTTCTAGATCTTCGATCGTAAGAGGTAATCTAATTCTAGCATTATCTCTTGGTTGATCTGAATTTTGTATAAGGAGGTGTTAATTACTTCTTTTGACAAATGAAAATACCATCATCTCGTTGTGATACTTCTAAGCCAAGAAAATATCGCATTCGTCCAAGATTAGTCATATCAAATGCCTTCATCATGGATTCCTTAAAAGAACTCAACAAAGCCTCATCATTTCCAGTAAAGATAAGGTCATCTACATAAAGACATACAAGCAAGAAAGTACCTTGTAATGACTTCTTGAAAAACAGATTATGTTCATAAGGACACTTTTCAAAGCCTTCCTTTAGAAAATAAGTTTCAATACGATTGTACCACGCACGTGGAGCTTGCTTCAAACCGTATAAAGCCTTTTTCAAGCGATATACTTTATCCTCTTCTCCATTGATCACATAACCAGAAGGTTGTGCCACATAAGCCTCCTCATCCAACTCTCCGTGAAGAAATGCTGATTTAACATCCAATTGAAACACATTCCACCTCTTTTGAGTTGCTAGAGCAAGTATCAATCGTATTGATTCAATCTCAGAATCCATGGCACATCGCCAGTTGGCACTTTTTGCTGCATCCACATATGTTAAAGGATCTTGATCAACAAATAGAGCAAAATTACCTTGATCATCATCATCAGAGAAGTTCTCTCCACTCTCATAGTCACGCATCCAAGTTAGAGGGTGTCTAGAGCGTTTTTCTATTGGTTTAGAAATAAGAACAGCAACAGGATCATTAGAGCGATCAACAATAGGATGAACAATTATGTATTCTTCTAATGTGTGTTGCTCTGAATTTTCTTCATGAAGGTCACCAGCTGAGTTGTTTGTGGCTTCATTTTTTTCATCATGGTGGCTATCTTCGTCTGTATCACTCCAGTCAAGCGATGCTTGAATTGCTTCAGTATAACTGTTATCCCATGACCAACTCTCCTCTTCAACATATGCCATGAGAAGCAGTGGTTTAGAAGTTTCAGCAAAATGAGCTTGTGATTCCTTTCCCTTATTCTTCTTGGGACATTCATACTGAAAATGACCAAGGTCATGACAATAAAAACACTCAACAAGAGTTTTGTTAAACCTGGTCTTCCACGTCCTCGTCCTCTACCTTGAAATGTGCCACCTCCACGATTTGTTCTCCCTGTACTGCTGTCAAGAGCGATCTTCAATGTCTGCTCTTCCACAAAATGTCTTTGCATACGTTGTTCATGAACTAGTAGACTATTCTGCAATTCATCAATGGTCATGATGTCCAAATCGTTGGATTCTTCAATGGAGCAAGCCACGTAATCAAACTTTGAAGTCATGGAGTGTATCAATAATGCTAACATCAATCATCTTTTCACCATGGAAACGCATTTTATTTGCATGGTGACAGTACGAGAAAAGAAATCAGAAACAATCTCACCTTCCTTCATATGAAGGGTCTCAAAGTCCTTGCGTAGAGCCTGTAGTTGTGCTCATTTCACCTCTGGTTTTCCTTGGAATTTTTTCTTCATTGAATCCCAAATTCTTTTCAAAGTTTCTTTATCCAAAATAGTCTCCAAATTTGAGCGATCGATGACCTGGAAAAGGTAGTTCTTAGCTCCTAAGTCTTTCAATTTCTGATATGCTACCTCCTTCTTCTGTTCATCTGAGTAATCAGTATCATTTACTACAGCCGAAATCCCAGATTCAACTACTTGCCAATATTCTTTAGAGCGAAGAAAGTTCTCCATTAACATGCTCCAATGATCGTAGTGACCAACAAATTTTGGTATTACTGGTTGAACAAAGCTACCTTCAGTAGTCATCTTTAGCTGCAACGGAAAGAAACAAGACTCTGATACCAAATGATAAATTTAATGAAAATAAGTTTGCAGAAAGAAGAAAATTCAGTGCTTTATTATGTGAAAAATGACTATTTATAGCCAGTACAATGCTGAGTAGAAGATAAAAATAAAATTCTAATAGAAAGCAGAATATCATGCCAAAACAAAGAATGTTGCATAAGATCATATCAGTGATGTGATATCGGGCATAAGATCATATCAGTGATCTAATATTCAGGAACTAAAACATAAAAATAGCAACTAAATCTTATTTAACAGTACGCACCCTTCATGTAAGTAGCCATTCAAATTTTTCTTCAAGTAGTACTTGTAGGGATCACGAATGTGACAACATGTGAGCATATCTTGCCTTAGGTAGTTAGAATATGCATGAATAGGATTCAGCATGAGCAATTTTGTTGAGATGTTATGTTCGTTATTGAAAAACTATAGAAGTGCCCTACGATGAGAATTTATGATGCATGTCGTGTTTTATGCTTTTCATTGTGTTAGAATGGAGGATGATATATTGTGATCTCTGCTCTGGGCAGTTGATGGAGGTTATCTTTCTGTTGAGTTTGCTAGAATGTTTAGATGATGATTTCCATATTTTAAATAATTAATAGGAATATCTCCTCACTAAGCAAGTAAGAATGAATAGATTATGTTTTCTATGCTTTAGGTGATCAATAGAATCAACTTCCGGGAACGTTTTTTTATGTTGACCTAAGGACAGTAAATTTCCGTTGGGAAAGTTTACTTTCGTAGCATTTTGCCAACTTTGAATAAGTAGAGAAGAAGCGCCATGTTAAGGTGAATCTGACATCCTTGAAAATCATCCAATGGCACTTCGAGGTGCAGCTATCGCATGGGTGATTAGGCAGAAGAAAGAAAAATTAGGCCCCACGTTTGTGAATTTCTGAATTAGGCAAGGTCTCTCCTCCCTCAGCACTTTCAGCCTTCATCCATGTTCCTTAATAAGTTTTTCTAACCTTTGTCTAACAGATAGCAGCTGATTTCATTTGATTCCTCCATTTTATCCTCTCCATAAGCTGATTCATCAAGTATTATTAGTTGATTATTCTACGTAATAAAAATTTCTGCATTCATTGGGAAAAATATGAAAAGTAAAACATAAAATCTTCCTTTCGGCATTTAGGTTCGTTGGTTGAGTTACTACAATATCCAACCCATGCATTTTTTCAAAAGAACTATAAGGGAAATTTTGTATTCATTTATCCCAATCCGAATCATCATTTTGATGGCATTTCGTATGTGTTGTCTATCTGGCCTTCCTTGGTTGGAAGAAAGTTTATCCCAAGTTCCTCTCTGTTTTAAGAATAAAGGAGGGTTGATATTTGATTTTAGATGTGGTAAAATGAAATATTAGCCGGTTTAAGAGTAGTGATCATTTGGAAACAAAACCAAGAAGGTGAGTGGAGTGAACATGTGGGCAAGCTTACAATCAATTAATCAATTAACAGTGGGAGATTTCTTGATTGTCTTGTATGAGTTTTGTCTGGGGCATGAACCAATTAATCTAACTCCTAATAAAGTACTACGATCTACTGCAAACACATCATTGTGATAGGTTCACTAATAGAAGCTAGTAGCTCAACTACTCGTCCTTACATCATCGTGAAATTGATTGGGGTGAATCGATAACGGATGATGCCTCATGGATACCATCGCCCACTCGAGGTGAGTTCACGATCAAAAGTGAGTTGGTGAGCCCCTAACCATCCCTACATAGAAGTCTATGGTTGAAACTACTAATCACAAGACATGAGATAAGACGTAACATCTGGCATTGTCTATGTTCTTTACTGACTCAAGGTTTGTTGGTTTTATATGGCACCTGGCCCTTAAGCAACCGTGGGCATGCTGAAGAATAACTCAGATCCTGCCTCAACCTGATTTTAGAGGTTTTGAAACTTGGACTTGAGAAGATAAAGACTAAAAGCAAATAAAATAAAAACTAAAACAAAATAAAAGATAAAAATACGATAAAATTTAAATAAAAAAACACAATAACAACAAAATTAAATACAAAATGAATTTCACTACAAGACTATGTCCAAATTTAATCTAAATGAGAAAATTGGTTTGGGATACACTTACAAATCGAAATACAAATGATCCAAAATATAAAAATGGATTGACGCTCTAGAACGACCCCTTTGTGACCGCGTAGCTCTCAAACACTCTACCTTGACATGTAACCTGCGAACGTCGACAAAAGAAAGGGAAAAATGGTGAGTATAAAAATACCTCATAAGCAACCTAATTGTAGACTCTCATCGCATCTTTAATCTACCAAGTATATATGGGCTTTCTCTCTTGGCTCTATGGAGTTTAAGCCGGGTCTCTATTGTTTCCTGAGCATTTGGAGTGCCTCGAAGTTTCGAGCATTTTTTTTATCTAAATCTTACAGGTTTGTATAGGTTCTACAACCTTTCTGTTCTTTGATTTAGGTAGCTTGCTTTGCTTACGCAATGGATGACCCATGGCCTAGGTTGAGACGCTACCTCATAAAGTTATGATGAGACGATATAGTGTTTTCTAGTTTTTACATCACCCATGGAAGGTTAGCTGGTGAACCCTTCTACATGATCATAAAGTCACCTAAGTTTGGGGAATGCAATCCCTTGTGTCTCGGCCAACTACTGGGTTTACCTACATGGTCCCACACACCCCTCTAAGGGACAGGTCTACACCACAGTGGTCATGTTTCGAAGACCCCGAGAAATTTTCACAAGGTTAGGGCACCTCTCACACTACCCTAACCGACCTAAGCTTAGCTCAACGGTTAAGGTACTAGAGTGAAAACTCAACGATATTGTAACAACCCTAAATTTTCTACTTAATCTAAGATCGCTACCGTATATATATTATGAACATTGAATGCAGAATTATCTTATTTAAACTTTCATAAAACATAACTTTATCTTAAAACACAGCCATGGTCTTACGTGTTTGAAAACATCAAGGACATCACAAAAGACTAAATAAAATAAATGAACGATTAAATTAAAAATATCCTATTCTAACAGAAGTCTAAGAAAAATAAATGCGACTACCATATGCATGTGTCATGGTCTCGATTTACGATGTCGTCGTTAACTATACAGGAATGTCTTACCTTAACCTGAAATCGAAGTAGCACGTGGCTTGATTGTTATGATAGGTTCCATTCATGAGAGTGATCTACTCAATAAGTGACCCCACTATTGGGGTTAAATACAAACACATACAATTTCATGAATGGGACCTACATAACAGTCTATTTTCCTACGATGGCTATCCTAACGGACAGCTTGGATGTGTAATTAATTTCCTACACACGGCCCACACATGCGAGTATGGACCCACCAATTCGTTTGCACACCATCTAAACCAGTTTTCTTATCGGGCGAGCATTCTCTGGTAGCTACCTCGATGCCAGACACCCGTTACAAGTAGCGGTCTGATGGTGTTAATATAACACATGCAGAAGCAATTTGGATCTTAGGCACTCTAAGTACTAGTAAATTAGCTAGCATGTTCAAAAGCATTAAAATTTAAGGAGTTTGAATACTAACCTTTTGTAGTTCAAATTCCTCTATCCTCACGAACCGGTTTCGAACCACCACTAGTATCTTCCCTACTATTCTCCGGCCTTAGAACGGGATTGTGGAATTCGGTGAGTGACTAAACTTAGAAGGGATTTAGTATATGTGAAGAGAGAGTTTGTGAGGGATTTTCTCAAAGTATTTCCAAGAGTGTTTCCATGTACCATGACTCCATTTATAGAGTCATATTTGCATGCTTATGCAAATTTGAGATTACCAAATTTTGACACTCAAAATTCCACTCAAATTTGTGAGATTATGTGACAAGCATGCAAATTTGAGTTAACCAAATTTTGACACTCAAATTTGTGGGGTTATTTGGCAAACATGCAAGTTTGGTTAAACCATATATTGACACTCAATGTTCCACTAACTCAAACATGAATTTTGTTCCACTAACTCAAACATGAATTTTTCCGTTAAGTGAAGTCAACATTTTGACTTTTTCCATTTTAATTCAACAATTAATTTTAAATTAAAATAATATTAAATGATTAATTAAATAATTTAATTCATATTTAACATTAATTTAAATGCCAATCCCAATCCATTCGAGCTGAATCCCTATTCATAATTAAAATATTTAAATCTTATTTAAATGTCTCAAATTCTCTCTTTTTGTTTAATTCGTAATTAAAACAAAATGCGGTTAAATATATCGTATATATTTAGCGCATATTCCCTAATTTGAATTCGAACACTTCGAACTCACTCGTCACACTCTTCTATGGTTTAGTCCGATATGAGCTAGCAGGGGGACCTAATGGACCTATAGATCATGGGCTCCAACGATCCGAGATTAGCTGGTTAAACTCATTAATCTTGTTAACCAACATTCGTTAACTATAAGGACACTCCACTACAGCCTAGTAGTTGCACTCCCCTTACTATAGATATATTTCTGTCCATTTGATATAACTATGATTAGTAAGTCGCTCCTTCACTGGTTGTTCGTAACTAGAGCTGGGTCAATTTACCGTTTTACCACTAAAGTTACTTCTTGTTCCTTAAGTCCCACTGATCCTCTAATGAACAATTGGTTTGTGGTCCAACCAGTAAACCGGGCCAATGAGAGGGTCGGGCCCCTTGTTCAAGACCTGAAGTCAGTACCTAAGGGAACAACCTTTCTACAATCCCTAAAAGCGGGTAGGAGTGAATTTCATCTTGCACCCTATGTCCTAGGCTATTCACCCAGTCTTACCCCTGAAATGGGAGGCTTATTGAGTCGGCAAACTCGGCCCACTCACACCCATGAAAATCTAAGGATAATTCTGAATAAACTGGAATTTATAGTTAGCTTAGGATTAAGATCGAGTTACCTAGCTCATCGAATGGAAAAATCAGTCTCAACAGTAAACGACATTATGAAGTGAGAGTGATTTTCTTCATGGTCCGATCTTATGCAATACTCATTGTATAGGACGCCCCCACTCACATGTCTCCACGTGTACAATTTAGTGATCACATTGTTTATATCATATACAAAAGTGGGCCGCATCCATAGTGTCCCCAGGATAAGGTACTCAGCCTTATCCATGTACTATAGATCATTTTGACTATATACTTGAACTTGATCCACTCTTATGTCTCTACATATAGTTCAAGTAACCATACTATAGCCAGAGTGTTCTTAGTTTATTGGATTTACTGAATAAACATCAATAATAACTTTATTGAAAATAGAATATGTTTTTGTTTACAAACTATGAATTTTTAGGACATAAAACCCAACACGGTCGTTATGGCAGCATTATGTCAAACATAATGATTGTTCTCCTGCCTAGTAGTGTACGCGTCCGTACCATCGTGAAGTAATAGGAGTATTCTCCAATGCACGAGCACACAATAATGCATGAGGTCCCTACATTTTTTTCGTTTTAATTATCCTTAATACAACCCTCGTTTTTCATATCATTTGTCATATCGTTTATCATATCTTTCATGCATTCGTCGGGGTTGTGTTTCATGCTAGTTCGTCATTTTGCATGTCAATCATATCATATCATTCAGATTGTATAAATGTGTAATATCATAACGTTCCATGCTTCCGGACACGATAATTTTCATCGTATACATATCATACCATAACATATCGTATCACAATATATCATATCATAAACATGTCAATTTAACACATATTTCGTACTATAACATATATCATATCATATCACAACATATATATATTTATATATGTCATTCACATGTCGTATCATAGTCATATCATTTCATAAACACTTCATAGTCATATCGTTTCCATATGCATATCCTAGCCATATCGTTTCCTAAACTTGTCATAGTCTTATATCGTCCTTATACATCTCATAGTCTTATCGTCCTTATACATCTCATAGTCGTATCATTTCATGAACATACCTTAGACATATTGTTTTCATATGTATTTCCTAGCCATATCGTTTCCTAAACTTGTCATAGTCTTATCGTTCTTATACATCTCATAGTCGTATTATTTCATGAACATATCTTAGTCATATCTTTTCCCAATGTATCCTAAACCATATGGTTCTCATATGCATATCCTATCCATATCGTTTTCTAAACTTGTCATACTCTTATTGTCCTTGTACATCTCATAGTCGTATCATTTCATGAACATACCTTAGTCATATCGTATCCCAACGTATCCTAAATCCTATCGTTATATCAATCTATCATAATCCTATCATTTTCTATCCATAACCTAATCATATCGTTTCATCAATCGATCGTGACCATATCGTTTTCTATTCATAACTTATCATATCCTTTTATCAGTCTATCATAATCATAACGTTTTCTATACATAATCTTATCGTAATGTTTTATCAATTTATTCTAGTGTTTTCTATACATAATCTTCTCGTATCGTTTTATCAATCTATTATAACATAGCGTTTTCTATAATAATCTTCTCGTATTGTTTTATCAATCTACATAACTATAACGTTTCCTATACATAACCTTCTCGTATCGTATTATCAAACTATCATAACAATAGTTTTTTCTACACATAACCTTCTCGTATCGTTTTATCAATGTATCATAACTATAGCGTTTTCTATACATAACCTTATCGTTCGTTTTATCAGTCTATCATAACTATAACGTTTTCTATACATAACCTTATCGTATCGTTTTATAAATCTATCATAGCTATAGCATTTTCTATACATAACCTTATCATACCGTTTTATCAATCTATTATAACTATAGTGTTTTCTATACAACCTTATCGTACCGTTTTATCAATCTATCATAACTATAGAGTTTTATATACATAACCTTATCGTATGCTATCTCAACATGTCATTGAACACATCGTACCGTAAGTATTGTCATACAATTCACATTTCGTAACATATACATATCATATCATAATCATATCGATTCATAAACAATTCACACATATCAATATATATGACACGTGCAGAACCACGAGGCACGTGTCAACATCAAATATAATCATATCGATAATAAGGCCACATACTTGATTAGCATAAGCTAGTGTCACCAATTTATACAATTTTGTTCTTTTGTATCCAAGTCAAACTATATGAACCCATGACATCAATCTCAAGTTCAATTCTCTAAAGTTTACAAACCATGCATTAGACTTGATGCGAACATTAGAGACTTTCATGAGTAGAGTCTTGGAATATTTTATATTTATATATATATATATAATTATATTTTTATTAATTTATGTTACACTATTTTGTACTTTCTTGCTCGAATTGATTATCTTCATATATATAAGGAATAAAATATTTTAAAATCATCACAAACCTCTCTTTTTCTTTTTTATTGCAATTTCTGGATTAATATATATATATATGAATTTTTTTTTAACTTTCCATATAAATAGAAATAGAAATAGAAATAGAGAGACTAGATACGACATCTTTATCTCAAGGACAACACAAAGATATTAAATGAATGAAATTGAGATAGGTATTTATTCTGTTTTATCTTCTAATTTTGTTTACGGCCTTTGTTTTTTCTTTTAATTCTGTTCACATATATTCGTAATTTTTAGTTGATTCTTATTCCCAAATCTTTCATTTTTCTTATCTTTTCTGTTTTTTTCTTCTTCTAATTCTGTTAACAGTTTAATTATGTTTACATATATTCTTGGCCAATTTTTAATATTCATTTGGCTACTAATATAAAATTACTGATGTGACATGATTTACTAGAATTCATATAAAATTATTGACATTTAATTTCTAACTCAAAGCTAATAAATTGATACAATCTAACGTGATTTACTAGAATTCATATAAAATTATTGACATTTAATTTCTAACTCAAAGCTAAAAAATTGATACTAGAATTCATATAAAATTATTGACATTTAATTTCTAACTCAAAAGCTAATAAATTGATACAATCTACGGAAGAGCTAACATATAATTGTTTTTGATTTCCTAAAAATGAAATTTGGATAAAAGAAAATGAAGATTGAATATATATCTTAACAAACTGACGATATCTCAATTCACCTAAATCTGCATCTACCGTGGAAGGTCATTTTCGATTTGAGAATGGGTGAACCATTTTCGTTTTTCTCAAATCTGACATTTTTTTTTTTCTGTTTCTTTTTGGAGTAACTGTGATATTATGGGGTAACTAGTGATTGAGGAGAGATGGGGGTTACGGTTGAGAAATGGGGAAGGGTTGTTTTTTTTTTTAAAACTATATTTATTTATTTATTTATTTGGGCTATTATAAGTACGCCGAGTGGAAAGGGAAGTGGAGATTTTGATCACACCGTACATACTACTTATAGCATGGAGAGCTACCTTAGTCATTTTAGATGCGGTGGAGCTCTACAGGATTCTTAGGGGCGTCTAAGTGGTTTAACCAATCTTTGGGAGTGCATAAGTCTAGACCTATGATCACCGCTCACAATTCTAGGGTGCAAGGTCTACTGGAAATGTATTGACTTAAGTCAATGTGTAAACCACTCTAGCTATAACACACTAGTCTAAACTTGATACTGTCATGCATGCTTGTTAGGGAGATATACATATCGATCACCTAAAGCACGAGTATCACTTTGGTCATTTCTAGAAGTTGTGGAGGTGATATGAACCAAGAGACATCAATCATACAATATACTTCAATGAAAATGTGAAGAAAATATAGTTGAAATTATCAAAGATATTTAAATTCATTTTACATCGAAGAAGAATGAAGTTTCATGTTATAAATTTTGGATAGGTTACAATTTAGAGTAATTTAGAGTTATTGTATTTCATTAATATATTTTAATACTTTTTATTTACTTTAGGTTACAATTATATAATTATTAATTATGGCCATAAAGTATGAATGTTACAACTCTTGGAATGCTAGTTTCATTTTGAAGCTCTATAAAGCCATGTATGTTGTATTTGTAGGTAGATTTGGAAAATATAGTAAAAAGAGCATTTGTGCTTTCTTTAGCCAATGGCTAAGTTTCTTTGCAATTCTATGTAGTTTAGGTTGCATGTAGAATCATTCAATCTCAACATGATCAATCTTGCTTGTGGAGTGATTCGAATCTCAGACAAGTGTTCTTGCCTGATATTTGATCAACAAGAATCATTCAAGCTAGACATGATCGATCTTGCTTGTGGAGTGATTCGAAACTCAAACCAGTGTTCTTGCCTCGAGATATTCGATCAACAAGGTAATCCGATTCTTACTCCCCTTGTAGTGATTCCTTACCATATCATTTGGTATCAGAGCTTCAGGCTCAAGATCGGATATATGTTTCCTTTGCGTTTTTTTTTCTTTCTCAATTTGATTTTTGTTTATTTTTCTCTTTTTAGTTTTTTAATCGACCTAGAGTTTAAAATTCAATCTTGGTACAAGGGGAATAAGATTCGGATTACCTTGTTGATCGAATATCTAAAAGCAAGAACATTGTTTGAGATTCGAATCACTCCACAAGCAAGATCGATCATGTCTAGCTTGAATGATTCTTGTTGATCAAATATCTCAATGCAAGAACACTTGTTTGAGATTCGCATCACTCCACAAGCAAGATTGATCATGTCTAGCTTGGATGATTCTACATGCAACCTAAACTACATAGAATTGTAAAAAAATTTAGTCATTGGCTAAAGAAAGCACAAATGCTCCTTTTACTCTATTTTCTAAGCCTACTTACAAATACAACATACATGGCTTTATATAGCCTCAAAATGAAACTAGCATTCCAAGAGTTGTAACATTCATACTTTATGGTCATAATTAACAATTATGTAATTGTATTGTAACCTAAAGTACATAAAAAGTCTTAAAATATATTAATGAAATACAGTAACTCTAAATTACTCTAAATTGTAACCTACCCAAAATTTATAACATGAAACTTCATTCTTCTTCAATGTGGCATGAATTGAAATATCTTTGATAATTTCAACCACATTTTCTTCACATCTTCATTGAAGTATATTGTATGATTGATGTTTCTTGGTTCTTATCAGGAAGTCTACAATGATACCTAGGGTAGTTTGGCGGTTTAACGCAGACTTCCGTCTCTAGGGTACTCTATTCAAACTCCTCGAGTCTTTCTTAGTCTGTGAGCATTAAGGGTCTAGACCCTTTGACCACCACTGATGATCCTAAAGTACTTAGTCTAATGGTATTTCTTTTGGAATGTTCGCCAATTAACCTTACACAGATGTGCTCAAACCAAATGACATATTGTCCTCTATGATGAGATTGCACCTCAACTAAAGATACTGAACATTCATTATTGTAACTAGGCAAGCTTACTGAGTATGAGAATAGAAAATTGGTTCACTCCGAGATGAGATTCGACGTTAAGAAAATCTACGACATTAGAATTTGATGAATAACTTCCAAATCCTATAGGTTCTATGGCATGTAAGAGAACCGTTTAGAACTTCAAGATCTTCTAGAAGCTCAGATAGCTGTAGAATTAGGCAAGAATTTCCTAGAGCCTAGAGAAAAGCATGTAGTAACTTACTACAGATTGGATGCGATGAGAGCCAGCAAGTAGGCTCTTTACTAGATATTTGAGCCTCCATGTAAGCATGTGGTAACTTACTATGAGTTTTCTAGTTTTGAGCCTACTTTGAACGTGTTTATTCCTCTCCATAATCAACGAAACAAAATGAAAATAATTTTATTGAAAATCTAGTTGAAAAATCTTCAACTTTGGTGAAGGACAGAGAAAAATTTAAAAAAACCAGAAAAGATTAGAAAAAATGTGAAATATGGGTTGAATTTGGAAAACTACGGGGGAAGATGAAATGTAGGAGACACGTGTCGATCAATGAATGGAGGAACGCAATTGGCGAGGATAGGGACACACGTCATTCATTTGTGAGACCACACTTCATGATGCCATTTGCCAAGGAAATAAACAAAAGTACTATGCTGGTGCGAAACCAAATCTGGGAATGAGAACTCTATTGACAAACGGTGAATGACACATGTCACAACAAAAGTGTGCTTACTCCTTAAGTGTGTGGGTACTTACACGTGGGTTGGATGCGTGCAAGCTTACCAAATGTGCATGGAGGCATGTGGACCACGCGTGATGTTATTTTTGACACATTTTGACACGGATCACAGTGTTCCAAATGTTCTAATTGGATCTATTACACGATCCAAGGCCAAGAAGATTCAAAAAATATTCATTCTTCATCTACAAAATTGGATAGGCTCGGTTCAACCATCATTTCATGTGTTACAAGCTGATTCGATTGAGAAAGGATCATTTGGAGCTTCAGAAGTGAATATTTGCACGGTTGAAGTAGCGGATGAAGTTGCAAGCATCATTTCATGAGTTGTTAGAAAACTTTATTATTTTTAATTTCATAAAGTTTGTTGTGGTCAAATGGTCAAATTGACTTCGTCTTTTGTGAATATTTAAGAGGATCAGGATTAAATCATGGCCACAAACGTCTTTTGTGGGGAGACAATAAATACCCACAAATTATTATGTAAAAATCCGATTTGTGATGAATGAAATCGATCTCTCAAGTTGAGACTTTTACCCTTAGAAATCCGAGCATCATCTTTGTTATTTCTAAGTTTCGTGCAATTCTTGTGGTAAATTGCATCCAAGTCATTCAATCAAGCCTTGATCACGTTCGATTGTGGAGTGACTCAATTTAGAACAAGATTCCAAATCTTGCTTCTAGATCTTTGATATTAAGAGGTAATCAAATTCTAGGTTATCTCTTGGTTGATTCGAATTTGTATAAGGAAGTGTTAATTTCTTTGATTCAAGGGTTCTCGCTTCAACAAAAGCTTGGATCGTTGGGCTGAGAATTAGGGCTGTCTTATCAATTTGGTATAAGAGCCTAGGTTACATCTTTGTGGCCGACTCTTTTATCTTTCATTTATGCTATTGTTTATCTTTTCTTCAAATCTGTCAATTTATTTTCTTGCTGCCATTTCCATTGTTTTTTGTATCTTCTCACTTCGTTCTCATTTTCTTTCTAAAGATCCTACTTAGATCTTGAAAAAAAAAAAGAAATATTTATCATATTTGTTCTTAATATTGTGGTTATAAATCCTTATCATTAAACAATTTACACCTTCAATTCACATATTTGCTTACATCGTCTAAATCGGTAATCCTTGTATTTGATATTTTTGTTTCTTGATTCAAACTCGGAGATAACTTCTAATTTTTTCGAATTCTGTAAAATGGAAAGTTTAATCGTTCTCAAAATCTTCACGATCTTTCTTTTTGGAAGTCATTTTTTTCAGTGTGCAATTCTATTCAAAAATATGTATGTGTCCCTTATTTGTTTGTTCATTTCTTTGTTTTATTTTGTTGTTATTTCCTAATTAACTTATCTTGATTGCCTTGAATAGCTGGCTACTTTAACAATTGCTTTATCCATATCTTAGCCTACCTTGATCATAATTTAGTCACTTTCCCAAATAGCCTACCTTTGTGTGTAATAAATACGAGTGTCGTTGAGTGTAAAATCAGTGAGTTGAGTGTGTGAGGTCCTAAACATATTTAACTACTATTTGTACAATCATGAACCAAGACAGAGGAAATGGAGGGGAGATCAATGAAGCTAGGTGGAGAGAAACACAGGTCGGAGCTATTACTCGTTTGAATCAAGTTATTAGTACATTGACAGGCCTGAAGAGAATTACTCTTGAATGAAGGAGTTGAAAATGGAGAAGATGACAATGTCACCCTTTTAGCGGGACATAGTCCTAGGGGAGGGAGAGATGTCGGTCAAGGGAAAGGAAGAGTCAGAAGAAGGGGTAGAGAAATTTTAGAACCAAAAAGAATTGTGAGGGAGTACCAATATGAGAGAGAAGAAGAAAGAGGAGTTGGGGATTAAAGCTTAAAGTTCCAACTTTCTATGGTAGATCTTATCCAGGGGAGTATTTGCAATATGAGTGCAAAATTGAGATGTTTTGAACTGTAACAATTTCAGTGAAGAAAAAAAAGTTGAAACTTGCTATGGCTAAATTTTGTGATTACGCAATTATATCGTGGACATCTTTGAAATCAGAGTGTAAGAGAAATTATGAAAATTCAATTGAAATGTGGGAGGAATTGAAGACATTAGTCAGAAAAATGTACATTCCTAAGCATTATTCTCGAGTACTCAAGCAAAAACTCTATACTCTGCAACAGGGATCCAAAAGTGTTGAAGAATATTACAAAGAAATGGAGGCTTTTATGAATAGAGCATGCATTGATGAAGAGGAGGAGGATACAATGGCTAGATTTCTTGGTGGGTTGAACCGACAACTTGCTCATCAAATGGATAGGCAAGCGTACTTTGATATGCAAGAATTATTACACCTTGCTGTCAAAATTGAAGGGCAACTAGCTTGGGAGAAGGAGAACTTCAAGAGGTATGCTATTTCTAAGTCTATTACTTTCAACACTTGGAAAAAGAATGCAAATATTGAAAAGATAGATTTCAAGGTTGGAGGCAAGTATGAGTGATAACTCTCCAAAAGTAGAGTTATATCAAGTACTTTTATAGTTAATTTTGCACCCATACTCACTATTTTCTCATTAATTGCTTCATTTATTCTAATTAGTATACATGAAATAGTCAATTGTGGTTTAATATGAAAAGAAGATCAATTTGCATAAATCGAGCTTAATTGTACACCTAATTGTGTTATTTGGTAAAATTTCAGAACATTTATGCTGAACCATGATGTTGTAGCAAATCTGGAAACAACACTGCTTGCAAGTCTGGAAATAAATTGCTGACACTGATGCTGAAGCAATTTGGAAAGCAAACTTTTCGGGGATGACTTGGAAATTTTAATCCACATCAGCAGTCCATGTGGATCATTGGCTACCAATTTATAAACATCATAGGTGGACAATTTTATCCTTTTCAGCCCTAAATGAGAAGAAACAACCATTATAAAAGGAAAATGATACCTAAAATAGAAGGGAGCCACACTTTGGGACAGAAATCGGATTAGACAGCAGCAACCTCCACTGCTGTGAAACAAGAGAAGAAGAAGAAACTCCTAATCCAGCAGTTGTTGACCGCAGAAGGAAAAGGAGACCAACAAGGATTGATTAGGGCAAAGAGGTGGACGTGAGAGCTCAAGGGAAGGGAACTTCCATTGACGAACAACAACAAACCGGGATAACTCTCTATTTTCTTATTCTTTTTTCTCATTCCACCAATTTTACATGATTGAGATGCAAATTCCTCTGTTTAATTCAGTTTGTATGGAGAGCTAAACTTTATAGAGGAGGCGAGAGAGTTTTATATAGTTTAAGTATGTTGACAGTATGATTTTTAGTTTATTAAAGAGTTGTTGTTAATGATTTACATGTGTGTTTAATTAGCTACTTTACATACATAGTTGTTCTCTTATTCGGGAGAAGAGAGGGAGCAATGAAATCCTCTTTAATACTCTAGTTCCATAGCAAGGAGACTTGAAGGATAATAGAAGGGTTATGAATAATTCTTCTCCTAGAGCCTTGTTAATAGAAATTACAACGATTATGGAAATAATCTCCATTCATGACCCTCATAAGTGGACTTGGAAATCTATTAAAAGGAACTAAAATCTACCACAAAACTCAACAACTTATCTATTTAATCTCTCTTAGTCGAACCTTCCTCATTATAGTTGATTTTCTCATCATTTTCTATTTTTCGACAGTAGTGGCACTCTATTTTAGTTTTGTTTAAGTAGTTAAAATCACCAACACCCATTTGAATGCTACCGAAGAACTCACTTTATTTCCAGCGATAAAATTAACAAAAAAGATAGGTTCCCTGTGGAATCGATAATTTACTTATTACTTGCTACTTGTGATAGTGTATACTTGCACTTATTCTTGTGAATTTTACATCATTTTATTATATACATCCACAAGCGATCAATGAGCTTGACAAAAAGAACGAAGTTGAAACCTCCAAGGGTAAAGAGAAAGTGGAGGAATACAAGGAGGTTCGAGGAAGGAATAGAGACATCAAATGGTTGAAATGTCAAGGAATTGGTCATATTAGTCGTGATTGTCTAACAAGAGAGTCATGATCATCAAGAATGGACAAGTTGTCACAAATAGTGAGGAAAGTGACCAGGATGAGCTAGTTGAAGAAGAAATCCACGAGAATGAGGAGGAATTGGAAGATGGAAGTCATTTAACACTTGTTACAAGAAGACTTCTTAAAACTCAAGTTATGGAGAATGATGTTGATGATCAAAGAGACAATCTATTTCACACAAGATGTTTAGTCAAGGGGACTCGTTGTAGTCTTGTTATTGATAGTGGAAGTTGCACCAATATAGTAAGTACCATGCTGATCAAAAGGTTGCAAATTTCAACCCAACACCATCTTGAACCTTACAAGCTTCAATGACTCAATGACAGTGGAACAATGAAGTTAGTTTCTCAAGGTTTAATATCTTTTACTTTGGGAAAATATAAAGATGAAGTTCTTTGTGATGTGCTGCCAATGCTTGCGGGAGAAAAAAACTATTCTTGTACCTTTGAGTTCTGCAAATGTATTTCCTTATCAATTAAAGTTGGAGAAAAAAAAAAGAATTCGAGTAAGAAGAATTGAGAAAAAAAAATTGTGAAAAGAAGAATGAAATTGAAAAAAAAGAGAAGAAAGTGAGTTTTTTTGGCTATAGTTGGAGATGTTAGAAGGGCAATGTTTTCACAAAAACCCATATTTGTACTATGTAAAAGGAAGAATGTTTGGTCTCTAACGATAACAACTTGTATTTGCCTAGTATGTTTCAATTTCTTTTACAGAAATTTGAGGATGTGTTCCAAGATGAAGTACATAAATGACTACCACCCATGAGAGGTATTGAACATAAAATAGATTTCATTCCAGGGGCAATCATTTCTAATAGGTCAGCTTATAGAGTCAACCCAACTGAGACTAAAAAAATTCAGAAGCAAGTAGAGGAGCTCATGGAGAAGGGCTATATACGAGAGAGTTTGTGATATGAAGCACGACCAAGGAATTTCCATACCTCAAGGTCCAATTACAAGGACGAGAGCCAAGAAACTACAACAAACCTTGTACACTTATATTCAAGCTATGGTGAGCTCATCAAAGGTTCTAGAAGACATTGGATGCCTCCCTTATATGTTGTGCAAAGTTGAGCTTCATGAAAGAGATGGATTAAATGCACTTTAAGTTGCATTTAATGAACTCAAGCTGAATTTATGGAACTAGTCCACGGATGACTAATAACCACATTTCATTCCTTGCACTATTTAATTATAATTTAAATATTTGTTTGTCATATTTAAGCTAGTTTTTAATATAGGAGTTAAGGTTATATTGATGGCTTACATATGCCACCATTAACTAGCCATTTTAATATGGAGGTTATGGATATTTCTCATTTACTAGCCAATTTAATTTGGGAGTGATGTGTCACATAGGTTAAGGTTCTAAAGGCTATATAAAACCTTCTTTTCTTTGATTAGAGACATCGCATTTTGGAATTAAGAATAGAATTTCTATTTTAGCTTTGTTGAGAGCTAAGTTTTTTCTTTACAAATTCTTGTGTTTAGAACTTGTATGCTAGAGTCATTCAAGTTGTATTGATCAAGTCTCTTGTGGAGTGATTCGAATCACGAGTTTAGAAACGAGTTTTCTTTACTCTTGATCTTGATCATCAAGGTAATCCGTTCCATACTTTCCCTTGGGTTGATTTCCATATCATTTGGTATCAGAGCCTTAGGCTCAAGATCGGAGATATGTTTCATTGCGTTCTCTTTTAATTCACTTATAATTTGTTTTTCCCATTTGTGTGGAATGTTCATATTCTATCACAAAAATATATAACAAAAAAAAAAGAAAGAAAGAAAGAAAGAAAGCTTATTGATGTTAAATGTCTTTTTCGTCTTGATTATTATATGTAACTCAAATGTGTTACTACGTCTAAATTAGTCCTTATTCATTTTCTTTCTTTATATCGTTTCTTTGTCGTTATTCGGATTGCTCCTTTAATACCCTTGTTTTATGTGTTGAGTATGATGTCTATTCACTTTGAATTGCACTTAGCTCTATCATATAGCTTGTCTCACATCCCAATCTTTTTTGGAGTGTGATTTGTGTGTGCTCAATTGTGAGGGTGAGTTTGTAAGGGAGTGATACATTGATTCGAGTGTTGAGTGCTAAACACGAGTGAACTACATTTACGAGTGAACACACGTGAGGGAGCGCTTGTGAGGTCCTTTTATTAATGAGAAGCATCAAGCTAAATTTGAGAAAGGTGAGAGTTCTAGAACAGGGAAAGAAAAAGTAGAAATGTCTAATGTTCGAAATAGGGATTTAAAGTGTTGGAGATGTCAAGGGGTAGGACACTATAGTAGAGGTTGCCCAAATGCAAGAATTATGATCATCAAGGAGGGAGAAATTGTTACAGATGAAGAGGCACATGACGACATAAATTAGGAAAATGATGAGAGTGAGGAGTTTAGTGAAGAGGACCCTACACATATATCTTTGGTTACTCGACGAGCTCTAAACACCCACATTAAGGAGGATCGCCTAGACCAATGAGAGAACTTATTTCAAACTCGGTGTCTTGTTCAATCTATACCTTGTAGTGTTGTCATTGATAGCAGTAGTTGCACCAATGTTGTGAGTTCCATTCTAGTCAAAAGATTTAATTTAAAGACACAACCACATCCAAGACCCTACAAGCTTCAATGGTTGAGTGATCGTGGGGAAGTACGGGTAACTCAACAAGCTCTTGTTTCTTTTACTATTGGAAAATATGTTGATGATGTTTTATGTGATGTTGTATCCATGCATGTTGGAGATTTACTACTGGGGAGGCCTTGACAATTTGATCGTCGGGTAATGTATGATGGGTATGCAAATCGATACTCTTTTACTTACAAGGGTAGAAAAACTACTCTTGTTCCATTATCTCCAAAAGATGTATTTATTGATCATTGGAAATTGAAAAGAAAAGGCAAGAGGCTGATGCAAAAGAGAGATTGAAAAATAATCAAGTGAAAAAAAGAGCTTGAGTGAAAAGCAAGAGAGTAGTGTTGGCTTCTGGCAATTGGGAGAAGAACGTCGACGAAAAAACGGTCGAAGGAAAATTTCTTTGAGGAAAAAATAACGGAAAGTAAAAGGAGAGAGAGAGATTTACTGAAGACTGGTTGGTTTTTTATTTGATTCACTTTCGTATTTAAATAACAAATCTATCGTAAAAATAGAAAGCAGTGGAAACTAAATTAAAGGGCTCCCACTCGTCGTGGACTTCCCACTTACTCTGATTGTGTGGGTTGAACAGAAAAAAAATTACCTAAAACCTAGGAATGAATTCAAACCTAGAGATTTACCTAACAATCTCCTCCTAAAGCCCTATGGTATATGTCTACCATATTGTTTGAACTCCGATCTTTGAGCGTAGTTCTTCAAATTTTACCCGCGCCAGAGACTGGTGAAAATGTCTCCAAGCCGTTCCTCTGTTCGGATGAAATCAATCTTGATGAGCCCTCGATCTGCACATTCTCGGATGTAGTGGAATCTGATTTCTATGTGCTTGCTCCAGTCGTGCAAGACTGGATTTTTGACCAGGGAGATCATAGCTTTGTTGTCCGCGTATAGCATTGGTGGATCGCTTTCTCTTCCGATGAATTCTTCCATCAGTCGCGCAAGCCAGACCCCCTGTGTTACCGCCGTCGAAGCGGCGATGTATTCTGCTTCGCAGAAAGACAAAGCAACTACCTTTTGTTTTGTTGATTGCCAGCAGATCGCGCCGCCTGAGAGAAAGTAGATCATCCCGCTAGTGCTCTTTCGATCATCAACGTCACCGGCCATGTCACTATCACTATAGCCGACTAGCTCAAGTTTCGTCTTTCCTTTCCCTGCGCTGTATCTCACACCCCAGCCTCTAGTTCCAGCCACATAGCGCAGGATGCGCTTGACAGCCACAAGATGCTCCTCCCGAGGTGCTTCCATGAATCTACTCACATATCCAACTGAGTAAGCAAGGTCAGGGCGTGTATTTACCAGATAGCGCAGGCTCCCGATAATGTTACGGTAATTGGTGGCATCGACTGTCGTCGTAGTGCCGGCCTTCCTTAGCTGGAGTTGGGCCTCCATTGGCGTCCTTGTAGGGTTACTCTCTGCAAGCCCAGTTGTGTCCAGCAACTTTTTCGCGTACGCACTTTGGCAGATGGTGATGCCGGTAGTACTCTGTTGCACTTCAATGCCGAGGTAGTAGCTGAGTACGCCGAGATCGCTCATCTTGAAGTTCTTTGACATCTCCCTCTTGAACCTTTCGAGGACTTTCATGTCGCTTCCAGTGATTATGAGGTCGTCAACGTACACTCCCAATATCAGTCGCTGCTCACCGTGGCCGTGCGTGTACATGCCATGCTCAGAGGCACAACGCTTGAACTTCAGTGACAGTAGGGTACTGTCAAGCTTCGCGTTCCAGGCTCGTGGTGCTTGTCGAAGCCCGTAGAGTGCCTTGTGCAGGCGCAATACCTTACCCAGATTGTCGTTGTCCAGGAAGCCAGGTGGTTGTCGGACGTAGACGGTCTCCTTCAGCTCTCCGTTAAGGAAAGCGGACTTCACGTCCATGTGGTGGACCTCCCAAGAGCAATGTGCCGTGATTGCCAGCAAAAGACGGACGGATTCTAACCTTGCCACTGGCGCAAATACCTCTTCGAAGTCCACTCCTTGCTTCTGGATGTAGCCCTTCGCCACTAGACGGGCCTTGTGCTTCACAGCTTCTCCCTTTTCGTTGCGCTTCAATTTGAAGACCCATTTGAGCTCTATGGCTCGGTGTCCCGCGGCATATCCTCCAAACTCCACGTTTGGTTCTTGGTGATGGATGTCATCTCCTCCTGCATTGCCTTCAGCCAGCACGGGTTCCTTTCTGCTTCGGCGAAGGTGTCCGGTTCATCTGCGCTGATGCCATGTAGTTCGGCCACCTCTTGTTCGAGTTCGCGAGCCACCAGTCTAGGTGGTTCACCTCCTCCCACTAGGTCGTCCATCCTTCGGTACCTGGCCACCAGATCATCATCGTGATCGGCATCCAGCGTCGAATCTGCAGTCCGTGGTGTTGTGAACTCCACTGGTTCAGGAGGTGCAGCTGCTGGCAGCGGTGACGGTTCCTGATGCTGGGCTCCTCCTTTTTTCGGCTCGGTGACGAGGTACTCCATCGTGAATTGATTTGGGTTGTGATCTGCCACGATCACGTCGTTCCACTGCCAGACGGTGCTTTCGTCGAAGATGACGTCGCGAGACACATGAGCTCGCCCCCTGCAGGATCATAGAGTCTGTATGCCTTGCTCCCGAGTTCATAGCCGATGAAGACGACTTTCAGCCCCCTGGGATCGAGCTTGGCGAGGTGGGGTCGCGCTACCTTCATGTATGCAACGCAGCCGAACACTCAGAGATGATGTACCGTTGGCTTCTTGTTGTACCAGGCCTCGTGTGGCGTCTTCCCGTCGAGACTTCGCGTTGGCGACCGATTGAGGAGATAAGCGGCCGTTATTACCGCCTCTCCTCAGAATCTCCCAAACATCCCAGTCGTCATCAGTAATGACCTTGCTGTCCCGACGATGGTCTGATTTTGGTGCTCCACCACTCCATTCTGTTGGGGGGAGTAGGGCGCCGTTAGTTGCCGCTGCATGTCGAACTCATCACAGTACTTACCGAAGCTCCCTGAGATGAATTCTCCACCTTGGTCCGTGCGTAGCACTCGCATCTTCTTCCCGCATTCGGCCTCCGCTCGCGCTTGAATGCGCTTAATCGCCTCTGCCGCCTCACTTTTCGCTTGCAGCAAGGTTAGCCACATAAAGCGGCTTTTGTCATCAACCAGCAGGAGGAAAAGGGTCTTGCCGCCTGGGGTCGCCGGCTTGATGGACCCGCAGATATCGCCGTACACGAGCTCCAATGGTTCACCGGCGTGGTAGAATGCCTGAAACGGAAAGGGGGTGCGTCTCCGTTTGCCGATGAGGCACCCGTAGCACAGCTTGTTCACGCCTTTGATTGTCGACAAACCGTGTACCATCTCCTCCCTGTGTAATTTTTATAGAGCAGGAAAGTTTAAGTGTCTGTACCTTGCGTGCCACCTCCAAGATACCTCTTCGGTCTTGGCCGAGAGGCTGACGGGTTGCTCTATCTCCAACTCCAGGATATAAAGACGCTTTGTCGTGCGCCGAACTTGCGTGAGCAGCCGTCGTTGATCATCGCATATTTTGAGTAGCCCGCGCTCGATGGAAATGAAGCAGCTGGCCTCATCAAGTTGACCCAGGCTCACAAGGTTAGCCTTGAGCCTCGGGATGAAGTAGATGCCGGTAAGCTTGCGGTGCTCGCCTCCCTTGCTGATGAATAGGATGGTGTCGTGCCCTTCGATCTCGATGACGGAGCCGTCACCGAATTTCACCGTCCCGTAAATCCTCGAGTCGAGCTCGAAGAACGCAGATCTAGCCCCGGTCATATGGTTTGTTGCTCCTATGTCGAGGACCCATCGTCGGAGCTCATGCTGCTCATCCCTCTCGCCGATATGAGCGAACACTCGCTCCTCCTTCAGTTGAATTGACTCCCTAGCTGGTGCCTTTGATATGCCCAGCTGGAGCTCTTCCTCGAGTTCGACGCTCACCACAGGAGCAGTTACCTCATTGTTGATTACCTCCATCTCCATGGATTTAGAATCGAAATTGGGGACGTTGGAAAAGATCGATGCACTTACCATGAAAAAAGCTGGCTCGTCCTCTTCGGATTGAGCCACATGGGCCTTCTCGCCCTTCTCCTTGTTCCTGAGCTTGCTCCAGCAATTCTTGCTCAGGTGACCTCTCTTCCCACAGTTCGAGCACTGGATCGGCCCGACATCGGTCGACTTCTTCTTTTCCGAGCGTGCGCCCGCGAGATTTCTATGGCTTCTTACGGTCTTTGCGGCTGGAGGACCCATTGCTCTCGCCGGTGTTGTCGCGGAGCTTTAGGCGTGCAAGCCATTCCTCCTTTGTGAGGAGTAGACGACCCTCCTTGTCGACAGCTGAAGCGGCATTCTTCTTCCGCTGCTCGACGCAACCCAACTGAGACTAAAAAAATTCAGAAGCAAGTAGAGGAGCTCATGGAGAAAGGCTATATACGAGAGAGTTTGTGATATGAACCACGACCAAGAAATTTCCATACCTCAAGGTCCAATTACAAGGACGAGAGCCAAGAAGCTACAACAAACCTTGTACACTTATATTCAAGCTATGGTGAGCTCATCAAAGGAAATTCTAGAAGACGTTGGAGACCTCCCTTATATGTTGTGCAAAGTTGAACTTCAAGAAAAAGATGCATTAAATGCATTTAAGTTGCATTTAATGAACTCAAGCTGAATTTATGGAACTAGTCCAAGGATGACTAATAAGTACATTTCATTCATTACACTGTTTAATTATAATTTAAATATTTGTTTGTCATATTTAAGCTAGTTTTTAATATTGTAACCCACTTACGTTACCATATTTCACCCTTAACTAGCCATTTTAATATGGAGGTTATGGATATTTCTTAATTACTAGCCAATTTAATTTGGGAGTTATGTGTCATATAGTTAAGGTTGTAAAGGCTATATAAAGTCTTCTTTTCTTTGATTAGATACATCACATTTTGAAATTAAGAATAAAATTTCTATTTTAGCTTTGTTGAGAGCTAAGTTTTTTTAATTCTTGTGTTTAGAACTTGCATGCGAGAGTCATTCAAGTGGTATTGACCAAACATCTTGTGGAGTGATTCGAATCACGAGTTTAGAAACGAGTTTTCTTTACTCTTGATCTTGATCAACAAGGTAATCCGTTCCATACTTTCCCTTGGGTTTATTTCCATATTAGTTTGAGTCCATGTTCTGTACCAGTCTTATTGGAACCAAAGAACGATGGAACGTGGCGCACGTGCGTTGATTGTAGAGCCATCAACAAAATCACGGTAAAGTATTGGCATCCTATTCCAAGGCTAGAGGATATGCTTGATGAATTGCATGGTTCATATCATTTACAAAGATTGATTTGAAATCTGGATATCATCAAATTAGAATGAATGTAGGAGATGAATGGAAAACAACTTTCAGAACTAAGTTTGGATTGCATGAATGGCTTATTATGCCTTTTGGGTTAACTCATGCTCCTAGTACATTTATACGCTTAATGAATCACATTTTGAGAGAATATTTAGGAAAGCGTGTTGTGTATTTTGATGATATTTTAATTTATCCAAAGACTTTGCATGAGCATGTGGAGCATATTAAGTCAGTTTTGATTACGCTTAGAAAATAAAAACTTATGCTAATTTTAATAAGTGTAGTTTTTGCATACAAAAAAAGTAGATTTTTTGGCTTCATAGTTGATAAAAATGGAGTAGAAGTAGACGAAGAGAAAGTTTTTGCATATAAACACTTTCGTTTTCCGACCATTTTGGAGTCAAATTCCATAGGTGTTAACATTGAAACTTTTTTTCCCTTTGAGGTTGTGAGGTCTTATATACATGAGTAAATGTTTTTTTCTTCCTTATTTTAAGCATAGGACAATCTTTTAGTGGATATGGTATGATACTAAAACCAGAAAACAACTTTTATGAAGGAGTTAACGACCCTGTCTCAAACGAAAAAAAAGTTCTAATGTTAACACCTACGGAATTTGACTCCAAAATGGCCCGAAAACGAAAGTGTTTAAGTTTCGTATTTTAACCCAACATATGTGTCAAATTAATCAAACTTGAAAGTTCCTTACAGTTTCGTTGAAAAATATCGAAAGAAACTTAGTTTTTTCACATAATGATTTAAGTGCTCCATAATGGTCTTCTGCACAGGGTTGAGGTTGTGAGGTCTCATAGAAAGCTTCAAAAAAGAAAAAAAAATACCCAAACAAAGAACATATCAAGAAAATTTATTTATTTCAATATTAAAATCCAATCTTTCCATTTATAGATATATGGATTTTTTACCTGACCACTCGTATCAAAATTCATACTTACCGATTTTATAGTTGTACATACCATCTTTGCTCACTCACAAGCCACAAACATTAAGTATAATTGCATCTCTTTCTATCTCTCTTCTCTATGTAGATATCAAAGTAATGAAACTCGCTAGGCAATTGGAAGGAACAGTAAAACAATGTTGTGTCTCATAAGTTTTGACGAAAACTGAAGTCGTAGTCGGTCCAAGCTGTCAGATTGTGGACTCCCAAGTCATCGTCGCTAGATTTGCAGTGAATAGTGATCTGCGCTCTACTTTTTAGAGCATTTGTTATCTTGACGAGAATCTCTCGATTTTGGAAGATTGATCCTTTGATGGTATGAATTGGTTTACGAAGAACAATGAAATTAAGAGAGAGCTCAAGTGTTGAAAATAGACTCATTTTGTTGAAATGAGAGAGAAAACGAGATAGGTATGAACAAATTTGTGCTTAGTTTGTTTCACTTTTATGGTTGATAAATAGCATAACCAAAGATGAAAATTATTGTATCTTTAAAACGTTCCAATATTCGTATTCTTGCCATAAATAATGACATTTATTGATCATTTGATAACATTTTTATTTATCCTTTATTGTTTCTACATGTGTCTATAGATGTGGTGGAGAATTTTTCTCTATCCTTGTTTTTTTTATTCCTGCAAAATCCCCTGTTTGTTTACATGGGGATCATAGAGATGATCTTCATGGAGATCGGTGCGAAATCCTCTATTTATTTTTGTGGGGATTAGAGAGAGGATTCTTAATGGAGATCTGGTGTGAAATCCTCCATTAATTTTTGTCAGGGATTAGAGAGGATTCCTCGAGATCAGATTCAAGACAAGGAATTTTTTTTTTTTAAATAAATTTCTACCAAAAATATTTTTATTTTCTAATATAGTTTCTATTAAAAAAAATTTATAAAATCATAATAAACTTAATAATATTTTTTATTGAACATTTAAATTTATACCGGAGATGTAGTAAGAATATACAATTTAAAGGAGTATAAAATCATGCGAGATTAAAAGTTTATTGGGACATGGTTTTCGTCCAAATAAATGAGACAAACAACATTTTAAATTTAAAAACTGATTAAAAAAAATTTAATTTTGTTTTTGTATTCTTACTATATTTGAGTTTGTTTTATTTTTTAAAAAATTATTCCGTTTCCATAAATGAGAAACTATCTATTTAGTCTTTTTGAAAAATATTTTATTATCCTATTTTATTTTTTTTATTTTATTTTAAGTTGGGCATGGGAGTGTAGGCTCATTTTTTCAACCAAGAACAATTCTCAACGTCAGAGAATACAAGGGAAGACCACCTGAACAAAGCGAGAGGGACTTAAACTCATATTATCTCTACCATATTTCAGAGACATCTTTAAATAATTTCGATCAAAGTGAAAAAAATTTAATAAATAAGTATGGTATAGGTTCAAATATCTCAACAAATCTTAATATTATAATTCATTACAACTAATACACCATATCAAATTTTTAAGAAAGAAAAAACACACAAAAATAAAATATTAATATCGATTTATTGTAATATTATATTAAAAATTTTCAATTTATGGATATCTTGATTAATTATATTCATTTAGACAGTCAAGTGTGACAAATATCACACAATTTGATTTTATAGTCGAACATACAGATACCTTCTTCTCCCACAATCCACAAACACAGTAATTTTTCATTTGGTTCTAATTTTACATTTGGTTCTATCTCTGTTATCTTTGTAGATATCAAAGTAATGCGAAAAGTTAGGGCACTAAAAGGTACAGAAAAACAGTGTTGAGCCCTAAAAGCTTGGCCGAAAGGTGAAGGCATAGTTGCCCAAAAGTGGGAGCTGGTGAATTCCCAAGTCATCATCGCCAGATTTGTAGTGAACAATGAGTTGATGGTGAGTTTTTAGAATATTTGTTATATTAACTATATTTTGTGGGTCTTGAAAGATTGATACGTCGATTTGTAGTGGTATGTTCATATTTCCCTCCTCTAATATCATTTCTTAATGTAAATATTTATATTATTACCTTATCATATATGACACATTTTAAAGTGTCTTTTGTATCAGATCTTTATATTATCCTTTCCTTATATAAACCGAAACGTTTTTTATTAATTCCTCTCAAAGTTAGGAAAAATAAATGGAATGTTCGTACTGACTTTCCGGTTTCGTTAGACCTTAGGCAAGGTTCTTTTTCACTAATCGAACATAACTTAGGCAGAAACTAAGATTTGTTCAATCATACATGTAATCCTGTATGTGTATATGTTTACTCAATAGCAACTCTAACCGACTTGCCTCTACTCTAGGCTAAGTTCTAAGGCTCGACCTTATTATTACTCTAGGCCAAAATCCTTCGAATGCAATATTGCATCTCATATACTTGTTTTGATTATCAATCACGACCAAAATAAGTTAACAATTCTTAATATCATAATTTATGTCGTTAGTTTATAGTTCACTTATAATAATCATATCAAGCTTAAAAAAAAAAAAAAAAAATAATAATAATAATAATAATAATAATAAAAATAAAAATAAAATACCCACAAGAACAACCCATCAAAACTTTAATTTATTTCAAAACTAAAAATTCAACCTTACCACTTATAGAATATATCATAATTAGTTGAACATACACACATTTTGCTCACTCACAAACCATGAACATAGAACATTTTAGTAATTCTTTCTATATCTCTTATCTATGTATAGATCGAAGTAATGAAACGAGCCAGGCCATTGGAAGGAACAGTAAAACAATGCTGAGCCTCATAAGTTTGGATGAAAATTGAAGTCATAGCGGGGCCAAGGTGTCCGCTTGTGGACTCTTAAGTCATCTCATCGTCTGATTTGCAGTAAACAGTGAGCTGATTTTTAACTTTTAGAGCATTTGTTATCTTGACGATAATCTCCGGGTTTTGGAAGATTGATCCTTCGATGGTAGTAAATTGGCTAGCGAAGAACAATGAAATTAAGAGAGAAAGCGCAAGAGTTGAAAATAAACTCATTTTGTTTAAATGAGAGAGAGAAAAAAGATAGATATAAACACATTTGTGCTTGATTTGTTTCACTTTTATAGTTGATAAATAGTGTAATGAAAGATAAAAGTGGACCGTATGTTTAAGACCTTTCAATATTCCATGTATGGATCATTTGATAACATTTTCATTTATTGTTTATTGTTTCTAGAGATGTCTATAATGCCTGTGATGAGGAAGCTTTCTCGATCTCCGTTATTTTTTTTATTCCTGCAAAATCATCCGCTTGTTTTCGTGGAGATCAAAGAGATGATTCAACATGGAGATTGGGTGCAAAATTCTCGGTTTATTTTCGTGGGGATCAAAGAGATGATTCTCCATATAGATCGGGTGTGAAATCCTCCATTTATTCTTTGAGGGATTAGAGAGCGGATTCTTCGTGGAGATCAGATTCCAGACAAATAAATTTTTACCAAAATGTTTTTATTTTCTAATATAGTTTCTATTAAAAAAAATGTATAAAATCATAATAAATTTAATAATATTTTTTGTTGGACGTTTAAATGCTATACGAGGGAGATGTAATAAGAACATATCATATAAAGAGCGTGTAAGATCATGTAAGATTAAAAGCTTATTGAAAATTTAAATTTATCTAAATTATACATTTAGTCCCCATCAAGTGTCAACTTTATATCTATTTTGCCTATAAACTTAAGACAATGTCTAATAGATCTCTAATTTTCATTTTTTTAGTTCAACATTTCAGGAGTAAGAAATTGAACTATTGAACTTTGTGATATTAATTCGTACCGTATTTACTAAATAACGTTTAGGGTAGTTCATACCTTATCTACAAATGGTTATGTATCTAAATAATATTTTGACCCATAATACGACAACTCGTTTGTTTAGTATGGGTCAAAATAAATTGAGTTAATTTCATATCCACTAGATTTGACGTTAGAGCTTGATAGTCGAGTTCTTCACCTGAATTTCAACAACCAACTCATCCATAAACACCTATGAAAGGATAACAACCTTCGATTTTGATAAGGATGGTCGTGTGGAAGAAGAAACCCTAAAAAGAACTCTAGGACTATTTTTGTTGAAATTTGATCAAGTTTTTACCAAAATGATATCTAATTGTATATAAGTACTATGCGCTCGACATCTTATAATGCTCTAAATAATTGCTTGATGATGATGTATATTTACACTTACGAGCTCACCTAGCTCCTTCCCAAGGAGTTTGTAGTTTAGAGCCATTAGACTTGATGTCATTTTTGTATGTGTTAGTTTATTACCCTTTTGCTTGTAAGCTTCATCAAGTATTTGAACTTCTCATATGGTCAAGAGTATAATCTCATGACTATTTAAATTGTGATAAGGTTGAAATTAATTGGTTTTGTTAATATTATCCTAGAAGGGAAATTGCATAAGTAGTATATTACATATTTGAATATATTGTTATAAAGTATGTACTTTTGATTCAAAGGTAGAATTCCTCCGTACATATTGTCTTTTTTGGGTTTTCCCTTCCGCGCTTCTCCTCAAAGTTTTAAAGTGCCTATACTAGAGTTTTTCACACCTTTATAAAAAAATGTTCCGATCATCTCTCTAATCGATGTGGGATCTCTCAGAGAAAATGTCATATCTAAGAGAGTAGGTTGTGACCTACACGATAGACAAGAAGGCAACATGCGAATGACGCCCTCGGACCACTTGAGAGCCGTAATAAACAAATGCCATGATGCGACCAATGTAAGACCATGACACTAATCATGTTGATTTGAACAAACTTATAAAATAAATTATTTTGATTGGGTGACTATAAATTTAATGGATACTTTGATGGTAAATATATAAGCAAATAAAAAAGAACGATAGTCGTCCAGATTGCGCCCAGATTGAACTGAATTTAAGAAATGCCCATGTAAGATCCAAAGGATCAAAAGGAGAGAAATTAAAGGATTAAGCAAGGACGAGGGTCTCAAGCAAGTCATTCCTATGCCAGTAATGGTAAGGAGTTAAGACCTATGGAAAAAGATTAGAAACGGAAATTAAGTGAAAAGGGCAAAAATGTCATTTTACCAATTATCAAGGATCTTGTCAGATTTTTAATTCCTTATATAAAGGAATTTCAAGATGCTGAGAAGGAAAAAATGACGAGAAAGGGACGGAGAATATTTAGAAAAAAATTAAGGAATTTTCAAGAAAAATAATATTTAAATAATAAAAATGGTAAAATTATCAAATTGCCCCTAAAGAGTAGATATTTACGAAAATGCCCTACGGTACAAAATCTGATCGTAGTGGCAGTCTGCACAAAATGCCACAAAACTCAGTTCCCAGCCATCGGATCTCCTCCAAAATTAAGGAGGATCTAGAACACGCACACCTCAGCATATCCAACGCCCAGAATTCAAACTGGAGGTCGGTGAAGGCCTGGTCGAAAGCAGAAATTCCGGCGAAAAATCCAGATAACTCAGAGACGAGATTGCGATGATTCTGGACAATTCAATGGCGGTGGAACATTCCTCTATAAATTATGTGGTAGGGGTCACTAATAGGAACAAGAATCGAGCTCAGTCAAGACCTTAATCGGGTGTTAAGAGTGTTGAGATTTTGGGTATTGTATCTTCGGATATTCTCCAAATTTGGAAGCTACCGTCCATCTTTTTCATTCAAACATGTTCCTACACATTCTAAAAATAATTACCCAAAGATTTGGTGAAAGAAGAAAGCTCTGAAAGTGCCCCTATCCTAATCCCCGAACTTCGTCTGCCATTGAAGAAATCCCAAAGTAAGCTCAAAATTCAATTCGAAGCTATAGACGTTTTCGACGGATAAAACCTATACGAAACGATTTCTGCACCCCTAAGGATCATTTTCAAAGAAGCCTTGAAGGGAGGCAACCTTAGGAACAAGCGTAATCGAAGAAATTCGCTGTCGGGTAAGTTTTGGGGAAGAAATCCAAATTCCTACCTATGACCCTTAATTCTCAAAATTGATGTTTTCAAGAGCTTAAGGGGACTAAATGAAACATGTTTGATGAAGGAATCGAAGATTAAGAAGGCCTAGTTCGAGCTGACCAATCGACGAAAAAATCGTGTTTTGAGTTAAGTTGCAGACCGAGGACGATTCTCCAAATTAAGGACCCACACTCAAAGACGTTCCTCCAAACCAATTCCTATAGCTTGAGGAAAGGATATGGAAGAGGTTCCATGAAGAAATCGGGCCTTAAAAACCCCTAGAATCGGCTGCCCAATGTTGAATCCCCTGTTTTAGCTCCGGCGAGGAAAATGATTTTGGACGAACTTTGGAGGCGAATATCTTAGGCTATGATCCACGAAAAGATATGAAGTTAATCCCAAGCTCTTCCTTGTAATACCATCGTTAAGTTTCATGAAGAAATCGAGGGAAGAAACGAAGATATCGGAGCTGTGGAAGGCCACTTTCAGACAGTGGCGCAAAGGACGCTCGCGTATTCTTCCTGTCCAGAGGAAGAATACGATGACGTGGCCGGTTTAGTTGAACCGGCCAAGTCAGCCCAAAATCCGACCTCCCTTAGTGTTTCTTAATTTTAACCTCCTTCCAAACCGGTTCTCATGACAAACCTTATGGTTCCAGAAACTAGACACAATAAGGAGTCTGTGGAAGGAAAGTTGAAGTAATTCGGGTACCAGAAGCTCAAGAACGAAGGTCACGAACGTCGAGGATGAGGTAAATAGCCACCTTGGACTTTTCTTAAGAAATACTTGTAGGAATCACTTGGATTTTCATATTAAACCTAAATCAAGTATGACACAAGGATATATGAAAGAAAAATCCAAAGAACCGTGAGTTAAGGTCCTAAACCGACAAAGTTGCTCGGGATCTAAGGAACGTTAAGATAACCCACTAAATGAGCTCTGATGCCTATTAAATTTTAATGCTGAGAATGATATATCATGTTAAGGTTATGTATGAAATTTGGTATTCGTTGGATAAGGATAAATAGGTAAACCAAGAAACGGGGGAAAATGACCATAATGCCCCTAAGGATATCTACCTACGGTTCATGACTTAGATGACCTCTAAATACTATGAAACTCCGTAGTAGACCTTATTTTATGATGTGTGATGATTTGGTGAAGTTTGAAAGCCATTGGAACATGTTAGGTAGCAAAACCAAGAATTAGGGGTAAAATTACCATAATGCCCCTAAGGAAGACTACCTACGGGTTAAGCCCTAAATGACCTCCCAACATTATGAAATGTTTTATGAATTCTTATCTTAGGATGTTGTATAAGATAATGAAGTTTGGGAGTCATTGGAAAACGTTAGATAGCGAAACCAAGATATGGGAAAAAACGTACAACACGATCGACATGACTTTACCTCCTAGGATGACTAATGAGGTACCCATGAAATAAGAGATTCCCCACAGGTACCCTTGGTTGCTAATAAGATTCTAAGTGCATAAGGTCACGTTGGGCTATTCCTAAGAAGAACTTTTAAGTTCCAAGCTTGACCCAAGACGTTATGCATAAACCTAAGATCCCCAAGAATACAAGGAAATACCTAGGTTAATGCAGATGGTATGCTTAACAAGTTACTAGGATCCATGCCCGGAGTAACCGTTATCTTCCATCACGAAGTATACCACGAGATCCCTATTTCTCTTTAGGTGAGATGCCCTGCTATATGTACCATGAGCAGGCTGTCATGATGGACTTATTATTTTCCTCACCTAAATGAGATGCCCTACAACACGATATGCCAGCAGGATGCCACGTTTAAGATAATGTCACCTATGCACTCATGGGGGAGAAAACTAAGGGTTTCTTTGGAAAATTTTCAGGACCAAAACACGATGTATGACATGAAAACCTCTAAGGGTTAGTTCCTGAAAACGAAACAAGAATTCATATCCTAGCTCAAGGTCTAAGTATGCTCCAAATCACCAATCATGTCCTATAAGGTCTATTTTATATGACACGAGGATAAGCTTAAGATTTCAAGTTGGTTGGAGCAAGTTTGGAACATAAGCCAAGATGGAACTTAAGGAAATGCCCAAAGAAAACATGTAAAGATTCAAAACTCTTCTAGAACCCTCTAAAGAACTCCCTATGAATCTATGCCCTAAGAATCTATGACATACTAGAACAGCTCACGCTAAGATGGGTTCATATGATTACGAATGCATGTTACAAGTTATGCTTCAAGAAATTAAGAACCTTAGAAACTTACAAGATTAAGAGCCAAGAACATTACCAGACAAGCTTTACAACTACCAAGATAAGAAGAATGCTAGGTACCACTCAAAGATGAGGACCAAAGTCCTTAGACAGGAAAAATCAAGAATGCTAGGTAATACTCTAAGCATGTCTAATTGTGGCTCATAACTCCCACCACGCGGTGCTTTTTAAGGAGACCTTTTTCCTCTTCTAGGTGGGATGCCCTGTACCGTGTTTCCTTTGCAAGATGTCATGTTTGGCCTCATTCTTCTCACCTAGATGAGATGCCCTGCGCCATGTTATGATTTGCAGGATACCATGTTCATGTATGCACCGATCACGCAACCTATATGGTCTATGTTAGATTATGCGACCTTTATGATCTATGTCATGTTCATGCATGCATCGATCACATGACCTTTATGGTCTATGCCATATTCATGCATGCATCGATCACATGACCTTTATGGTCTATGCCATGTTCATGCATGCATCGATCATGTGACCTTTATGATCTATCATGGGGAGTAACCTATGGCCACGATGGAGCAAGAAGAGAGTAAGTTACACTAGCAATGAATCAAGAACCCCAAGACCTCCCACGGTACATCATGTTCATGACTTAGACTACGCTGCTTGGAACGTATGAAGCCTTGAGCGTAGGTATTAAGACTGTGTCGCTTAGAACGCATGAAGCCTCGGACACAGGATGACAAGTTTATGTCTAGTACCGTAAGTCCTAAGGGGAGTGTCTTGGAGAACGAATTAAGAAACATAACAAGAACTTACAACAAGAACAAGAACAAGAACAAGAACATGAAAAGAAAAAGTGTGGTACCCTAGCACATCAAGGACACGATTAAGAGCTTACTGAGTCTTTGTACTCATTCCTTATTCCCCATTTTTTTTCAGGAAATAAGGAGCTGGTCGAGGTCGGGAGTGGACTCTGGAGCAGGTGCCATAGACAAATCTCACCCGTCGTCCTCAACCCTTTTTGTGTCGTCCCTTAACTTGTGTTTTTAACATTGTGTTGTGTTTTAAAATACTTATGTATAAACTTTATTTTGATATAATGTTTGAAATGTTTTAAGTTTGGGTTGTTTTATTTTATGAAAAATTTTACCCGTTTTTTAGAGTAATCGAGTCAGCCCAGTCCTTACATAGACGGAATTAATCCAAGGCCGCAAGCAAAAACTCATATTGAAACTCTGACTTATGAGGTTATGGCTCGGGGTCTTACTCAATCCTCTTCAAGCTTGTCTTCGATACTTGTATCGCCTTGTTCTCTCTAGCATTGCGTATGCCTCAACTTGGCTTGAATGCACACTCTTGGTGTGTTGGATGATACATTATCCTCCTCGGTCGCATCATGACACTTGCTACCTTGGCCCTCATGTGGCCGGATGGACGCCACGTGAGGGTTGCCCTTGTCTGTCTTGCGTGTGGGGGCTCACAACCTACTTTCTCTTAGGAGGTCATAACACTTTTCCCCACTTAAGCTAGTCATAATCCTCGATGAATTTCTCGGGGGCATAATCGCATCGTCGATTGTGATACTCTCCCACAGTTAATCTCAACATCGTTCTGATGAAGATTCGAACATTTGACTGACTGGTAACTTTAACAATTACATTTTTCAAGACACTTACAAGTGATTTTGCGGCACTCGTTCTCACCATTGAGTGAGTTAACCAACTAAAATTCATGTTGCCTTAGGCCGGTGAAAGAAAACGTTAATAGCAATCATCAATTTTGTTTTCCATGAAGATTACTCTCTATCTGCAGCTTGGAATCCAAAATTGGGAGGGTCTTCGTGGAATGAATCAGAAGAAAATGGTAAGGGACACAACTAAAATGTACCATGAGACCATTAAGATGCATGAATTCCAACGATTTATCAGAATTCTCACCGTCACTATTGACTGTATTTTTTTGAAGTATCAATTCAAATTTTCAAGAGGTACTTGGAAAGTAGAGTAGGTAAAGTTGGACCAAACTATTATAAAAATTAAGGTGTCACTTTCTCTTAATTATTTTCCATTTATATTTACAACTAATTTGAGTATTTATTGGATGGGGTAGAATTTAATTTCTATATTTAATTGATATTAGAATTAAATAATAGGGTGTTTGATTTTGTTAGTGTTAATTAAAAATGAATTGATTCGCATGAATTTTAGTTTAAATTAATGGTTTATAGAGAATGTATTAAAAAGACAAAAAGAAGTTTTAATTAGTTTCAAGTTATAAAGGGAAGGTGATCCCACATTGTGGAAATTGGT
Source organism: Cucurbita ficifolia (assembly GCA_033971965.1). Taxonomy (NCBI): domain Eukaryota; kingdom Viridiplantae; phylum Streptophyta; class Magnoliopsida; order Cucurbitales; family Cucurbitaceae; genus Cucurbita; species Cucurbita ficifolia. The sequence goes on from CM066966.1 coordinate 5,206,206, forward strand.
GTAATGAAAACTGGCGGGAATCAGTAGGTCAAAAAAAGAAGTGGCAAAGTGTACACGTGGCGAAGGACAGGATTTGTCCGGTAGTGGGTGGGGATTAAATTCAAATAATAATAAAACCTGCTTCCAAGTACAATCATATTCCATTTTGCTGACGTGGCACTTCCACACATAAAAATACAAAAATTTAATTATATATATATATATATATATATATATATATATATATATATAAAGAAGTCGTTTGGAATTGAGCAAAATTTATGTCTCAAAAAAGGAAGAAAAAAAAAAAAAAAAAAAAAACAGTTAAAAGCTTCGTCCTCCCAAAAACAAAAAACTCCATACACACAAAAGAGAGAGAAAACAGACGATGATGCAGAGCGTAGGTGTAAGGGCGCCCGTCAAGGATACCCCTATGCCATATGAATTTTCGTTGACAAGCCATTGAAGACCTTCGAGGTGCTCTGGATCTCTTTCATTTTCTTTTCTTTTTATTTTGCGCTCTGTTTTGTAATCTTTTTGCCACCTATTCATTCTCCTGGAGATTCATTAATCGGAAATGCTCTCATCAATGTATCGTTTTCGAATGCTTTGTCTATGAATTCTAATAACCGACGTTAGATTCAATGCCATTTGGTTGGAATGCCCATTTGCCGTTGATTATCTGCGGATAATTGAAGAGACTCGTCGGGATTTCTCTTGTGCGTGTTTTAGGGTTCCTTTGAGAGATTACCGGCGGGTGGTTTTAGCTGTGTCTGAGCTGGATAGTGACCAGTGGAGAAGCTGTTTGAGCATTGTGTTGGGAGTTTAGTTTCGTCGCGTTTTGAATTTTACAGGGTATTTTTCATGGGGTAGATGAGGAAATTTTTTCGGAAGTATTTTCATCCGAGAGGATGAGGAGAATGCTTTTCATGGCGCAAAGTTTGAACAGCGATTCTCGTTTGAGATACTGCATTTGGGTTTATTCTTCAAATGGATGTTTGATCTGCTCTAGAGTAGCGCCTGATTCTGCATCTTGAATGGCCGATACCCAGAAAGTTGGTCTCGCCCAGAGGGATATCGAGCAGGTTGGTTTTATTGTTTCATATTTTTCCTCATATGTTTTTAGTTACCTATTTAATGTCGTCAAAGAATCTGTATGTGGCCCTGCTTGAAAATGTGAAGGCGATGCAAACTTTTCTTTTTCCAGTCGTTTAAACTACTCTATTTGAACCTTTAACTATGAATTATCGTTTGTCGCGCGGGGAGATTTTTGCTTTGAAGTTTCGAATTGAGTGACTAGTTAAAAATCAAGTTCTAGATGGCTTAGTTTAACGATATTCTCACTTGAGAATTGACATTATGCTGCAGGAATTAACAATTACTCTTAACGTGAAACTATGACACAGAGCTGTCACAAAGAAAAAATCTAGCCTGTCCATCGTTTCTCTGCAAACAAATATGAAATGTCGAGGTCTTCCAGTTGCATGTTTCTAGTTGTTGTTCCACTGAAGAATTTGTTCCGACTTTCTTGAGAAAAAAAAGTCTTACATTATTATATTTTTCTTGTCTGTTGTTTCATCTTTTCATGCTGAACTTTACCCTCTTATTTTTACAGGCCATTATAGCACTTAAGAAAGGGGCACATTTACTTAAATATGGAAGGAGGGGGAAGCCGAAGTTCTGCCCTTTCAGGCTCTCAAGTGTAAGAATTTTGTTAATTATTATTTTTTTCGCAAGATCAAAATTTCAGGTGTTAAATAGTAAATGTTTGAATAGAAGAAGATCATTTATCTGTAGTTATATTACTGAAGGAAAATGATGTAAGTAGATAAAACTATACTGGCCAGAGAATGAATGATGGAGGCAGCATGTTTTATTCCCGTTTCTTTCTTCTTTTTTCCTCTGGCTTTTGAACTATCAAAAGCATTAATGTCCATACCTGATTTCCCCCCACTATCTAGTAGTCTGTAGGAGAAGAGACGATATTTGTTATATTTATAGTTTTTCCTCTTAACTTTCAAAAACTTGTGTTGGTGCTATTTGAAAGAGATTGTTACAGATTATTTTAGGCAATGGAAAATAGAAAACTACTATTATTTCTATACAGTTCATTGATATTACACTGTGATAGAACTATTTTGGTGGCATGTACTGTTGCTAAATCATAGGTAATCTCATTTTGTTTTTCTCATGTCTTGCTCTACCTATAGTTCATTTTGTCCATGACCTCATGCTCTAATGCTTAAACCCGATGTAAAACTTTTCACAGAAATATTGAGCAAGATCTTTTTAAATAAATGATAAAGTTTATTGCATGTAAGATTTTGCTACATTAATAATCTTGTTTTACGATTTTGAATCAGTCTTTAAGTGATGGAGGTATCTACTTCTGCATTTCAATCTTATGGAAGTTATTTCCAGATTTTGATGAATATTTGTTCCTAATTAACTGTTGATGATGTAGAATGCCAAGCTAACAAAAAAAAAAAAAAAAAAAAAAAAAACAATAATAATGTAATCAATGCAAAACTGTATCTTATTAGTTCTCATGCATTGAGGCATCAATATTTGCCTATCTGGACTCCGACCAGACTAAATAAAGCCATTATCTTTTCTTTTCTGTCATTTTACTGGATGGGAATTTTGTTACAGGATGCTTTTTCCTTTTTTTTTTCTCTTTAAATGTAACAGGATGAGTCTTTACTCGTATGGTACTCTGGAAGAGATGAGAAACAGCTTAAATTAAGTTTGGTTTCAAAGATCATTCCTGGTCAGCGTACTGTAAGTTTACATACACATCCTTGACTTCTAAGACATTGTTTGGGAAGGAAAAAATCAAACCTAGCTTTAGTTGGTATATAGTTTATAAAACATTAAGTAAAACAGTGATCAAAATGCCGTAGTGTAATATAACAATGAAAAATCCGCATTCAAGGTATCTTTCTCAGAATGTCTTTCAAGGATTTCTCTTCTGGTTTTGTAAACCTTTAGTTTTCCAATTTTAAGAGGCTGTATGCGTGTATTTATTTTTCAGGCAATATTCCAGCAGCATCCACAACCTGAAAAGGAGTATCAGTCATTTTCACTCTTGTATAATGATAGATCATTAGATTTGGTAAGAGATTACAGTGATATCCCTCAATTTTTATTTTTCTATTTGATTTTGTGATGCCATTTAAACATATAGTCCTGACAAGTTTGTGACACTGACTCACCACTAACGTTGAAGTTCTCTAGTATCTAGTTGTTCTTTAGCACATGTGCTTGCATTTATATAAGGTCGTTTTATACATGACAATTGAATAATTTTGCAGTTACTCTTAGAAACTAGAATGAAGATTTGACAAACTAATCTCATTGTTGATGGACAGATATGTAAAGACAAGGATGAAGCTGAAGTTTGGTTTGTCGGTCTCAAGGCATTGATCACTCGAGGAAACTACCGCAAGTGGAGAGCTGAATCGAGATGTGAGAGTGTATCATCAGAGAGTCCGCATAATCGCTTGCGAAGGAATTCTCCATCCATTACACCATGTGTCTGTATAACGATAATTATAATTATTTCAATCTTTACTCTTGTTCATTATTTTTAGTATGTAGTTCTAATTCACATTTTTCACTTCTTCTGGTTGACAGGATTCTGGAGATCTTGATGGGGTTCCTTATGAAAATATTGGACAGAACAGACTAGGGAAAGCATTTTCTGAACTGCTATCATACACTGCAGTTTCCAAGTGTACTAACCAACCCAAGTCAATTCCCAATCCTTCGCTATCTTCTCCACTTGTAGATAACTCAAATGGCCGAATTTCTGCATCTGAGGGTTTTCGAGTTAGTTTATCCAGTGCTGTGAGCTCATCAAGTCAAGGTTCATGTCCAGAAGACTTTGATGCCTTAGGAGATGTCTATATTTGGGGAGAAGGTATAGGGGATGGATTGCTGGGTGGCGGTCCAAATAAGGTCGGTAGCCAATGTTCATTAAACTCCAAGCTGGATGCTCTGCTACCCAAGGCATTGGAGTCAACAGTTGTTCTAGATGTTCATGGTATTGCATGTGGTGGTCGACATGCTGTTCTGGTTACCAGACAGGGTGAGATTTTTAGTTGGGGTGAGGAGTCAGGAGGGAGGCTTGGCCATGGTGTGGAAGCGGATGTTTCACATCCAAAAATAATTGATACTCTCAGTGGCATGAATGTCGAATTAGTAGCATGCGGGGAGTTTCATACTTGTGCCGTAACACTTTCAGGGGATCTTTATACTTGGGGTGATGGGACTCATAATTATGGCCTACTTGGTCATGGTAGTGAAGTTAGTCATTGGATTCCTCAAAAGGTAAGTGGTCCGATGGAGGAGATTCGCATATCTTATATCTCATGTGGAGTATGGCATACAGCTGTGGTGACGTCAGCTGGTCGGTTGTTCACATTTGGGGAGGGTTCTTTCGGAGCCTTGGGTCATGGGGATCATATCACCTCAAATATTCCACGGGAAGTGGAATCTTTGAGGGGGCTTAGAACGATAAGAGTTGCCTGTGGTGTTTGGCACACTGCTGCTGTTGTTGAAGCAATTAATGAACTTTCTGATTCTGGTACTTCAGCTAACCCTTCATTTGGAAAGCTTTACACATGGGGCGATGGAGACAAAGGCCGGCTTGGACATGGAGATAATGAACCTAGATTAGTTCCTGAATGTGTAGCTGCATTGATTGGAGAAAACATATGTCAAGTAGGATGTGGCCATGATCTCACAGTTACTTTAACAACAGCAGGACGGGTATATACAATGGGGAGTACTGCTTATGGCCAGTTAGGAAGTGCTACAGCTGATGGAAAGCTTCCTACTTGTGTTGAAGGTGAAATTGCCAATAGTTTTGTTGAAGAGGTTGCCTGTGGTTCTTGTCATGTTGCAATATTAACCTCCAAAGCTGAGATTTATACTTGGGGAAAAGGATCCAATGGGCAGTTAGGACATGGAGACAACAATCACAGAAACACACCTACTATTGTAGATGCCCTGAAAGATAAGCAAGTGAAAAATGTTGCATGCGGTTCAAACTTCACTGCTGTTATATGTGTTCATAAGTGGGTATCAAGTGCTGATCATTCTGTATGCTCTGGTTGTCACAACCCATTTGGTTTCAGAAGGAAGCGTCACAACTGTTACAACTGTGGTCTAGTATTCTGCAAATCATGCAGCAGCAAAAAATCTCTGAAAGCATCTTTAGCCCCAAATTTGAATAAGCCATATCGGGTGTGTGAAGATTGTTTTAATAAACTAAAGAAGGCCATGGAATCCATTTCTGTTTCACAAAATTCTAGAGCCAGAACCGGAAATGTGCATCAAAAATCTAATGGTGTTATGGATAAAGAGACGTGGGTTCCAAAATTGCAAGCAACGCTCTCCAGACTTTCATCTTTTGGTGCTGTCAATAATGCTGAAAGCATGCACTCCAGGTATAATATAAAACAATGTTTACAAAGTAGTCTTGTGTTCACCTTCTTATATGTGAAATTTTAAATTGAGGGCTTATTATTCTTGAAGATTATCAAAAGTTTCTATTCCTGCTTTCAGATTATTTTCTCGAGCAACATCTCCGGTATTGGGAATGCCAAGCCCAATTCGATCATCTGAAGACATTTCAGAGGATTTTAAGCGTGCAAATGACAGTTTAGCCCAGGAAATCATCAGTTTGAGGGCACAGGTAAAACCTTTTTGTTCTGGATACCATCCATTAATTAATTTGCCAACAATGTCTGGTTGTGACCTTATGATGATATAATTATCCTAAGGTGTGCAAACTATATTGGCATCTTTGACCTGCTTTAGATATGTATAATGTAGTTAACTCCAGGGATATGCTTCGATTATATTTTATTGATCTGCATATCAAGCTTGATAGCTACCTGAGAAGTACAGCTTTGTTCACCATGTTGATCTTATGAACACGGTGGTATTCTATTTTCCAGATATGCACTCAAATGAGCTTTCATTGGTCACAAAATTATGGACATTTTCAATATCTTGTACCATCTGTTCATGAGATCAATCAGGTGCATGAGAACTGAAATAAACATTGTATGAGGCCCCAATTACTAGTATTTATGTTAGCCTGAATATAAATGGGCCAGAAAATTAGTGGGCTGGTCCTGTTTTATTTTATGTTTTCATATCTGTTAGTGGGCCGGGTTGTTAGTTCGGCCTTAGTTTATTTTATATTTAGTCAGGAAATAGCGTGAAAGTAGGAGGCGTCATTTTGTATATAACTCTGATTCTTGGGAGAGTACAACACTCTTGACTTGGCAGATTAAATCCATACCGTCGTTTTGGCTGTAGCAAGTGTTTCTGTTTGAATTTTCTTTTAGGGTGATACCTTACATATTGGTATTAGAGCATTCAACTTGGGAAAACTTAGTATGGCACAACAGAAATTAGAGGAACGTTTGGAAACTTTGGATAGAGACATTAGGGAGATGAAGATGGAACTACAAAAGCTTCCGGTATTGGAAAAATCCCTTGAGTGCGTATCTTGACAACTGGTCAATTTTTAAAATACCCCTCTGACACAAAAAAAAAAAAAAGAAAAAAAAAAAAAAAAAAAAAATAGGAATCAAGGTTTCTCTAGTAAAAATTGGCAATTCAACATGAAAGCATGACGTTTGGCGGGATAAAAAAAAAACAAAAAAACAAAAACTTTGAACTCAAGCTGATTATGACCAAAATACCTACACAAACAAGTTGAAAGAAACAAGAATTCACTAACATGCTAGTTGGAGGGACAAAACATAAACCACAAAAATTCTCCAAAAATAGAATTTAGATGCAAATACAAAATAGAATCGAGACAAAAAAAAAAAAGAAAAAACTACTTGTCCAAATATCCTCACAATTGAGTGTGTTTTGTATTGAAACCTAAGATGAACTCAAGCAACTGAGCGTTGTTCTGACACTCCATGTGCGCTCGCAGCTATATGTCACAATCACACTCTTTTGGCAGCAGGACAGCAACTGGCGGCACTTATTCTAACCCAACAAATAAGTCAGCCGTGTGAAAATCGAACTTTCCAGACAACCTTGACGTATAGCCGAGCCTTGATTCACATTTGGAGAGAAAATGTTTTTATAAAATGTGAACAAGGAAATGAGTTGAAAACAGTTTGAGAAAAAGCATTGTGCATTTTCCTTGCAATGAAAACATGTGGGCAATAAAGATTACAATACTTGGTCGGGGGAGGCTTGATGACCACTTAGTTCTCTTATAGTACATTTTGAAACATTTCATGTCTGGAAGAAGTAGACATGATTTTCTCACAATGCCACCGACACCAAAATTTTAATAATAAAGGAATACAACATGAAAGCCTATAAAATAGTTTGGTATGGCATGGGCATGCGGCCAAAGGCAACACGCCATAGACAAGCATGACGTTGACACACTGTGCATGATGATTGAGGCAAACTTATTTGGCAGCTTGTGGCTCACGTGTGGCTTTTTTTTCAGCAAACGATGATGACAAAATTTCTCTCCTAAGCGACACTCTTCTTGAGGTTGGTGATGTAGACAAACAACCACTTTGACTTGGTGCTCAACACTTCCCCCACTTGAAAGAAAAATTCTAAACCGTGGCATTTCTCTTATACTATGATAATGTAAGATCAAAACATGAGAATTTTACTCATTCTATACATTAGAAATCCACATGTATCAACATACATGGAAGTCCTAAACTAAGAATAGTAAAATTACAATGAAGGACAAAAGCGTAATAAGCTCTTATATTTACATATGCATATAACATAGCCCATACGCCTAGAACAAACCACGAGGACGACTCAACTCTTGGAAGATAGAAAAATGTTTGTGGAGCTATTCTTAGAGCAGATTAATGAACAACCCAAGAAGTTCGACCTGATCCCAAACCCAAGGGCACTCAGTGGTCGGAGATGCATAGTGTCACACTGGTTGAAAGAGAATTTCGTATGTCTAGGGAGCCCACCTACAAGTGCCTGACTGACAAAGTTTCAACTAATAAATGAAAAAGTTTGTGTTTTAGTGTGAAGAGAAATTCACAATAGGCCACAAGTGTAAAAGAAAAGACTTATTAGTTTAATGGTTCACCACGAGGAAGACGAAGAAGCAATAGAGATTGACGAAGAAATTCCGAATTATAAAACCATGAAGGCAATGGAAGTGGATGAAGTGGTAGAGTTATTCATCAACATGGTGGTGGAATTTTTTATGGTCGAGGAACAATTTAACAGGAGGTAGTGGTGCTCGTGGATTTTGGGGCGACTCTCAACTTGATTTCTTAGAAATTGGTGGTATGGAATCTGCAAGTCAGTAGGGGTTCCAGTTGGATGATTTGACAGCCATCAAGAATTTCCTCCTTTTCAATTGGGGGATCTGGATGTGGTATTGGACATGCAGTGTCTTGATACGCTAGATGCCATGGATGTCAATTGGAAGGTATTGACGATGATGTTTAAGATGGCAACGATACTTTCATGTAAGGTGAGATATGATTATACAATGACAAAGGTTTCACTTGAGTGTTTAACATGTGAATGGAAAGATCAGAATGAGCGGTATTGGATTGAGCTAATGACTTTGATGACCCAACCCGAGCATTTGGAGATTTTTGAAGCTGCACCTTTGAATCTTCGTTGGAATGGACAACCTTATAATGGAATACATTTTTGTTTTTATATGCCATGAGGCCATTCCCCTCTCCGTGATGTTGACCACTAGATTCAATTATTGGAAGCCTAGGCTCTAGTTAATGTTCAGCCTTATGGGTATCCCTACACATAGAAGAATGTAATTGAGAATTTGATTAACGAGATGCCAACAGCTGGGATTATCTAACCCAATGTCGGCCCTTGCTCTAGTCCAATTTTGCTTGTGAAAATCTCTAGTCCGATTTTACTTATGAAAAAGAAGGATGGGAGCTGGTGTTTTGTGTAGACTACCCTGTAGTGAACAATGTCACCATAATTGACAATTATTCGATAGTTGTGACTGAAGTTGTTGGATGAACTTCATGGATCGAAGGTATATGGAAATTGGACTTATAAGAGTTAAGAGTGAAGATGTTAATGAAACTTCATTTTTGACCCATGAAGAGTACTATGAGTTTTACGTCATGCCATTTGATTTGGTAAATGCGCCGGTGACTTTTCAATCACTAATGAACTAGGTTTTTTCTGGCCATTTATCCGTTAGGTTATTGCAGTTTTCTTTGTTGACATTCTTGTTTATAGCCTTGATTTGTCTGCTCACCTCAAGAGAGGTTTCCTATGGCTGGCTGGGTGTTATCGTCAGTTTGTGGCCGATTATGTGGTCATGGCTACATAACTCGCCTAACTACTAAAAAATGACATGTTCAAATGGATTGAGCAGTCAATAGAGGCATTTGAAAGGTTGAAGAATGCTATGGTTATGCTTGTCCTTGCCCTTCCGTCCTTGTCTCCTTGATTTCATTCTTCCTTTCATAATTGAAATTGATGCATTAGAAATAGGACCGATAGTATTCTCTCAAAATCAGAGACCAATTGCTTATTCAGCCACACATTGTTTTTGCAAGCCTAATTTGAGTTGGTCTACCTAAGAGAATTGATGGCTATTGTGTTAGCCATACATGGTGGCGGCCATATTCATGATGCAATGGACCTGACTCTACGTACCACTCAAAATGTATGGGCAAACCCAATGGGTCAATAGGTGTTTGGAAACATATCTTTGTTGTTTCTATGGTGAATGACTTAAGACTTGGAGAAGTTAGGTGAACAGGTTCGAGTACTGGCATAATACCACGTACCATGTATCCATCAACACCACCCCCTTATCACTAGGTGCAAGGTCGGCCTCCACCTCCTTTGATATTCTATGGGGCATAGAAAACATCTAATTCCACGCTGAAACAACAAATGTTGGATCACAATGTGGCATTGACTTCCTTGAAAGGCCTTCTGGTAACAAATGAAGAGTTAATGAAAATGCAGGCTAGCAAGAAGTGCAAGGAGGTCGAGTTTGACATTGACGATTGGATTTACCTAAAAATTTACCCATACTGAAAGTTAACTTTACCCAAAAAAAAGCAATGAAATGTTGTCAACCTATTTATTTGGCTCGTATCATTTTATAGCACCTGTGGGTAGTGTGGTGTATCTTGACTCTTCCTAATGAGGCAACAATTCATCCGCTTTTCCACATGTCACAGCTCAAGGAGGCCGTGGGGGATCCTTCATTAATCCAACCTTGTACACCAATGCTTACTATACTTATTGATGAGTTTGAGTGGACGGTTGAGCCACAAGAAGTGATGGGCTTATGAAAGAACGTGGATGAAGGAGAATGGGAACTGCTGATTATTTGGAAGTATTTGCCTGAGTATGAAGCTACGTGGGACCTCATGTCAATGATTCAACATCAGTTTCCGGATTTCTACCATGAGGACAAATATTGGTGGGCTGGTCCTGTTCAGTTGGGGCTTAGCTTATTTTGTATGTAGTCAGAAAGTAGTGTGAAGGAAGGAAGCGTCATTTTGTACAGGACTGTAGTTCTTGGGAGAGCACAACTCTCTCGAATAAGCTGAATAATATCGTCATTTTGGCTGTTGTAAGTGTTTCTGTTTGAATTTTCTTGTATGGTGATACCTTACACATTGTTGCATAGCATTTCTGTTAAATGTGTTAAGAAGCTCATGTATTGGCAGAGGCATTGGACAACAAATATGAGTTATAAACCTTCTGTCCATTTGCCTGATTCTCCTCCAGTAAATGGCTGAAACCATGAGACAGTCCCACTTAATGAAGTGAACCTGGCATCGATATTGTATGATAAACGTCTTGATGAAAAAAGGAATTGAGTTACAGTCTAGGTTTAATCCTCCAAGATTCGAAGGCTGTGCTTCATTAGATCCTCTTTGGAGGGGTCCTTTGATCCCATGTCTCAAGGCTGTTTTTGTTTTGTTTTTTTGTTTTTCTTTGTGTGTGTGTGTGTGTGTTTAATTCCATACATCGTTTCCCAAAAAAAAAAGTCTTCATGAAAAAAGCATGTGAATGATTGAAGACATGGCCCAGGCCCACGTTAATTAACCTTCAGCTGCTTTTAGTTTACTTTTTGAACTCTACTTTGGGTGAACTATTGAGCATTAATTAGAAACTGATTGATAGGTGCAAGAGCTGACTTGCAAATCCAAAAATCTTGAAGCTGAACTCGAGAAAACCTCAAAGAAATTGATGGAGGTTACTGCAATAGCTACAGATGAAGCTGACAAATGCAAATCAGCCAAGGAAGTTATTAAATCCTTAGCGACTCAGGTTAGAGTCTTTTTGATTTATGGGTTAGATTTTGTAAGAAAAGTTTCCATTATATTTCATAAACGTTCTTTAATAACTTCATTATATTCACCCCCACTTTTTTACTTAAAACGTCCAATGTCAAATTTATATGATCAGAAATAGTAAGGAAAACAGCTGTCTTTCAGTCGGCTTCATATTATAATATCATTCTAATTGTTAATGAACTTTACAGCTTATGCCCACATTTCTTGTTTTGACATGCAACTAAGTTGAACTGCATCTCATATTCCAAACAATATATAAATTATGTACCTTTCTAAGCTTCACATGTCATAGGTAAGTGGGTTCTTTCTTCAATTAGGAAACAATAATTTTTTCTGTCAAATAAGCGTAATAAAAGGTAAGAGAGTGAGGTATTCTTAGAGGAAAAATAAATTCTGTGTTATTGACTAAGTTGCCTCTGTCTGTTTCAAAATAATGATCTGGGCTCTTGCCATAGCACAATGCTGTCTGTCTGTGTGCGTGTGTTCAAATGGGTAGTTAAAATATTGAATTGATGTGTGGTTGTTTGATTTTTTAATTTTTTTTTTAATTTCTGAAATTTTGGAACTGAAAGAGAAATTACTTTGACATTTGAAGGTGCTGGGTATGAATTCTCTTGATATTTCCACTGCATTTCACTCATCGAATTCAAATATAGTTGTTTCTACTATGGTTTTTATTGAAAGAGTAACTTGTATTACTCTCCTTTCTTGTTATTCATTAGGCAAGTATATAGCACTATTTATAATAAAGAAAACTAACTAATTCTACAGGGAATAGAAAACAATATATAAAAGAAAGCTAACTAATCCTCCAAGGAATAAGAAACAATACAGAAAAGGAAACAAAAAATACACCAATATTCCTCAAAATTATTCCTTCAACACTTCCCCTCTGGCTAAGGAATTTATCATTCATTCCCAACTTGAATACTATCTTATAAAAAAAATAAGTTGCAGAGTTCTTTTGTTAGCACATCTACCAATTGTAGCCACAAGGGTACATAACTCATGCATATTTTTCACTTCTCTAACTTTTCCTTGATAAAATGCTAATCGATTTCAATATTCTTTGTCTTATCGTGTTGAATAGGATTATGAGCGATGTTTATGGTTGATTTGGTGTCATAGTACAACTTTACCGAGTCTTCTCCTTTAATATGCAAGTTATCAAGGATTATCTTCAACTATAAGAACCATAAGAGTTCACATCGTCCATGTGTAATAGCTTAGAGTTCAGCCATATGCCGTTCGTACATGTATTTTCCTTCAATTGTGACTTTAGCCGACTTGCCTCTACTCTAGGTCAACTCCAAAGGCTCAATCTTACCTCTACTCTAGATTCTCATCAATCCAGAACTTCACCGAAATATGTCAGGATCCTTCGTTGGGTCAAAATGACCCTAAAACGCCCAAAGGGAGCGATTTAAGTACTTACTGAGATATTAGGACATTATAACACTTACTAAAGCATAACTATATAAATCAAAATTTATCGAGCCATTATAATGCTTATGAAGACATACCAACTTAGTACAGTGCTAGCCAATAACTCTCAAGTTCCATAAATGCTTCATGATGCCATTTCAAGCTTCAGAATTTAATCAGTTGTCATAACTCGCTCAAATACGCTTATTAAGAACCAATCCATGAGTCAACCTTATATTCGGGACCTCTTGAACATCCATCCATTCCGACACTATTGAGGCATGCCAAGTTATTTATGCATACTGTATCTGAGTCCGGCTTTATATTTCAACCTTTGACTCTTTGAGGTTCGCACCTATTAAGCTTTGACTCTTTGAGGTTGGCACCTATTAAGCTTGTCTCTAACACCCTTGATGGCACAATTTCTTTTAATCTTACTTGTACTATGCTAGAACCCTCCTATATTTCAACATCCGACTCTTGAGATTATGACTTGGGCCCGTATGACTCTCATTAAACTTGTCTCTGACACCATTGATGACACTAGTTTTTGTTTCTTGCTTCTACTTTAGCTTGACAATTGTCCACTCTTCTTGTTGTGTTATATGATGCATCGTTCTCCTTGGTTTCATCATGACACTTATCTTTCTTGATCCTCACATTGCTCAATGGACGTCACTCGTGTGTCGTCCTCTATTTGTCTGCACCTGAGAGTTACAATCTACTCTTTTCATAGTATGATAGTGACATTCTCCCCCACTTAAAAATATTATCTTGGTAACGGTCCAAACTTTGGGCTGGTTGCTAATTGACCCGTTGAAAATAATCGTGCATGAAAACGAAATGAAAATTGTCACGTTACTTATGAGCTATCCCACTACGGACCTTCTCTCGACCTCCTAGACTTGCAACATAAGCACAACAACACATCAATTGCACACTATCTATGAGCTATTCCACCAACGGACCTACTTGTGCCTAGTCCATAGGACTTATCTATGAGCTATTCCACCAACGGACCTAGTTGTGCCTACTTCTTAGGACTTGGCCACCAAGACTCGTAATGTTGTCACGATAAAGCTTCTGATGCCTCTTGGTCAGCTTGGAGACATTTGCCCCAATGTAACTTTAGTACTTCTCATGGCCAATTCTCAACTTGGCCATCTCTTGTGGCAAGCACTGCACATGATGCTTTATTATGGTGTTATTGTAGCTTTTCTTTTTTTGTCTCTAATATAGAACATCGTACTCCTTGTTCAGGCCGATTTTGATAACTTGGGAAGCCACCCACATAGGCATGTGGACATTACTCGAGGGATAATTATTTGCCTCTCTCATGCTCACTTCTCTTGGAACACTTTCACGAGCAAGCAACCAATTCTCTTGAATTACTTTCCTCTCTCATGTTAGTTGTTTAGGCTTAAGTTTACTCAAGAGAGGGCCAAAATTACTTGAATTACATATGATATTTTACTGTAGTTTGTTCTTCTCAATACTATTTTTTTCAGTTCTTTGGTTGATAAATGTAATAATATAACCATATGAGTGAATTCGAAGAAGTTAATTTCAAACATGCTAATAACTATAGTGTGCTAATGAACTTATCAGTCCTTAATAATTCATTTAATATTTATGCATGATTTATATTCCCTCCCTCCTCCATTGTGGATACTAAAGGTTTAATTGATTTGCAGTTAAAAGAGATGGCTGATAAGATGCCAGAGGCACACACTGATATCCTCAATTCTTGCACTGTTTCTGGGCAAAATGGTAGTAATCTCAATCAGCTTCCCACCGAGAGCCTTTCAATGAGCATAAACTCTCGTTTGGAGTCAAATGGAATTTCAAAAAGTCAAAACTTACCAACTGGAAACAAAGGACAAAATGAAAAGGGAGAATGGGTTGTACAAGACGAACCAGGCGTGTATATAACTCTGTCTGCTTTGCCTGGAGGAGGCAATGAGCTGAAACGAGTTCGTTTCAGGTACTAAATTTAGCTCACTTTTTGTGAAAGTTTATTAAAAATTTGTTTGTTATTATGAAAGACCAACTGTAATGGCCCAAGTCCACCGCTAGCAGATATTGTTCTTTTTGGGTTTTCCCTTTCGGGCTTCCCCTCAAGGCTTTAAAACGAGTCTGCTAGCAAAAAGTTTTTACACCCTTATGAAGGGTGTTTCGTTCTCCTCCTCAACCAATGTAGGATTGTGGAATCTCACACCAACTATCTCATTCATGGGTATATGTTCTCAGTTTTGATGTGTAAAAAAATTGTGTTGTGCAGTCGAAGACATTTTACAGAAGCACAAGCAGAGAAGTGGTGGGCGGAATTTGGAGCCAAGGTTTGCGAGCGGCATAAGGTAAAGAGTACAGATTAAGAAGTTGTTTGTTTGTGCTGGAATTGAATTGAGCAGGGAAACAAAGAAGCCAAGGAGAAGGCACTTTTGGTGATCGTCTTCCCCTCCTTCCCTGGAAGACATTCTTCCCTTTCATCTTCCAAATGATTTTGGCTGGGGATTGATCGATCAGGGCAATCTAACATTTAGGTTCATATAATATTAGAGAATTAAGAAGTATAGGCAAGGAATTAGAAAGAATTACAAAGCCTTCAGACTTTCTCAACCCTCCCCTTTAGAACATTACTCATCTTCTTGTGCTTCCTTTTGGTTTTTTCTCCATCGACTTAGGAAAAGTCCATATTGTAATTAGCTTTTAGCAGGTTTCAATCAGAAATCGTCTATTGCTTTCTGCTGCCATATCGGACTTTTTCTGCTGCAAATTTGATGGAAAAAAGGTCACTAACTGTTCATAATTGTTTTATGTTATTATTGGTTATCCCATTTGTGTTTGTCATATCTAGAGTTGCTTATAGCAAGCCAGGTTTGTCATATCTAGAGTTGCTTATAGCAAGAATGAATAAATGATACGTCAGAATTAAAATCAAACTTTTATTAGATATATATCCAAATAAAATTGAAACAATGACTACAAACTAAAAGAAAGTCGCCACTAAAATCTAAAAATAGCAACAACTTATTCAAACCAAAGAAAAAACTTCATAATTAATATAAAATTAAAAGTTTGGGATCCCATTAAAAAGAATTAAACAGATAATTGATCATTTACCTCGTTTACATCAAATTAATATTTGCACAAAAAGATGAAAAAAAAAACATGAATAAAGGCTATTAGAACCTAGAACAAGACACTAGTCTATACGTCCCATAGTCTCATCGCTTTGAAACACCCACACGTCATAGGCCATGTAAACTTAGGCATCATCTAAAAGAGAAAGTGTAACATTAGTAATGCCTATGTCATGGACCATGTAAACTCATGTACTATAAAAAAAAAAAAAGAAAAAAAAAGATTAGCTTGAGTGAATATAAAAAATATTCGGTAAGTAGCTCAAGTTGTAGTGTCATGGTTATTTAAGAATAATGTCATGGATTCTCGTACCTAGTACACACTGGGTCTTGAACATCTATTTATACTTGTTTTGGAACATAAAAGTCATATTTCTACGCTTAACTAATCTAGGTGCACAACTAGCTAGTTTTCTATCTAACCAATTAAGATGCATATGTGATTAAGTTATAATAGACTCTTCGCCGTTAGAGGTTAGTTGGCAACTCCCAAATAGGCACATCATAATAACCTGATAACATCATAAACATGTTGAAAATTACTATATGCCTGAATCAACTAAGATATATATATATATATGTGGATTAGTCATAATAAACTTCTCGTTATTGGAGCTTAGTTAACAACCTTTAATAGCTCCATCCTAGGACCTAGTAACATGAAGAGGCACATACATAACCTTAACACTATGTACATGAAGCCACAAATGGAATCATAGATTCCATGGATAGTTAAGCACATTCATATTTAAGCCTTATTTAGGAAATCATGTGTTATGCTATACATCTCATGCATACTCAACATACAAGTCAAACCAAACCTTAAAGAAAGTTGTAAGTCTCACATAGAAAATCATTTGTCATTTGTCATGCTATAACATCTCATACATAATCTACCCACAAATCATATATAATAAATCACGTGTCATGCTATAGAATCTCATACATAATTTGCATACAAATCAGAGCTTTAAGAATATACTAGGTTATAAATAGAAAATCACGCGTTCTACTATAGCATTTCATTCTTATTAGAGATGTCCATGGAGAGGGAAAGGATAGAAAAACCTTATGCATCCCTGTCCTCGTATCATATTTCAATCTCCATATTCGTAACTTTTTCATTTATTTTTATGAAGACCAAAACGTAAATTTTGTAAGAATCTGGTTCATGCATGGAATTTTTCTTCATTTTATTTTATTTTATTTATATATATATATATAATATATATATATATATATATATATATATTTATTATTATTATTATTATAGAAAGCATATTCAAATATTTTTATGAACAATTTTCATATTTTAATATACTTTTTATTAAAAAGATAAAAAAAAAAGTATTTTAATAAATTTAATAATATTTATAATAGAAAATATAATATAATATTTAACCTAATTTAGTTTTCAACCCTTATAAAAATATATATATTTATTTGTTTACTATTTAATGTCCAAAAGAAAAGAAGGAAAACGGGGCAAAAACGTAATCTTATTAATTTTTAATGAACTTGATGGATTTTTAATTAATTACATATAAGGAATCTCAATGGGCAAGAATAAAAAAATGTCTAAAATAAGAAGAATTTTATTTTAAAAAGTTGGAAAGTGGCCTTGAAAGTTAAAAAAAAAAAAAGAAAAATAGCGTCAAAAACTTATTGCATAAATAGCCTTGAAAACCTGAAATTTTTGAAAAATTTTACATGAACCATGGATTTCACATAGATTTTCCCTCCAATAAGATATTTTCTTGAATTTCTAAAAATCAAATGTCTACGTCGCCCTAATTTTTGGCATGAAAAATAAGACACTCTCACGCTCTCATCCAGGTTTGGTGTGAAGTGGCGAAATCAGAAGGAAGGAAAATCACATTTTCAAGCGAAGATCTTCAAACCCAAATTCGTGCACATTCTATAACTTTCAAAGATATTGCACTCATAGCCAATAAAGAAGGACTCAAGGGCTTTCTTTTGGTACTAAGCAAGACCTAATTTATGAGAGTTTCCAAAGCATGGATTGTGACTTGAAAATATGGTAAAAAAGTTTGTGAAGCGAAAATAATACATTTAAAAATATGTGTACATGAAATATTTTTGAAAATTAGAAAAATCTCTATTTTCCTTCCTTTTCTAAAATTTTCCTTTTTTATTTTCTTTTCAAACTTCATACAACTTATTTAAACTTCATATGGTCGTAAGTGGTACCTAATATTCTTAGCTATTACAAATTTTCTCCATTTTAAGAAATTTCGTCCCAGAAAGTTCTTATCCTTAAAATAAGTTGGGGTATAGGGTCTTCATTTCTTCCTCTCTTTCTCAAGTTGCCTCTTCAGTTCTATGGTTTCTCCATAAAACCTTCACCGAAGCGATCTTTATTTCTCAGCTTCTTGACATCCCTTGCCAATACTTGCACAGGCTTCTCTTCGTAGGTCGGGAGTATACTTTTGTAGCATGGATACATGAAATACATCGTGCACGGTAGAAAAGTTTGGTGGGAGAGCAAACATGTAAACGACTGATCCTATCCTTAACAGTATCACAAAGGAATAAATGAACCTAGGGCTTAGCTCTCCCTTCTTGTCGAACCTGAACCCCTCTCATGGGACTATCTTTAAGAACACATGATCTCCCACCTCGAACTCCAAGTCCTTACGTTTGGTATATGCATAACTCTTTTACCGACTTTACACAGTTTGTATCTTTGACTTGATCTTTTGAACTGTGGCATTAGTGACTTGTACAAATTTCAGTCTCAATAGTTGTCCTTTGCCTACTTCTTCCCAAATGACAAAGGATCAGCACATACGTCCCTAAAATGCTTCATAAGGTGCAATTTTTATAGTTGTTTGATAGCTATTATTGTAGGCAAAGTCTATATGGTGCAGGTATTTGTCTCAACTACGTGTAAATTCCATGACACATGTCCTCAGCATGCCTTATAGCACTTGGTTAAATCTTTCTATTTGACTGCTCGTCTGTAGGTGGAAGGTCGTAACCTTAGTTGCATACCTACTGCTCTCTGCAAGCTCTTCCTAAAGTGAAGCATGAACCTAGTGTCTTGGTCTAATACTATTGATACATGTACCTATGTACTCAGACTATCTCTTCCATATAGAGTTCGGCCCATGTGTTCATTGAATATATTGTCTTTCCTAGGATGAAGTGGGCAGATTTTGTTAACCTGTTGATGATGACCCATATGACGGTGAAACTTTTTTTATTCTTAGGCAACCATGAGATAAAGTCCATACTAATGTCCTCCCATTATCATTGGGAACACTTAGGATTGTAAGAGTCTTTATGCACATTATTGTGGTGTTTTGATATACTAATAGGTCAAACATTGACTTACATATTCTACTATATCTTGTTTCATCTCTTGCCACCAGTAGCAAAACTTCAAATTTTGATACATCTTGGTACTTACGAGGTAAATAATAAATGGTAAATCATGGGCCTCCATGAGTAAATCCTTCAATAATTACTCATCTTTACGTATGCATAACTGATCCTTCCATTACAAGCCCTTGTCTGTGGTCATAGAAAATCCTTCGGGACCTCTTGCTGTTGTAAGAACTTGTTGACATATGGGTCTTTTTCTTTAGCATTTATTATATACTTTCTTAGCGTAGGTTGGACCATTAACTATGACAGGACCATTAACTATGCCATTGTTGTTATGCCTTTGATTATGACCTCGATGTCAACCCCTTGCATATTCTGTTGAAGATTTCTTTGTCCCGCGATTAATGTCGAGGAGTGAATTGTCTTTTTGCTAAAGGTGTCGGCTACCACGTTGGCTTTTTCTAGGTGGTAAAGGATCTTTATTTCGTAATCTTTTACTAACTCCAACCATTTTCTTTGTCTCATGTTGAGCTTCTTTTGCATAAATAGGTACTTGAGGCTCTTGTGGTCGGTATATATATTTTCTCTCCATACAAGTAATGTCGTCATATCTTGAGAGCGGAAACTACCATCACTAGTTCTAAGTTGTGTGTGGGGTAATTGCACTTATAGTCCTTAAGTTGATGGTAGGCGTATGCTATAACCCTTCCATTCGGCATCAATATGCATCTTAGGTATCGCTGCAAATGACAAAATTTATTGAGTTGTCTAGCCGTGTTAAAACTAGAGCAGTTACCAACTTGTCCTTAAGCTCCGTGAAGCTCTTCTCACATGCCAAGTAAAATTCTTCCCCTTTTTTGGTCAGCTGGGTTAAGGGTGCATATATATTTGAAAAGTCCTTTATAAACCTTATGCAGTAGTCTGCGAACTCTAGGAAGCTTTTAATTTCAGTGATTATGGTTGGCCAGACCATAATTGCTTGGACGATCAGGTCTATAGAAATACCTTTTTTTTGACACGACATGTCCAAGGAAGACCACTTGATACGAAATAAAGTATCTTAAACATGTCATTGATGATTTAAATTTAAGAAAGTTTTATTGTATTTTTTAAGTCTTAAGAATTGTCTTTAAGATTAAAAGTTACATTTAGTTAGTGGTCATTAAGTATTGTTGGTCATGAAAGTTACAATCTTTCCATTTGAGTAGTCTTCATCAAACTATCTTGTGGAGTGATTCGAATCACGAGTTTTCTTTACTCTTGATCTTGATCAATGCGTTCCGAAACTTTCTCTTGAGTTGATTCTAATTGTTTTTTATATTAGAATATATTTTATACAACCGTAATCGGTCATGATTTTTTTCTTTATTTTCAGGATTTAGTTAATAGTATATTAGATATATTTTATCTTGTTTTCAAAATTTGGTTAGTAAAATATTTTCTCCTATTTTTAGGATTTAGTTTGTAGTTTGTATTTTATTTAAACCTTGTGAACATTAATGAATATCGGACCAATCCCACTTCTGTACTTTCCCACTTCTGTTTTTCATTCATGGTATCATAGCATCATTCTTAATATGATATCAGAGCACGGATCTTAGTGTTCTTAAATATCAAAATTTGTATCAGAGCACTGATCTTAGTGTTCTTAAATATCAAAATTTCCTTTATGGCTTCAGCCAAATCCTTCTGATCAAATTAAATGGGACAAATTATCAACCCTAGAGAAAATCATTTATGCATGAACCAAGAAGCATCTCTTCAAGTTTTGAGATACATCAAAGGCGGTCTATTTTTTGGTTTTGCATCTTTATGGGAAATTCTCGGTGCTCTTTTCTTTTGTCTTTCTCTCTATTCGCTGAACACTTACTTCCAATACCTCACCACACCGATTTCACAGCTCTACTTTTTTCGCAGCTTTCGAGCTCCTTCGCGATACGCCTGAAAAGCCTGATCTTGCTTGCTCCTCTTTTTCCATTTGAAAGAAATAGCTTGAGTGAAAATCTGACCTTTAGCAACGGCAGGAGTCTTTCTTAGTGCAATACCTGAAACAGCCCTTAAAGCGTGCGAGCGCCTAGCTACTAAAGTTGCGAGATTGAAAGGTCTGAAGGACTAAGCTTCACCCAGTATGCAACTCGGTTTTCTGCCCGAACGACCCTAACGTACGTAAAAAAAAGAAGAAAGGCAAACAAGCTGTGTCACCCCTGACTATAAAGCTTCTTGCGAGGAAGCCCTCCGTTACACTAGCCTTAAGCTAATGGCGGACATAAGGAAGCATTAGTCCAGACCTAGAAAGAAGAAAAGGATGAGTAAGAAAATCATCATTTGTCTCGACCACGACATGTGTTTTCCTCTCGTCAATCTTATTAGTCGGTGTCTCCACTAGCTGTAGGGCGAAGCAAGGCATTCAGCTAAGAGCTGCCAGCAGCAACTAGAGCATACCGTCTGAAGGCCGAAGGCAGGAAAGCAAGCTCTAAAGTAAGGAAAGGTAGTCCGAAAGGGCGAGATAAGACAAGGCGGCTAGGCTGAAGGCAAGGAAGTCCCGTCCGGCAACTGCTGGCTGGCTGTCGACGAGGAGGAGTCAACTATCGATGCCAGCTTCTGAAAGATTATATGATTTGAATAAAGATTTCCTTCCAAGGCCAGTTCTTCAAGTGATTGAGTTCCATTGCATTAATGAATCCGGCTGGAAAGACCTAGACCTACTACCCTCTATCAAACCTTCCCCTTTGAATAAGAATAAGGTTAGCTTGGGTTCCAAACCTTTTTATATGCGGTCTCGCTATTCTTTGTTTGCATTCAAAGGTCTTGTGCCTGCGCTATCGAGTCACGTTCCTAACTTCCAAAGAATGAATCTATGGGGTAACGAGATTCAATTGGATGGTCACGCTTCTTCGAGAACGGTTTTTTTCCCTCAATTTGAAAGCAGGTTCCGTGAGTTCAAAGACGCCTAAGGCAAGCCCAAAAGAAGATTTTCCTCTTCCTCACATCGATGTTCTAGTGGACAACACCGCTGGACATGGGATGCTGTCTTTTATGGATACTTTCTCTTGATATAACCAGATCAAGATGGCCGAGGAAGACAGAGAGAAAACTGTTTTTATCACCATATAAGATGGAAGGGTACGTTCTGTTACAAGGTGATGTCTTTGGTCTAAAGAATGCCGGGGCGACCTACCTGCGAGCCATGACTGCGCTCTTTCATGATATGATGAACAAGGAAATGGGGGTCTATGTCGATGACATGATCGACAAGTCTTGGGCGGAAGAAGACCCCGCCTTTTGAAGAAAAGATAGACACAGGGAAGGAGGATTGCCAAAGGGCGTT
Organism: Cucurbita ficifolia; assembly: GCA_033971965.1. NCBI lineage: Eukaryota > Viridiplantae > Streptophyta > Magnoliopsida > Cucurbitales > Cucurbitaceae > Cucurbita > Cucurbita ficifolia. Next base: position 5,228,777 of record CM066966.1, read on the forward strand.
TCACAAAGTGAAGAAATCTCTATTCAATCCTCCCATCCTGGTACCGCCAACGCCTTGTCGACCTCGCCTGATGCATCTGTAGTGTGTCTGTCCTTGGTCACCACGATGAAACAGGTAGGAAAAAAAGAGCAATATACGAGATCTGCAAGAAGTTCACTGATTATGAGACAAGGTATACGGTTCTAGAAAAAAGCGGTTGTGCTCAACCATGAGCCTCGCAACGCCTACGCCACTACATCTTGAACTATACGACCATGCTGATTGCAAGGATGGACCCGCTGAAGTATCTCTTTGAAAAGCCAGCCTTCATGGGCCAGCAAGGTGGCAGATGTGACTCTCAGAGTTCGATATTGTGTACGTCACCAGAAGCCCTAAATGAGTAAAGCAAAGGGGCAGGAAATAGCAGACCACCTACGAATCATCCCGTGACTATGAGCTTGATTTGATTAGTAAGGGGACGGACGAAGCTATTCTATTAGTGGTAGGCGAAGAATCAGACTCAACTCCTCATGATTGGCAAATGTTCTTGGTTCGAAAAAAGAAGATAAGTCAGAAGGGACTTGAAGCTTACAGTCCTTACTCAACTACAAGTACATAGAGAGCTGCTGCCACCTATTCGACGATGTATTGACACTTCTGATGTTATCTTGCAGCTGGCATTAGGATCTCGAGAGCAAAAGGAATGAATCTAGTGTACTTCGTAAAGGCAATCACAAAGAAGAAAGCGGGAGTAGCAAGCAAACGCAGGAGGGACAAACCTCATTTTTCTTTCATCATTGGTAGAGATGGAGCACAGACAAATGAAGGAAGGAACCATGGAAAGAAGGGGCACCACAATCAAGAAATTCATTCTTGTTACGCTAACTCATGCGGATAGAAGACCTACCACAAAGAAGGAGTTGGTGAGGGACCGGCTTAGGCAACTATTCGACAGTCGGGCCGTTCTAGTGGCAAAGGAACCACATAGTGAAGGCGGGTATCACCTGAATGCGGGGGTATTCAACAGGAATGCCTCCAATCATACTCCCACTAAGAAGATAAGAGAGTGCTTTATAGTGTGAGAGGGCGGAGCACTCGATGTGCAATTTCACAAGGCCTGGGCTCCCATATGGTTGTATCTCATCAAAGAAGATAAGGAGCTCCTTGTCTGGGGGGAATACACAAACGAAGAAATAATTAACAAATTGTAGACACTAGGAACGCAATCAGTCTCATCAGAGTCAGCCAGAGCAAGTCATAGACAAGCTTCTCAAATGTGACGATTGGTACCAAATCTATAATGATCCGGTCTTAAGGAAGCTTTCCGTGCAGCCCTATGAGAGCATTCGGAATCTATACGAGGATCCGCAAGTAGTTTGAGATATGCAAACTACTTTTGGAGAGATCTTTCTATATTCTTTTTAGAGACATGGACAACCAGAGGAGTATGAGTTCGAAGAGCTAGAAGAGATCTATATTCACTCACTTATTTATCAAAATCTTCCGCCCCAGCCCAACCAAACTATTAAAGAAAATGAAAGCACTGTGATTATGACATTTTGTTTTGATCTTGACGTGCTTTGAAAAAGATAGAGATATGATTTGCACTAGAACACTGGCGATAGACCCACCGAGAACACATTCACTATTGGGCATTGAATCTTAATGCGTTGCAATCTGGACATTGATCGATCTTTATGCTTCCCAGCAGCTATACAATCCGAATCGGCTACCACTATAAAGACCGCTCGAGTTCATGAGACCGGGGAGGGGCACCCAGAGTGCTGGGCTAATTTCTGTGCCGGTTGGAGACCAGGTTTGAGATGAATATCGTCGAAAGAGAGCCATCACCTCACCTCCTTTTCAATAATCAATTCGAGAGCCAAATCCAATTAAGAAGCTGTTGATCTTGATCCAATTCACGATGCATGGGGCGAAATGCTGGTTTCAGCCCCCGAATGGGAACCTATCGAACGGGAATTAGTAGTAGTGCTGCTTGCTAACAATCTCTTTTTGAGGACAGCGGACATCATAAATGAATGTGAATTATGAATCTTCTTCGATTTTTGGATAACAACAATAAAGTGGGAAAACAATTTCAAAAGATGCTTGAGAAGTGAAAGTGAATTATATCAGATTCACGCTACTCTGAAAAAGAAATGGCGTGATTTGCCTACCTATATTCATAGCATGATGAAGATGAGGATTAAAGATTCTCGAAGGATGATATTTCAATCTTACTAGAAAAAGAAAGACGGAAAAACAAATGCAATTTTGCAGTGAAGCGGATCTCTTCGCCCCCCTCTCCCGACTCAGTCACATGCAACCAGGCTTGAAACCCGGCCCACTCTCTCTTCTGTGCCCGCTGACCAAAAAAAAGGTATGGTCTTTCTGAGCATACCCAACCAATATCAGCCTGCACGAGACTTGCCATTCCCATGGGAGAGAGTTTCCCATGCGTATTGATTCATTACCGACTGAACGGGAAATGCTTGCTTCTATTCTTTCTCTCTGAGCGATGAACCGTGGTTGTCTAGCTGTATGAAATCCCTGGGGAGTGAAGGGATAGGTGGAACAAGAGGGGATGGAAGAACTACTGAAAGTCATCCATAAGATTGAATACCTTTTTGGCTATACGGAAGGGCGGAATGGATCATCAATCAGAGGGTAGAAATTGACTCCAATCGGAAGACTTTCTTTTCCATAGGGATTGCATACCCGGATTAATCACTTCACGGTGGAGAACACGAGGAATGAGCGATGATCGACCTACCTCAGTTTTGCATCGGTTTACCCGCTTGCTGAAACCTCCCTCCATAGCCGATTGAATAGTTGGATAGCCACTTAACAGTTATGAATAATGAAACATGAGGAAGAGTAAACCTGTAGTCACATATTACTAGACTTCCTCTATCCCACTCCCCTCCCTATCTCTCTCGACCCATTCACCGTAGTATGTTGGGCTGGAATGCCTCTATTCCTATCTCATCCTTGATTTATGATCTCTGGGTCTTCCCGCTATCAGTCCCAGTGCAAAAGCATCTGAATGCGGAAGACTGACTTCTTTCCCCCCTTAAATTGATAGGGGTAGGAATTCCTATAAGAGTCTCGAAGGTCATTTTGTCATCAGTGTAGAAGCATGGGTGATACAGATACTCCTCCATGCGAATGTTCTAGCTTTCAAAAGACGAGTAAGTGACGGGGAGGTGTAAGGGAGTTTCGGGCATCTTCTGCCCTGTCACTTGGTGGACTTTACTTAGGGTCTCGAATCAAAGATTTCCTGAACACCTGATTGAACAAGGTAAAAGACAAAAGGAAAGATTGAGTAAGATGCGGAAGAAGAAAATGAAGAAAGAGAAGGAACCTATTTATGAATGAACCATAAACGAGGTAAAGCAATTCCATTGCCTGAAACTGATTCAAGTGATTCAGCTATCGGTGTAAACTGGGAATCTTAGCTTGGGCTCTGATCTTTCTCCTGATTGAACAGGGTAAACATGACTATTCTTCTTTTCCGATATGACCTGAGCTACTTTATTCACCGGAACCTATTCTTTCAATGAATAAGAGTGAACAAGAAGGAAAGAAGAAACAAGCAAGAATGATCCTATCCTTTACATGAGAGTAAATGAATGAAAGAAGGAAGGAATCTTCCCCGGAACCTATTTCCCTGATTCATTCAATCCTTCACCTGTTGGTAAAGCAGCTGGATGAGAAGAAGGGAAAGCTATTCCATTGCCTGAACTCCGGAACAGGAAGAAAAGAAGCAAGCGACTGAACCTCTATTCCCGTCAGTTCTTGTTCGTTATTCAAACACTGTAAACAAAGACTCAAGCAAGATGAATGAGACTTATTGTCCCTATTTATTCAATCAATGAATTAGCTACTTCCCCTGAACCTCGTAAACTCGGTAAAGCGCTTCGCCCCTCTCCTCTCTCTTCTCGTCGAGCGTCTTCGCCCCTGAACTACTTACTCATTCAGCTTTTCCTCTATTTCCTATTTATTCTTTCACTGCTGGCTTCGCTCCTTATACGATATTCCTTTACAGTCGGTCGAGTAAATGAAAGCGAAAACTAGTACAACTCCGGAACAGGAACACAAGGGAGTCAATGAATGAAAGACGAAAGAGAAACCTTGACCCTCGACCGGCTTCTTTAACTCCTTCCCCTTCAAACACTCTGTCTTCGAGTTGCTTCGCGACGGAACCTGTCCTTTACTTAACTACTTCTTCTCCTCAAGCTCCTACTGATTTCACTCTTTCACAGTCAACTCGGTAAAGCGGCTGGATGATAAGAACCTTTTCCTATTTATTCTTTCAATGAATGAAATCCGGGAGAGTAAATCAAAGATAAGAGATAGAACCTTCCCCTGCCCCGATATGACCTGACTGACCCGGAACTCAATCACTTGTCCCGATTTATTCATTCACTGTAAACTCAATCACTATTGAACCTAAACCTTTGACTGATTGAACTCCTTATGAATTAGACAGATTGAACTCAAACGCTAGGTCTCGTGGCTTCGCCCTTGAACCCCTATGACCTTTTACAGTCGAGTCAATGAATGAAATCCGAAACTGCTGTCGAGTCAATGAATGAAATCTGGAACAGGAACCCTCTCTCACTCCTGAACCTTATGAATCAAGCAAGACTCAACATTAATTATCCTTCACCTTTCCCAGTAAAGAAAAGAAAAGAGATGAATGAGAGTGAACCTCCTAAACTATCAGCTTCTATACGGAACCGGAACAAAAGAGAGGAAAGACTGACGATTCATACTTCTTTATAGTGTTTGAATAAATTCAGGGAGAGGAACGAAGTGCTCGACCGGAAGGGAGAGGAAAGACGAAACAAGAATGGAGAGTCAAGACGAAAGATTCCTTCTCCTTCACCTGAAGGAAAGAAAGAAGAAGAATCCGATATTCCTTTACATGAGAGGAAAGATGAATTAGAGTGAACTACTTTTCCGATATTCCCTTCGCTACTTCATGAAAGACTCCGGATCCTCCTTCTCCTACTGATTTCACTGTAAAAGATCAATACTCAAGCAAGATTCATTCGACTGCTTTACTGTCGAGCTACTTACTCATATTTCTTCATTCGACTGATTTCACTGTAAACAATGACTCCTCTCTCTATCGGTCTCATGGTTTCCCTCATTCGCCTCTACAACAAGGTAAAGCTATTCCATTGCCTGAACCTGATGTCCCTTCCCTATTTATTCCTTCAAAGACAAGGTAAAGCTGCTAATTCATTTACTCTCCTGTAAAGACTCTCGGTGAATGAGACTCAACCGGACCCTTCTTTCACTCTGTCTTCTCCTTTCGTTCTGTTCTCTTCTTTCTCCCTTTTTCTATTGATTCAAAATTCTTGTTCTTGAGATATTGATTCTTTCTCCTGTCTGAGCCTTTTCTCTTTCCTGATTTCGCTCGGTAAATAGGTGTTTGGTTCTTTCTCCTTCACCTCCTCCTTTGTTTGGGGACTGATGGAACTCCTTTCTTTTCCTATTTTCCTATGGATTCTCTTTCTCTTCTCCTTATCAAACACTGTAAACTAAGACTCCTTATGAATGAGACAGATTGAACTCGGGTTGAACTATTCAAACACTCGGCTTCTCTCCTGAACCGGAACCTGAGCTATTGAACCTGAACCTCGTAAACTATCAGCTTCTATACGGAACTACTGAACGAACCAGATTTCACTCTTTGACTCTCCCTGAACCTATTTATTGGTAAAGCAACTTAGCTTCTCTCCTTTCACTCCTTCTTTCACAGTAAACAAGGTAAAGCCGAAAGAACCCTTAAACCTTTTCCCGATTGAACGAGGTAAACGAAATCACTACTGAACCTTTTCCTGATTGAACTCGGTAAAGCAATTTCATTGCCTGCCCCTCGTAAACTCGGTTGAACAATTCTATTTCCTGAACCTCGTAAACTCTCACAATTCTATTTCCTTCACTATACTAATTCATTTACTCATTCTCCCTGAACGGTAAAAGATCAATACTCAAGATTTCTTAATAAGACATAACTACTGAAGGAACCTTCTTTCACTCTTTAACTATTCAAACACGAGGTAAACTTCAATTCTATTGTCGGAACCTGATTTAACATATTTATTCAACCACTGTAAACTAAGACTCTCGATGAATTATCCTTAACTACTTTACCTGCCCCCGAACCTCTATTCCCTGAGCTACTTCACCATTAGAGGAGAGTAAATTCATTCAATCCTATACAAGAAGTCAAGACTCAACAAGAATTATCCTTCACTCAATCACTTGTCCCTATTTATTCTTTCATTTCCTGAGGGTTGAACTATTCAAACACTCTTTGACTCTCCGGTAAAGCTATTTGAAGAACCTTCTTTCACTTCTCTTGATCCTTTCTTTCACGAGGTAAACTCAATAACTACTGAACCTTTTCTTTTCCTCTATTACCGGATTGAACTCCTTATTACCAGATTTTACTCCTCTCCCTATCGGTCTCACAGCTTTGCTCCTTTTCCTTCTTTCACTCTTTCACAAGGTAAATAGAATAGGTGTTTGGTTCTTTCTCTTTCTCCTTCAAGTGTTGAAAGTCAAGACTAAACTCCTTATTAATGATCCTTTCCTACTTCACCTTCAGCTTTTCCTCTATTACCGGATTGAACAGTAAACAAGGTAAAGCATATTCTTTCTCACCTATTGATTCTTTCACCTATTCATTGTTGGAAGTCAAGACTCAACGAAAGAAAGATTTATTCGACTGAACAGGACATATGGCCGGTCTCTCATCTGTTCTTTCCTTCACCTGATTTCACTCAAACACAAGGTAAATAGAATAGGAGTTTGGTTCTTTCTCCTTCACCTATTTATTCTTTAACTAATCTTTCTCTTCTCCTTTCTTTAACAGTAAACAAGGGAAACTCCTGAACCTATTTATTCACTGTAAAGTGGTTCAGTAGCTAATTCATTTACTCTCTCTGATTTCACAAGGTAAATAGAATAGGTCTTTGATTGAACAGGAAGTCAAGACTCAACAAGAATGAGAGTGAACTCCTACACCTATTTATGAATGAACTGTAAACGAGGTAAACTCATGAACTACGTACTCTATTCCCTTTACAGTCGAGTAAATTCATTAATTAGCTACTGAACCTGAACCTCAGCTTCTCTCCTGAAACCTATTTATTCTTGAACTGTAAACAAAGACTGAACTCAAGATGAATGAGACAGATTGAATGAGGTAAACAGGAGGATCAGAAGGTCAAGCTCCGTAACCTTTTCCTATTTCTTCTTTCACGAGGTAAAGCATATTCAATCTTTCTTTCCCCTATTTATTCTTGAACTCCTTATTCTGTTCCTATTTCTTCTTTAACTGTAAACTAAGACTCTTCAAAGGAAAGAGAAGCTCATTCACCTGCCCTTGAACCTCTACTCTATTACCTGAATTCAGTTCTTGTTCTTTCCCTTCTTTCACGAACAGTAAACAGATGGTAAGCTGATTCGCTTCTGGGATGATGTTTGTTTGGCCGTGCCACTTTCCGAGGATTCTTCAAATACTCTTTTACTCGACAGTAAGAAAGATTAATTCTTTAACTGATCTTTCTCCTCTCCCTTTCCTACTTACTCATTCACCTAATTGAACTCGATCTCGCAATTCCATTGCCTTGTGAGTTCAGTGATTGTTCGTTATTCTCAGTTATTGTTCACCTCTCCCTTCTTTCCCCTATGGATTCTTTCATTGTAAACTAAGACTCCTTATTAATGAGACAGATTGAACGAGGTAAACTCAATCACTTGTCCCTGATTTCACTCTTTTACTCGACTGTAAGAAACAAGCAAGAATTCTCCTATTTATTCAAAGACTCAGGAAAGCCGCTAATTCATTGACTCGACTGTAAACACTCCTTATTCATGAGAGTGAACTCCTACACCTATTTATTCCTTCTTTCACTCTTTCATGAGGTAGTTTGTAAGTCAAGCCTCAACATTCATTCTCGGATATTCAATCCTTCTTGAACTGTAAACAAGGGACTACTTCTCTTTCTCTGTTCTTTCCCTGATTTCACTCTTTTACTCGGAGGTCAAGTAGCTAATGAAGAATTTACTCTCCATGAACCTGATTGAACTGTAAACAAAGACTCCTTATGAATGAGACTCAACCTTAAACCCAGACAAACTATTCTTCTTTCACTCATGAGACTTATTGTTCCGTTATTGTGAGTTATTCTTTCACTATTCGAGAACGAGGGAAACTCAATCACTACTTCTCGAACCTTCTTTCACTCCCTCCTGTAAGAAAGATTCCTTCTCCTGTTCCTATTCTTTTTATATTCATTCTCAAATTCAAGATTAATTCTCTTTGCTTTTCTTTCCTTTGATTCTGCTTGAAAGACTGAACTCCTTATGAATGAGACAGATTGAACAAGGTCAAGCTTCTTCCCCCGGAACCTCGGCTTCTTTCTCTTCTCCTGAACCTTATGGAACTGTAAACGTAAACTAAGACGAAACTCCTTATGAATGAGACTTAACTCCTTGTTCCGTTATTGTGAGTTATTCAACAAACACTATTCTTGAACTCGGCGGTAAAGCAGCTTCTCTCCTGAACCTCTATTCCCCTCTATTACCCGACCTTCTTGAACTGTAAACACTCAACAACTCAAGATGAAACGAAAGCAAGATGAATGAGACTGATTGTGCAGTTATTGTTCGTTATTCAAAGACGAACTGTAAAGAAGGGAAGGAAAGCCGCTAATTCTTTTACTCGACTGTAAACACTCCTTATTAATGAGACTGATTGAACTCGGTAAAGGAGCTGGCTTCTCTCCTGAACCTATTTATTCACTGTAAAGCAGCTAATGAATTGACTCTTTCACTGTAAACAAAGACTCCTTATTAATTATCCTCAACCTTAACCCTTTTCCTTCTTTCACTCGGTAAAGCAGCTAATCTAATGAATTGACTCTCCCTGAACTGTAAGAGAGTGAGTCAGAATGTATTTGTCTCTTTATTCTTTCCCTGGGTAAATGGGTTCATTCAGTAGCTAATTCATTTCCTCTCCTGTAAACTCGGGTTTCACTACTTGTCTTTCTCTATTCTTTCCTGAACCTTTACAAGGTAAAAGACAAAGATCAATACTCAAGATTCATGATCCTTCACTCAATAACTTGTCCCTTCTTTCACTCCTCTCCTTTACAGTCGAGCCGCTTCGCGCCTCTTCGAGTCGAGCTGCTTGCTTCGCCCCTCTCCCTATCGGTCTCGTGGCTTCACTCCTTCCCTCCCCTTCACACACCGCTATTCCCTTCGCTACTGAACCTATTGATTCTTGAACTGTAAAGGATTGAATGAAAGAGTTTACGAACTGAACTCAATCACTATTACTTCTTTCACTCGGTAAAGCAGCTAATCTAATTCATTGACTCTCCCTGAACCTCTATTACCATCAGTTCTTGTTCTTTCCCTTCTTTCACTCGGTCAAGCTATTTGAAGAACCTTTCTTTACAGTCGATAAAATGAATAGTGTTTCGAATCAAACTTAACAGCTCCTGAACCTTCTTTCACTCGTCTCCCTATTTATTCACTGTAAAAGAGAAATACTCCTTATGAATGAGACAGATTTCACTCATTTACTCAACTGTAACAAAGATTCATTCGACTGAACTACTTCACGAACCTTCTTTCACTCGGTCAATTCCGTTCTTGTTCGTTTTTCATTCGACTCAACCTTTAATCTTTTCCTGATTGAACTCAAACACTCGGTAAATAGGCTTTGTTTGATTGCCTGGACTATTACTTACTTCTTTCACTCGGTATAGCATATATATTCTTCTTTCTCCTTTTCCTATTTCTTCTTGAACTGTAAACAAGGTGTGTCTCGAATCTGATCTTTATCTTTTTCACTCGTTCTCTTTTCTTTCTGATTCCTTGTTAACTGCTCCGGAACCTTTTCTTTCCTCTCGCTTCTTGAAGGAGGTAAAGACGCTAATTCATTTACTCTCTCTTCTATTTATTCTTTCACTGTCAAAGAGAGAGTCAGTCATCATTTCTTTGTCTCGAGTTTCTTCAACTCCTTATTCTTTTTATGATCTTTCTCCTTCAAGTGTTTCAAGGAAAGACGAAACTCAAGATGAATTAGAGTTTACGAACTGAACTCATTCACCTTCTTTCACTCGTAAATAGGTGTTTTATTCTTTCTCTGATCTTGATCCTTATGAATCAAGGAAAGACGAAAGAAGAATGATCCTGAACTCCTGAACCTACTTACTCCTATTAATGAGAGTGAACTCCTCTCCCTATCGGTAAAGCAATTCCATTGCCTGAACCTATTTACCTTATTCATTCCTTCACCTATTTATTCACTGTAAACGAAGAAAATGAAAGAGAAGCTCAATCACCTGAACCTCTATTCCCTTCCTGAACTCGGTAATTCGGAAGTCAAGACGAAAGAAACCTTAAACCTTTGACTCTATTCCCTATTTTTTCTGTCATTTCACTCTTTCACTCGGTTCGGTAAAGCATATGAAATTCATTTACTCTCCCTGAACAGTAAACAAGGGCACGAACAGTAAACAAGGGAAATAGGCTGGGCTGGATGATCAGCTCCTCTCCTTTACAGTCGAGCTGCTTCGCTCATTCGCCTCGTAAACAAGGTCTCACAATTCCATTGCCTGATGAACCTGATTGAACTGTAAGAAAAGAAGAAGAAGTTAATTCGACAGAACTACTTCACCTATTTACCTTATTCATTCAATCATGTTTACCTTATTCATTCACCTATTCATTGTCGGAAGGAAAGAGGAAACAAGCAAGAATGATCCTATCCTTTACAGTGAAATCCGGAACAGGAAGTCAAGAAGAAAGAGTCATTCTCATGCCCCGATATTACCTTCAGTTATTGTGAGTTATGAGAAGGAAGTGATTGTGAGTTATTCTTTCACTATTCGAGAACTGTTCACTCCTCTCCCTATTTTTAGGGTCATTTCACCCTATTTATTCTTTCTTGAAAGATTAATGAGACTGAACATGACATATGGCCAGTCTCTCATCTGTTCTTTCCTGAACCTTTACAAGGTAAAAGACAAAGAGAAAGAAAAGACGAAACAAGCAAGAATGAGACAGAACTACTGAACGAGGTAAAGCAGCTTCTCTCCTGAACCCATTTATTCTTTCATTCAATCCTGAACCTCTCCAACTAACTTGTCTTCTTCCGGAACCTTATACTCTATTCCCTTCCCTTCTTTCACTCTTTAACAAGGTAAATCAGTAGCTAATTTATTTACTCTCCCTGCTTCTCTCCTATTTATTCTTGAACAGTAAACTCGGTAAACTCAATCACTACTGAACCTGAACCTCGGCTTCTTTCGTCTCCCTTCTTGAACGAGGTCAAAGTAGCTCTTTTCTTTCCTCCCGCTTCTTTCACTCGGTAAAGCATATTCTTTCCGATTCCTTCTTAACTGTAAACTAAGACTCAACGAAAGCAAGATTCATTCATTCTCCTTCACTCCTCTCCTTTACAGTCGAGTTGCTTTGCTCCTGAACCTATTTCCCTTATGAATGACGGAACCTGATTGAAGTCGGTAAAGCTAACCTTTCTTTACAGAAAAAGAATAAAGAAATTCAGGAGTTAGCTATTGAACCCGAACCTTCTTGAACTCCTTAGCTGCTTTGAAAGACGAAATTGGAATGAGAGTGAACCTATCCTTTACAGTTCTCGAATCAATTCAGGGAGAATCAAACGAAACAAGAAGAATCAGAGAATGTCAGAATCAGAGAATGAAAGAAAGAGAGTTGACAGTGTTTGAAGGGAGAGTAAATCAAAGAGAAAGACAAGATTCATTCTCCGGGGAACCTATATGACTTTGCCTTATTGAAGGAGTTAGCAACTTTTCAAGCTGAAACCAACAATCAAGGAGACAAGATTCTTTCTCCAGAACCTTCTTTCACTCGGTAAATAGGTTACTTACTTCTGCCCTATCCAACCAACTCTTTCTCTGATCTTGATCCTTAACCTCTATTCCCTGAGCTGTAAACAAAGACGAAAGATTCCTTCTCATGAACTACTGAACGAGCCTGATTGAACAGTAAAGTTGCTTCACTCCTGAACCGGAACAAGGGAGAGTCCATTCAATCACTACTGAACCTGAACCTATTCTTTCAATGAATGAAATCCAAAACCAGGAAGGAGAGCCGAAAGCAAGACAAGATGAATGAATGAGAGTTTACAGTGAAAGAAAGAGTAAATGAATTAGCTAACCTATTTACCGAGTTCAATCAAAGAGATAGTGAAACTGGAACCGGAACCTTTATCAATCTCCTGCCCATGAACCTCTACAACAAATTCAAGGATGTTCGCTTCGCTCCTTATACGATATTCCCTTCCCTTATTTCAGGAGGTAAAGCTAGAAGAAGAAGATATTCATTTACTGGAGAGGAAAGAAAAGAAAGAAAAGAGAATTGAAAGACGAAAGATCTCCTTTACAGAAAGAGAATGAAAGAAATAGAAGCTCATTCACCTACCCTTGAACCTCTACTCTATTACCTGACCGGAACCTTCCCCTTTTCCGATATTCCCTTCCCTGAACCTTCAAACACTCTTTTACGAGGTAAATAGAATAGGTCTTTGATTGAATTTGATTTTGCTTGAAAGACTCAACAAATGAAAGAAAGAGAAGCTCATGAACCTAACCTATTCATTGTCGGTCTCATTGCTTCGCTCCTTCACCTATTCTATTGGTCTCATTCCCTTCTTTCTGTAGGTCTGTTTGCTCCTTCACCTGAACCTATCCTTTACGGTCTCTTTTCTGTTCTTTCCCTTCAAACACGAATAGTAAACTGGGAATCTTAGCTCTGGCTCTAATCTTTCTCCTTAATGAGAGTGAACTCCTACACCTATTGATTCTTTCTCCTTCACTATTCTTGAACAAGGTAAAGCGACTGAACCAGATTGAACTGTAAAGTGGCTTCGCTCCTTTTCCTATTTCTTCTTTCACGTCACGGTAAACTAAGCCGAAACTCAAGATGAATGAGACTGATTGAACTCGGGTTTCACTATTCTTGATCTTCTCCTTGATTGAACTGTAAACTAAGACTCAACTCAAGCAAGATTCATTCTCCTTAACTCAATAACTTGTCCCTATTGATTCTAATCCCTGTAAACACAGTAAAGCGGCTGGATGAGAAGAAGGTAAAGCTCCTGAACCGGAACCGTAAGTCAAGACTCAACCAACAATCAGGGAGACAAGATGAATTAGACTAATCCTACTTCTTGAACAGTAAACTCCTTTAAAGACCATTGATTATTCATTCAATCCCCTCCCTATTTTTTGGGTTATTTTCCTGGTATTTGAGTTCATTTGCTCTAATTAAACGAGCTTAGAGTGAAAGAAATCAGGGAATAGAATTGTTCAACCGACAGGTTCAGGGAGAGTCAAGACTCTCGAGAAAACCTTCCCCGGAACTCAATCACTTGTCTGTCCCTACTATTTATTCAATCAAACACTCGGTAAACTATCAGCTTCTCTCCGAAACCGGAACAAAAACATGAGAGGAAAGACAGAACTACTTCACCGGAAGGAAAGAGAAGCGAATGAACCCTAACCTCTAAACTATCAGCTTCTCTCCTGAACTACTTCACCAGAACCGGAACAAGGGAGAGTAAATGAATTAGCTTAACTCCTTTACAGAAAGAGAATGAAAGAAAGATTTGCGACTGAACCTATGGATTCTTTCTCCTTCCCCTTTTCTTTTCCTATTTCTTCTTTTTCTGATCTTTCTCATTCACTCAATCAATCACCTATTTACCCCGTAAAGGGAGAGGAAATGAATTAGCAGTAGCAGCTTTTCAAGACGAAAGAAAAATGAGACTAAACCTATCCTTTACATGAGAGTAAATAAAAGGAAAGACGAAAGATTAATGAGAGTTTACAGTGTTTGAAGGGAGAGTAAAGAAAAGAGATGAATGAGACTCAACTACTGATGAATTATCCTTTACAGTTCAAGAAATAAGGGAGAGTAAATCCAAGACTCAAGATTCATTCGAGGAAAGACTGAAGCAAGACAAGATGAATTAGAGTGAACTACTTCACCAGAACCTATTTACCATCAGTTATTGAAGGAGGTAAACAGGAGGATCATCAGGTCAAGCTCCGGAACCTGTCCTTTACTTAACTACTTCTTCTCCTCAACTCTTGATTCATTCGAGTTGACTCCGAAATCGATCCTACTAATAGCCTTTACAGTTCAAGAATCAATGAATGAGTTAGTTAGCTGCTTTGAAAGCAGAAACAAGAAGGGAGACTCAACTCCTTCTCCTACTTCTCCTACTGATTGAACTGTAAGAAAAGAAGAATCAGGCTATTGGCTGCATCTTCCGTCCTGTCCTTTACTTAACTTTGACTCTACTCCTTATTCATTATCTTTCACTCGGTAAATAGGTGTTTGATTCTTGATCTGATCCTTTCTTGAACGGTAAGCAAAGACGAAGATAGAGTTTACAGTGTTTGAAGGGAGAGGAAAGAGACGGAACAGGAAGAGAAGCTCCTTCACCTTCTTTCACCTATATAGTGTTTGAATCAATATCAATGAATTAGCTGACAGGAGAGGAGAGTCCATTCATTCAATCCGGAACCCGAACCCATTTATTCTTTCACTCAGTCTTTCATAGGGTAAAGCTATTTGAAGAACCTGACCCTGACCCTTGACAATTACAGTCGGTAAAAGACAAAGAGAAAGACGAAAGCAAGACAAGAAAGATTCATTCGACTGAACTCCGGAACAGGAAGGAAAGAAGAAACTCAACAAGATTCATTCTCCTTTACAATTCAATTCGGGAGAGGAAAGACGAAAGCAAGACAAGATTCATTCTCCTTCACTCCGGCTCCTTCACTCAATCACCTCGGCTTCGCAACTCTCTGTCTTACCCGAGCTAGCTGTCTTTGTTTTATTCCCTGATTTCACTCTTTTACTCGGTAAATAGAATAGGTCTTTGATTGAACGAGGTCTCGAATCTGTTCTTTCCTGAACCTTCAAACACTCGATAAATAGAATAGAATAGGTCTTTGATTGAACGAGGTCTGTTCTCTTTGCTCCTGACCTTGAACCTCTCCAACTCGGTAAAGCAATTTCATTGTCTGCCCCTCTCCAACTAGGTAAAGCATATGAAATCCTGATTTCACTCTTTTTCCTTTAAAGACCATTTCTTCTTTTTTTTATACTTTCCCTGATTTTTTGGACTAAAATAGCTAATTAATTCGGTAAAGCATATTCAATCCTTCTTTCACAGTAAACTCGGTAAATAGAATAGAAAGATTAATTCGAGTTCAGACTCAAGATTCATTCTCCTTTACTGTGTTTGAATAAAAGAAATTCAGGAGTTAGCAGCTTTGAAAGACTCAACCTTAAACCTTTTCTTGATGGAACTCGGCTCGGGTTGAACTATTCTTTCTCTTCTCCTTTCTTTCCCGAACAGTAAACAAGGTCAAGCATATTCTTTCTGATTCTCCCTTTATTCAAGAACTGTAAACTAAGAAAATGAAAGAGAAGCTCAATCACCTTTGACTCTATTCCCTATTTATTCTTTTATTTCAGTCTTTTACATAGGCTGGATGAGAAGAAGGTAAAGCGACTGACCCTGCCCCTCGGCTTCGCTCTTGAACTAAATAACTTGTCCCTGATTGAACGAGCTTATAGTGAAAGAAATCGGGGAGAGTCAAGACGAAAGATTCCTTCTCCGGAAGCCAAGACTCAACAAGAATTAGAGT
Organism: Cucurbita ficifolia; assembly: GCA_033971965.1. Classification (NCBI taxonomy): domain Eukaryota; kingdom Viridiplantae; phylum Streptophyta; class Magnoliopsida; order Cucurbitales; family Cucurbitaceae; genus Cucurbita; species Cucurbita ficifolia. Next base: position 5,244,496 of record CM066966.1, read on the forward strand.
TGGAAGTGTTTGAAGGGAGAGTAAATGAATTAGCTGCTTTACAGTTCAATCTTGAACAGGAAGGAAAGACATGAAAGAACAGGAAGGAAAGATTCATTAGAGTTTACTCCTTCGCTCCTTTTCCTATAGATTCCTCGGGTTTCACTAGGTAAGGTAAGCTGGATGAGAAGCTGAAGAAAGATTAATTCTCATTCACCTAATGGAACTCTTCTCGTCTCGCTACTTGCTTCTTCCCTCTCCTCTTCGAGGAGAGCTCCTGACTCTCGATCCTCTTCGAGTCTCGTTGCTTCGCTCCTTATACATTATTCCCTTCAACGGAACAAAGAAGGGAGAGTGAACTGTCAGACGAAACCAACAATCGGGGAGACAAGATGAATTAGACTGATCCTACTTCTGGAACAGTAAACTAAGACTCAACTCCTGATTAATGAGACAGAACTACTGCCCCTAAACTCAATCACTACTGAACCTTCAAACACCGTAAACAAGGTCGCTTCGCTCCTCTCCCTATCGGTCTCGTTGCTGCGCTCCTTTACATGAGAGTAAATTCATTAAAGAAGGAAGGAACCCTCCCCTTGGCTGGCTTCTTTCTCCTGCCCCTATTTATTCATTCATTGTAAAAGAAGAAGTTAATGAGACTGAACTACTTCACCAGAACCCGTAACTCACTTAGTCTTTCACCTTTACAGTCGGTTGAGTAAAGAAATGAGATTAAGCGAAGCGACTTCCTTCACCTGACCCGAAACAAAGAAAGAAGGGAGAGTCAATTCATTAGCAGCTTTACAGTCGAGCTCCGTAACCCGAACAGGAAGAGAAGCTCCTTCCCATTCACCTATCGGTCTCACAATGGAATTGCCTGCCCCGAACTACTTCCCTGACCCAGAACTCAAGATTACTTCTCCTGATTGAACGAGGTAAACTCATTCATCTGTCGGTTTCACTCAATCACTTTCGGAACAGTAAACTCCTTCCCCTTCCCATTCACCTATCTGTTTCACAATGCCTTCCCCTGAACCTTCAAAGACAAGGAAGGTAAAAGAAAAGGATGTTCGCTTCGCTCCTCTCCCTCGCAGTAAAGTGGCTTGGCTTCGCCCCTGAACCTCTGCTTCGCTCCTTAGCAGCTTTTCAAGCCGAAAGCAAGACAAGATTCATTCTATTCTCCTTTACAGTGTTTGATTTAAAAAGCAAATGAAAGAAAGATTTGCGGCTTCACTCCTCTCCCTGTCCGAGCATATTCAATCCTGTCCCTTCTTCTTCTTTCACAAGGTATAAGCAAGAAAGGTAAGACTCAAGATTCATTCGAACATATTCTCTCCTTCTTTCCCTCGGTAAATAGGTGAAAGGTTCTTTCCTCTTCTTACTCCACCTATTGATTCTCGAACTTGAACAGTAACCTCGGTACAGCGTCTTCAATTCCATTGCCTTCTCCTTTACCAGTGTTTGAAGGGCGACAAGAGAAAGAGTCATTCGAGGTCAGACTCAAGATTCATTATCCTTTATAGTGGATGAATGATCCTGAACCGTAAGGAAAGAAAGAGAAGCTCAATCACCTTTACATGAGAGTGAGTAAATTCATTCATTAGCTATTGAACCCGAACCTCTATTCCCGGACTAACTATTCTTCTTGAACGAGGTAAAGCGGCTGGATGAGAATCTCCTTTTCTTTGACTCTATGACCTATTTATTCTTGAACAAGGTAAAGCATATTCAGTAGCTCTTTGATTGACTCCTCTTACTCATGAACCAGAACCGGAGCCTTCGCCCCTGCCTCTCGGCTTCGCTCCTTCACTCAATCACTTGTTCCGGATTGAACTGTAAACAAAGACTTCTTATGAATGAGACTGAACTACTTGCTTGTTCCGTGTGAGTTATTCGAAGGAAGGGATTGTTCATTATTCTTTCTCTTCTCACTCTCCTGAAACTGATTGAACGAGGTAAAACATATTCTCTCCTGTCCCTTCCTCCGGAACCCTTTAGAAAAGAATGAGACTTCCCCTCTCCAACTATCTCTCTAATTTTCTTTTCCTCTATGACCTGAGCTACTTCCTGAAACCCTGACCGGAACGAATCTTCTTTCACTCCTTAGCTGCTTTACAGGAGAGTAAATGAATGAAAGACTCAAGAGAAAACCTGACCCTCGGTCGGCTTCTTTCTCCTGCCCATGAACCTCTATTCCCTGACCAGATTGAAGGAGGTAAGCCGCTGGATGAGAAAGTGTTTCATTGAAAGACGAAACCGAAACCCTGAGCTACTGAATCGGAGAGTCAATGAATTATACTCTATTACCTAAAGTGGAACAAAGAAAGAAGGGAGACAAGACAAAGACTCCGGATCCTCCTGATCCTATTTATTCACTCTTTTTCGTGTAAAGACCATTGATTATTTAGTTTATACTTTCCCGGGATTTTCGTCCATTTCTCTTTTTCACTAACAAAAGCAGCTTCAATTAATGAGAGTTCATGTCTCTCCCTATTTTGAGGGCCATTTTTGCCAATTTTCCCTGATTGAACTCGGTAACATAGTAGTTAGTCTTTCTCTGGAACAGGAACCCATTTATTCTTTTGCTCGGGTTGAACTAGGTAAGCTGGTGAGACAGATGGAACTCTTTTACTGTCCCTCCTGTAAGAAAGATTAATGAGACTTCCTTCACTCGCATATTCCTTCTTGCTTTCACTCCTTCCCCGGAACCGAAGCTACTGAACTGGACCCTTCTTGAACTCCTTATTCCTATTCCTTCAAAGACAAGGTAAAGCAGCTAATGAGTATACTCTCCTGTAACCCCTCTTTATGAATGAGACAACAGATTGAACTCGGTAAAGCAATTCCATTGCCTGATGAACCTATTCGTCTTGAATTGACTCTCCTTCCTTCTTTCACTCCTGCCCTGCTTCACCTATTCTATTGGTCTCACACTTCCATTGACTCTTTATCTTAGTTCTAGCATTCTTTTATTCCCTGATTGAACTCGGTCTTGTGGCTTCGCTCCTTGTTCCTTCTTTCACTCTTTCACTCGAAGGTAAACAGGAGGAGGATTCTTCTTTCACTCATTCGCCTCTACAACTCGATCTCGCAATTTGCCCCTCGTAAACTATCAGTCTGCTTTGCTCCTCTCGCTATCGGTCTGTCTGGTCTCATGGCTGCGCTCACTTATCCCTTTCAGGAACTGTAAGGACTTCTTATGAATGAGAGTGAACTCCTAGCTAGACTATTACTTCTTCCCTTTCTTTCACTTCTCTCTCTATCGGTCGAGTAGCTTCGCTCCTTCCCCTCTCTCTATTCCCTGACTGACCGGATTGATTGAACTGTAACCTCGGTAAGTAAAGCATATTCAGTAGCTCTTTTCTTGAACGAGGTCTGTTTGCTACTTCTTTCAGGAACTGTAAACAAAGACTTATTAATTAATTATCCTGAACTCCATAACCTTTGATTAATGATCAATCACTTGTCCCTTCTTTCACTCATGAACCTATCATTTCTGGTTTCTTTTCTTTCCTTCACTTAATCCTTCTTTCACTGTAACCTCCGGAACCTCTATTCTCTATTCCCTTCCCTGATGGAACTCTGTAAACTCCTGAACAACTACTTCCTTCACCTTCAAACACTCTTTGACTCTCCCTCCTGCCTGTAAGAATGATCCTTCACTCCTCTCCCTATCGGTCTCACGGCTTCGCTCATTCGCCTCTACAACTCGGTCTCACAATTTCATTGCCTACACCTATCCATCCTACTAATAGCTTTCACAGTTCAAGAATCAAGCCGAAAGGAAGATGAATGAAACTGAAGGAACTTCACTCTGGCTCCTGAACCTGATTTCACTGAAAAAGAAAGAGAAGCTCATTCACCTGAACCTATTCATTGTCAGTCTCATTGCTTCGCTCCTTAACCTCTCGGTTTTGTTGCTTCGCTCATTCCCCTTTTATTCAAACACTCGGTAAACAGGAGGATGATTCTCGGGTTTCACTAGGTAAGCTGGATGGGATGAGAAGAAGGTCAAGCTGCGCTCCTTTTCCTATGGCTATGGATTCTTTCTCCTCTCGCAACTTACTTACTCATTCACCTATCTGTCGGTCTCACTCGCTCCTTTTCTTCGGCTTCTTTCTCTTCTCCTGACCCTGATTGAATTGACCAAGGTAAATAGGTTGGTTCAGTAGCTCTATGATTGAAGGAAAAGTAAACAAAGACTCCTTATGAATGAGACAGATAGATTGAACTCTTTCACAAGGGAAATAGGAAGAATGATCAGAAACTCTCATGTCCCCGGCCGGTTCGTTCCTTGTCTCACTGCTTGCTTGGCTCCTTCACCTATTTATTTCGGAACTGTAAGGGAAACTCCTGAACCTCGTAAACTAGGTAAAGCAATTTCATTGCCTGAACCTTCTTGAACCTATTTATTCTTACACTAGGTAAAGCTGCTGCTTACTGAGGATTGAATTTCCTCTCTTGCTTCTTTCACTCCTCTCCCTATCGGTCTCGCAATTCCATTGTCTGAACCTGATTGTATTGATTCTTGAACAGTAAACGAAGAAAGACTAAACTCTCGATGAATGAGCCGGAACAGGAACAAAGAAAGAAGGAAGGATTAATTATCCTAAACTCAATAACTACTGAACCTCTCCCTATTTTTGAGGTCATTTAACTCTTGAACTGGGGAATTCGTAAGTCAAGACGAAGAAAGATTCTCCTGAACCGGAACCCGATGGAACTGATCTTGATCCTTCACCTTCAAGTGTTTCAAGTCACGACTGAACTCCTTCTCCTTATTAATGAGAGAGACTGAACTCGGTAAATGGGCTGGCTTGGCTTCTCCCCTTCGCCTCTATTCCCTGAGCTACTCAACCAGAAAGATGAATGAACCTATTTATTCACTGTAACTCCTAATGAATGAGCCAGATTTCACTCTTTCACATAGGCTGGATGAGAAGAAGATGAAACCTCAAACCTTCGCCTCGGCTTCGCTCCTTTTCCTCTATTCCCTTCCCTTGCCATTCGGTAAATAGGTGTTTTATTCTTTCTCTGATCCTTTCTTGAACAGGGTAAAGCGGTAAACTCCTGTCCCTGATTGATTGAACGAACTGTAAACTCATTCACCCTCTTTAACTTCTCTTTCTCATTTCTTGAACAGTAAACTCCTGAACAACTGAACCTTCCCCTATCGGTCTGTCTCATTGCTTGGCTCCTCTTTCTCGTTATTCAAGGACTCGGTAAACTCCTGACTGAACTACTGAAGGAACTGAACTCCGGCTCCTGAACCTCTCCAGCGAGGTAAAGTTGCTTCGCTCCTGAACTGTTCTTTTACAAGATAAAGAAGTCAAGACTCCTTTCCTTATTCATTCTTTCTCTTCTCCTCTTCATTCAAAGACTGTAAAGTGGCTGACTTCGCTCCTTTCCTTAGCTTTGGTTTTTTCTCCTGCACTCCTCCAACAAGGGTGGAACTATTCTTTCACTCGGTAAATAAGCTGCCTGGATGATCAGCTCCTTCACCTATTCATTGTCGGTCGGTCTCACAATTCCATTTACTATTACTTCTTGAACAAGGTAAATAGGTTATAGGTTAAAGGAAGAAAAGAAGAAGAAAGATGCATTCTCCGGAACAGGAAGTCAAGACGAAAGATTCATTCTCCTATCCTTCCCTTATTTTTTGGGCTATTTTCACTTCTTTCACTCTTTTTCCTGTAAAGACCATTTCTTAATTAATGGATGCCTCTCCCTATGTTTCGGATGATTTTCGAGGTAATTTGTTCGAAAAGAGACTGAACTCAATCACTACTTCACCTATTTATTCTTGAACAGTAAAGAAGGGAAAGAAAAGAAAAGAATAATCAGGCAGGAAGGAAAGACGAAAGCAAAGATTAATTATCCTTTATAGTGTTTGAAGGGAGAGTCAATCAAAGAGATAGTTCAACCTTCACCCCTTCGCCTCTCCGACTTGGTAAAGAAAGCAGCAGGATGATCAGCTCAATCACCTCTCCCTATTTTTTAGGCCATTTCACTAGGGAAAGCCGCTTCTCTCCTTCAATCCTTCCGGAACTGTAAACTCCTGGCTGGCTAGATGTTCGCTTCGCTCCGATTCTTTATGGTCTCCCAATTCCATTGTCTGAACCTCTATTACATTACCATCTGTTATTCTTCGTTATTCGACTGAACTACTGAACCGCTATTCCCTATTTTTGAGGTCATTGAATAGGTAATGCATTCGGAAAGAGAGAGACTGAACCTTTAAAGAATGAAAGGAGGGAGAGTCAATTCAGATTAAATTCTTCCCCTCTCCTTTACTGTGAAAGAAGAAATTCAAGAGTTAGCAGCTTTGAAAGATGAAAGAGTCATTATCCTTCACCTTGAAAGAAAGAAGGGAGAGTCAAGCAAGGCTCAACAAGAATTCTCCTTCAACCTTTTACAGAATGAATTGATTGAAGAAGAAAAAGAAAGTCAAGACTCAAGCGAAAACCAGGACTATAAACACGGGGTAAAGCTATTTTCATTCTCCTGCCTGCCCCTGATTGAACCTATACATTGTTTGAAGGGAGACTCAATTCATTCAATCCTTAGCTGCTTTACATGAGAGTAAATTCATTCATTCTCCTGAACCACTCCCGGATTGAACTGTAAACAAGGGTTTCACTATTCATTCTCTTCTCCTTTCTTTCACAACAAGGTAAATCAGTAGCTAATTCATTGACTCTCCCTGCTTCTCTCCTATTTCTTCTTTCTCCGGAACCTTATACTCTATTCCCTTACGTTATTGATTGAATAGTAAACTCATTAACCTCTGCCTATTTTTGAGGTCATTTCCCTGGGTAAGGGGCTATTTGAAGAACCTGAACCTTTGACTCTATTCCCTTGCCTTCGAGAACTCGGTAAAGCAGCTTTGCTCATTCGCCTCGTAAACTAGGTCTCACAGCTTCGCTCCCTGATTGAACGAGGTAAACTCAATCACTTGAAGAACCTTTTCAGTCGAGTCCATTCATTAGCAGCTTTGAAAGACGAAAGAAGAATGAGCCCGATTGAACTCGTTCTCTTTTCCCTAAACCGGAACCTGATGGAATAGTAAACAAAGCAGCTTCTCTCCTGAACCGGATGGAAGAGTAAACAAAGACTCAACTCAAGATTAATTATCCTTGACAGGAGCGGAGAGTAAATTCATTAGCAGCTTTACAAGAGAAGAGAATAAATTCAGGGAGAAGAAACACTAATTATCCTTTACAGTTCAAGCAAGAAGGGATATTAAATGAATTAGCTGCTTTGAAAGCCGAAAGCAAGAAACCTTTGACTATCCTTTATGGTCGAGTAAATGAATGAAAGACTCCTTATGAATGAGAGTGAACTGTCAGACTCAACCTCCTTCTCCTACTGATTGAACTCATGAGCCAGATAGAACTGTAAAGAAGGTCAAGCCGAAACTCAAGATGAATGATTGAACTCCTCTCCTTTACAGTCTCGCCGCTTCGCGCCTCTTCTCGTCGAGTGGCTTCGCCCCTTTTCCTATTGATTGATTGATTGATTCTTTCTTGAACTGTAAACAAAGACTCAACCTCAAATCAGGACTATTCTTCTTTTTCTCTATTACCATCTGTGATTGTGAGTTATTCTCAGGAAGTGATTGTGAACAAAGACTCAACTCAAGATTCCTTCTCTTTCACTCAGTCTTGAACAAGGTAAATAGAATAGGTGTTTGGTTCTTGATCCTTTCTTTCACTTTTTTACTCGGAGGTAAAGCAGCTGAGGATTGAATTGCCTCTCCTCTCTTGTAAACTTCTGAACTACTGAACCTGAACCTATTGATTCTTAAACTGCTTGCTTCGCTCCTCTCCCGCTCTTCAAGCCTAAAAGCGCTCTTGGAATTAAGCACCTTTCCAATGCCTAATGCAGCACTAGCTGATGCGATAGTTGCTGCTCCTTAATGCACTACCCTGACTTGGGACTTGACTTAACCTGCCTTCGAGACAGAGTGATGGTGCCCCCCCTCATGAGCCTGCCCCAGAACCGGCCCCGATATGACTGGAAGGAGGTAAAGCAATTCCATTGCCTTATACTCTATTCCCTTTACAGGAGAGTAAATTCATTCAATTAGGGAGATGAAACATTAATGAGACAGAACCTTCTTTCACTCCGTAACCTTTTCCTCTACTCCTTATGAATGAGAGTGAACTGGAAGTCAAGATGAATGAGAGTGATTGAACTCGGTCTCGTTGCTTCGTTCATGAACCTATCGATCGAGCTACTTACTCCTATTCTATTAACGATCCTGAACTCATTCTCCTATTCCTATTTATTTATTCAAAGACTCGGTAAACTAATGAATTTACTCTCCCGTAAGAAACATGGATGAGACTGATTTCAGGAGGTAAACTCGGAATCTTAGCTCTTCTCTTGATCCTGAACCGGAACCACCTCTATTCCCTGAGCTACTTCACCTATCGGTCTGTCTCATTGCTTCGCTCCTTAACCTATTTCTTCTTTAACTGATCTTTCTCCTCACTTACTCCTGAACCTTCTTTCACTCTGTAAACTGGAGGATGATTCTTCTTTCACTCTTGGACTCTCCTCTCCGGTAAAGCAGCTAATTCATTTAATTTACATTTCCTCTCCTGCTGTAAAGACTAAAGATTCGATTTCTTCTCCTTCACTCGGATATTCAATCCTTCTTGCTTGAACTCCTTCCCCTTTTCCTATTTATTCAAACAAGCAAGCACTAAGAAAAAGGAAAGAAAGATCAGCTCAAGCTCCTGAACTCCGGCTCCTGAACCTCTACAACTCGGTAAAGTGGCTTCGCTCCTTGTGCAGTTATTGTTCGTTATTCAAACACTGTAAACAAAGCATATTCAATTCATTCGAGTTCACTACTAAACCTATTGATTGATTCTTGATCCTTCTCCTTCATCGATATTACATTCCCTAATTGAACGGTAAACAAGGGAAACTCCTGAACTACTGAAGGAACCAGATTGAACGAGGTCTCCTTCGCTCCTCTCCTTTACAGTCTCACTGCGAAGCTCATTCGCCTCTACAACTCGGTCTCACAATTCCTGAGCCTCTCTGTCTTAGTTCTAGCTTTCTTTGTTTTATTCCCTGATTGAACAAGGTAAATAGGTTGGTTCAGTAAGTAGCTCTTTGATTGAACGAACTGTAAACACTCAACTCCTTATGAATTAGACAGATTTCTTGGTCAAGCGATTTTAGGTCTCTTCTCCTTTCACTCTTTTAAGAGGTAAATAGAATAGAAAGATGAATGAGAGTTCAGACTCAACGAATCATTCTCCTTAACTCCTTTCTTGAACTGTAAACAAGGAAAAGCATATGAAATTCATTGACTCTCGTTGCTTCTCTCCTATTGATTCTTTCACGGTCAACTCATTCACCTATCGGTCTCACAATTCCATTGCCTATTCATTCCTCTATTCCCAGTAAACAAAGAAAGAGGAAACTCCTTATTCATTCGACAGATTGAACTCGGGAAGATGAGAAGGAAGAAGAAGAAACCTTAAACCTTTTCCTTCAAACACTCGGTAAAGCTAAATGAATGAAATCCTGAACCGGAAGTCAAGACGAAAAAAGAATGAGACAGAACAGGAAGTGATTGTTCACCTTTCACTCTTTTACTCTTGAACTCGGTCTCTTCTCTTTGCTCCTTCCCCCTCACCTTTAGAGAATGAAATCCAGGAGACTAAAGATGAATGAGACTTTACCGGGAGAGTAAAGAAAAGAAGAATCTGGCAGGAAGGAAACAAGCAAGAATGAGACAGATTTCACTCTTGAACTCGGTAAAGCTAAATGAATGAAAGAAGAAGAATCAGACAGAGTTTATAGTGAAAGAAAGAAGGGAGACAAGACGAAACTCCTTATTCATTCTCGTTCTCCTTTAACTCCTTGTTCATTTACTCTCCCGTAAGAAAGATTAATTCCATTCTCCTGAACCTCTCCAACTCGTCATCTGAACCTATTGATTCAAACACTGATCTTTCTCCTGCCCCTACTTACTCAACTGAACCCCTGTCCCTTCTTTCCCGGTAAACTCCTTCCCCTGCATTGGACTGATTGAACTAGGTAAAAGCCAAAGAGAAAGTGAAGACGAAAGAAGAAATCCCCTTAACCTCTATTCCCTGAGCTGATTGAACTCATGAGACTGACTCAACCTTCAACCTTTGACTAATTTCACCTCTCCCTGAGAGTCAATGAATTATACTCTATTACCGTGAGTTATGAGAAGAAAGATGAATGAGAGTGAAGAAGAAACGATTCATTCTCATTCACCTTCTTGAACGAGGTAATTCGGTTCGGAAGTCAAGACATAAAAGAAAGACAAGCTTAATAAGACTCAACTCCTTATTCATGATCCTGAACTCCGGAACCTATTCCGTAAACTCCTGAACTACTTCATTCAACCCTTCCCGGAAGGAGGTAAACAAGGTTGCTTCGCTCCTTACTCCCTATCGGTAAATAGAATAGGTGTTTGATTGAACAACTGGAAGGAAAGCCGAAACAAGAAGAAATGAATTAGCAACTTTATAGGGAGAGTCAAGACGAAAGAGTCATTCTCATTCACCTCGCTCGTAAACTAGCAGTCTGCTTCGCCCCTTTCCTCGGTCATTCTCCTATTTATTCTTTCACTATTCAAAGACTCGGTAAAGCTCTATTTGAAGAACCAGAACCGGCTCCTGCCCTGATATGCCCTGAGCTACTTCTCCTTTACTGTTCACGGATATTAAATGAATTAGCTGACTGGAGAGTAAATGAATTAATTAGCTATTTCACCCAGTCCCTCTATTCCCTGACCGAAAGCTTCTATTGATGAATGAGACTAAACCTAGTTATTCTTTACAGGAGAGGAAATGAATGACGAAACCTGCCCCTCTATTCCCGTCAGTTCTTGTGAACCTTTCACTCTTTTACTCTTTCCTTCGGGTTGAACTCGGATCGGTCTCCTGAACCAGATTTTACTCTTGAACTCGGGCTCGCAGCTGGATGAGAAGAAGGTCTTTCTCCTTTCCGATATTCCCTTTCCTTCTTTCACTCCTCGGTAAACTCCTTCCCCTGAACTCAATAACTTGTCCCTGATTTCACTCTTTTACTCGGTAAATAGGTGTTTCTTTCTTTCTCCGGAACCTGATTGAATGAGGTAAAGCATATGAAATTCATTCTCCTTCACTCAATCACCTATTCTTGAACAAGGTAAAGCTCTTAAAGTGAGTTTGCTTCTGTCCTTTACTTTACGGTCTCGCAGCTGAGGATTGAATTGACTCTCTCTCCCTGATTTCACTCTTGAACTCGGTCTCTTCTCTGTTCGTTCTTTCCTTGTTCCGTTCTTGTCCCTATTTCTTCTTTCACTTGGGAAATAGGCTGAGGATTGAATGGAATCTCTTGTAAACTCATGAACCTGATTTCACTCTACTTCACTCCTTCACTATTACTTCTTCACCTTCTTGAACTGTAAAGTTGCTTCGCTAGGCTCAGTCTCTTCTCTTTCTCCTTTCAAACACTCTTTTACTCTCCTGTAAACAACGACTCAACTCAAGATTCATTATCCTTCACTCATTCACCAGATGGAACAGTAAGAAAAGAAGAAGAAACCTGACCCTCGGCTTCTTTCGTCTCCCTTCTTGAACTGTAAAGTGGCTTCGCTCCTTGACTATGACTGATTAACCTGATTGAACGAGGTAATAAAGAGAAAGACTCAACCTTAAACCTGAACCTGATTGAACTTCAAAAGAAGATGAGAGTAACCCACCCACCCTATTTATTCTTGAACTGTAAACGAAGAGAAAGAAAGATCAGCTCCGGAACCTTCAAAAGAAAGTCAAGATTCCTTATTCATTACCCTTTACAGTTCAAGAAGAAATTCAGGAGTTAGCAGATTTTCAAGACTCAACTCAACAAGATGAATTATCCTGAACCTCGTATCCAACTATCAGTCTCTTTGCTCCTTCTTATTCTTTAACTGATCTTTCTCCTTTCTTTCACTCGGTAAACCAACCCTTTTCCTTCTTTCACTCTTTGACTCTTTCACAAGGTAAACTCCGGAACTACTGAACGAACTCTTTTACTCGGTCTCTTCTCTTTTACTCTCGTGTAAGAAAGATTAATTCTTTAACTGATCTTTCTCCATCACCTATTCATTCTAATGGAATTGCATCTCTTGTAAACTCATTCACCTGATTGAACTGTAAACAAGGGAAACTCTATTTTATTACCTTCTTTTTGTATTTCTTCTTTCTCCTTCACCTTTACAGGAGAGTAAAGAAAAGAAAAGAGATTCATTCTCCTTAACTCCTCTCCTTTACAGTTGAGTTGCTTCGCTCCTTTACCTTTTTTACAGTGTTTAAGGGAGAGGAAAGACTCAACAAGAATGAGACTGAACTACTTCACCAGATGGAACTCCGGAACCTAGGCTTCTTTCTCTGATCTTTCTCCTCTCGCAGCTACTTACTCATTCACCTCTCCAACTCGGCTGATCTTACCTCCTTTTCCTATTGATTCTTTAACTGTAAATAAAGACGAAAGATTAATGCAAGATGAATTCGAGTTCACTCCTGAACCTGAACCTCTTTCTATTCCCTTCACCCATTTACCTTATTGATTAACCTTCCTTTGTTCGTATTTCATTTGATTCTATTCTTCTTCAGCTACCTAACTAAATGATTCGTCTTCCTTCCTTTCTTTCCCTCTTCGCTCATTCACCAGATTGAACTGTAAAGTGGCTTCGCTCATTCGCCTATGGGTCTCACAATTCCATTGCCTCTGTCTATTTTTTGGGCTATTTTCCCGGTAAAAGAGTTCATTTGCCCTTCACCTCGGTTTCTCTCCTTCCCCGTTATTGCCTGAACTACTGAACCTGCCCCTGAACCTCTCCAACTCGGTAAAGCAATTTCATTGCCTTCACCTCTACAACTCGGTAAAGCAATTTCATTGCCTGCCCCTCGTAAACTCGGTAAAGCCTCCCCTCACTGTAAACTCTCATTCATAAGGAGTCTTTGTTTACAGCTCAATAAATGGATGATGAAAGATCTCTCTATTCTTTGAATAATGATTTCCTTGTTAGAAACTCTTAGTTGTCCTTACTCTCATCTGATTTAAGGAAGAAAAAGAGAAAGGGGGAGAGGAAAATAGCAGTGAGACCGAGTTTACTGTTCAATAGGAAAGGAAAAAGAGCGAAGACGAAGACAGAGTGAAAGAAGGAGAGAGAGAATTGACTCGCCAGTAATGTAATGCCTTTTGAGAGGAGCGAAGCCGAGGTGATTGAGTTCAGGCAGGAGAATCCAATAGAAGAAGAAAAGAGAAGAGACCCTAAAGGAAACCCGAGTGAAAGAAGCATTGATTGAATATGCTTTACCCTGTGAAAGAAAGGAGAAGAGAAAGAAGTCGGCCGAGGTGATTGAGTTCAGGATCATTCTTGTTTCGACTTTCCTGACTGTTCTGTCTCATTCATCTTTCTTCTGACAGAAATTCATTCTCTGATTCTTCTTCCTTAACCTATACATACTAGGAAGTCTCATTCTTGTTGAGTCTTGAGAGTCTAAAAAGCAAACCAATGTCCAGATCATTTGAGTTTGGCATTTTACGGGTAAATTCAATTATTTCTTGGAAGTCTAAAAACCAAACCAATGTTTCAAGTTTTGCATCTTCCTTGAAAATTCATTTATTTATTGGAAGCCTAAAAACCAAACCAATGTGTCTAGATCACCAGCAAATTCTTGTTTAGAGTTAACTTGGCAGATATTTTGAAGACAACAATTTGATTTTTTGAAAGACAACTTGAGGGAGTAAAGACAGGTTTTCACTATTGGGAAAACAACAATTTGATTTTGTGAAAGACAACTTGAGGACAAGTTGAGTATTATTGACCTACACTCTCGAACTTGGGGGACTATTGGAATATATTTTATACCGTCGTAATTTAGAATTGTTTTCTTTATTTTCAGGATTTGGTTAATAGTATATTTGATATATTTTATCTTATTTTAAAGATTTGGTTAGTAGAATATTTTCTCCTATTTTTAGGATTTTGTTTGTAGTTTATATTCTATTTAAATCTTGTGAACATTAATGAATATCGGACTTTCAATCCCACTCCTATTTCTCATTCTTAACATTTAATATTTGGGTTCTTGCATAAGATTGTTAGATCGAATCCCAAGACTGTGAATGTTTGCTGAAACCACCACACCTAAATGGTGGCGAGAGTTCTCTTATTTATAATCATTTACAGACTACAGAAATATGGTAAATTACAAATAATATGGAAAGAACAATAAAAGGAAAGAATAATAAATGAATACAATATATTTGCCTTTAATAAAAGGGCAAATATGGTAAGCCGTAATGCAAGGCAAATATTAGTAATGAACGGTCAACTATCCTTAACACCCCCCCCCCCCCCCCCCCGTAAGCTGAGCGTCGAATTTGAACTAACGTGAAGCTTGGATCTGAAAAATTCAAAGAGAGGTCGAGAAATACTTTTTGTGAAGATGTCTGCAACTTGGAGATGAGAAGGTACATATTGTGTGCGAAGTTTGCCAGCGATAACAAGTTCTCGAAGAAAATGATAATCTAGTTCAACATGTTTGGCCCGCTTGTGAGAAACGGGATTAGAGCTAAAAAAAATAGCACTTTTGTTGTCACATAAGAGTAAGGGATGCTGTGAAATAGGGACCTTGAGGTCATGCAAAAGATGCGTAACCCAAAGAAGTTCAGCAGCACTTGTGGAAAGAGCATGATACTCAGATTCACAGCTGGAGCATGGGACAGTAGGTTACTTTTTGGCACTCCAAGAAACGAGATTGTTACCAAGATAAATAGAATAGAAGGATGTAGAACGACAAGTATCGGGACAACCAGCCCAGTCAGCATCCGAATAAGCGACTAGCATACTAGGAATAGTGGATGGACGAAAGGTAAGACCAAAGTGGAGTGTTCCTTTGACATAGCGAAGAATACGTTTAACAGCAAGAAAGTGATCTGCAGTAGGGACATGCAAGAATTGACTGACAGAATTGACAGCATAGGCAATATCTGGACGCGTAATAGTCAAGTACTGAAGGGCACCAACAAGAGATCTATAAAGAGTAGGATCAGAGAAAGGAGAACCATCAGCAGCCAGGTGTTGAGAAACAACCATGGGAGTGTGGACTGGTTTGCTATCGAGCAACTGAGCACGAGTAAGAATATCTCGAGCATATTTTAACTGACTAATAAAGAGACCATCAGGAGTGGGTGAAGCTTCAAGACCAAGAAAGTAACTTAGAGAACCCAAATCTTTGGTAGCAAACTCAGAATGAAACTTGCGAGTAAAGCTGTCAATAAGAGATGAGTTGTTGCCGGTAACAATAATTTCATCAACATAAAGAAGCAAATAGATAAGATTAGATTGCTGATGAAAGACAAAAAGGGACGTGTCAGCGCGACTGCAAGAAAAACCAAGTGGGAGAAGAAATGAGCTAAAACGCTGAAACTAGGCGCGAGGAGCTTGCTTTAAGCCATAGAGGGCTTTCTTTAATAGACAAACATGAGTAGGAAATCGAGGATCAATATACCCAGGAGGTTGTTCCATATGAACACGTTCAATAAGAGTTGCATTGAGAAAAACATTCTTGACATTAAGTTGTCGAAGAGGCCATTTATTTGTGACTACAATAGAAAGCACAACACGGACAGTGGTAGCTTTGACAACCGAACTGAAAGTGTCAGTGTAGTCAAGACCAGGAACCTGAGTATAACCTTTGGCAACAAGACGAGCCTTGAAACGCTCGACAGATCCATCAGGCAAATATTTAATACGAAACACCCATTTAGAGCCCACGATGTTGGTGTTGGCAGGGCGAGGAACCAAAGTCCAAGTATCATTTTCTTGTAAAGCTCGAATTTCTTCATCCATGGTAGCAACCCAAGCAAGATTCTTAGCCGTAGATTTGAATCTTTTTGGCTTAGTGGATGCAATAAGAGCAGAAAGAAGTCCAGATGAGCCCAAAATACCAAGATTTGCTGGATGACGAGTCTTGAATATACCAACTTTGGCTCGTGTGATCATAGGATGAGTGCCCAAAGAAGAGGAATCAACAATAGGTTCAATAGAGGTCGAATTAGAAGTCGAGGGTGGCAAAGTGGAACCTGCAAGAGAAGTATCAACCTGCACAGACTCATCCACAAGGTTAGAACAAATATCACACGGGGATGAACTGGATCGAGGAATGTGTGACGATGAAGTGGTAGGGGGGATGAATCAATATGATAAAGATGTGGTTCCAAGAAATTTGAAATAGGGAGAGAGGAAAGAGGTTGGGCCTAGAAGCTAGGGATAGCAGGAAAGTGAGTTTCATCAAATTGAGCATGGCGGGTGATATATAGCTTAGTGGTGGCGAGATCAATATAGCGGAACCCTTTATGAGCAGGACTATAACCCAAAAAAATACAAGGAATGCTGCGGGGAGAAAGCTTGTTAGGCATATAATCACGCAGGTAAGGATAAACATGACAACCAAAGGGATGAAAATTGTCTTGATGTGGAGTGTAGCCATAGAGGAGTTCAAAGGGTGACTTACCTCCAAGAAGTGGAGTAGGCAATCGGTTGATAATATAAGCTGCAGTGCTGAAGGCGTCAACCCAAAAACGAGGAGAAAGATGAGAGTGAAAGAGAAGGGTCAAGCCAGTCTCAATCATATGACGATGTTTTCTCTCAGCACGACCATTTTGAGCAGGTGTATATGGAGAAGAGAGTTGATGGTGGATGCCAGAATTACGTAAATGAGTTTTGAAACAAGTGCTAGTAAATTCGGTACCTCCATCGCTTTGAAATACCTTGATACGAGAAGAATATTGATTTTCCATAAATTTTTGAAATTGAAGAAAAATATCAAAGAAATCATATTTAAATTTTAAAGGGTAAAACCAAGTGAATCGAGAATAATCATCAATAAAAATAACATAGTAAAGAAAACCCGAATTTGATTTGACGGGGGAAGGACCCCAAAGATCACAATGAATAGATCTAACACATGAGACGACCTACGTTCATTGCGGGAATAAGGCAATCGATGACTTTTCGCAAGCTGATAAGTATTACATAATGATGGAGAAGGCAATAAAGACGTAAGAGAAAGATGACTTTTTCTATTTAAAAAAGAAATAACAGAATGATTCACATGACCCAGGCGAGCATGCCATAAATCATATGAAGCACGTAAAGATTTGTTTCTAACGACTGAAATAAAAGCAGGGTTGCTGCGCTCCAGCACATATAGCCCTCCATCTCTTTTACCGGTTGCCACCACCCTTCCTGTTTGACGATTCTGGATACTAATAAGATTATTAGTAAATGTAATGGAGAGAGGAAAATCAGACGTTAATTTACTGATGGAAAGAAAATTTTTAGTGAGATGAGGGACAACCAAGACATCTAATAAGTGAATATTTGGAACAAGAGAAAGAGTACCGGTGTGGGTAATGGGTAGGGATGCACCATTTCCTACGATCACAGAGTCCTTACCCGTGTAATTTTTAGACTGATCCAAAATAGATGGGTCGGCAGTCATATGGGCCGAAGCCCCAGTGTCCAAAAACCAATCAGCAGCATCGGGTCCAGCAATAGAACATGACGTGTTAAAGGCTTCAGCAAGGTGAGCATGAGAAGAATCAGGTCGAACATACCGTTGGTTGCAACGGTCAGCATAATGGCCCTTTTTGCGGCATATTTGGCAGTGAGGTGGTCGACGACCCTAACCTGAGTGGGTTCATCCTCGATTGAAAGAGTTGTTTTTGTGGGAATAAGAACGACCTCACTGGTTGCTAGAGGAAGCAGGGTGGCTTCCATGGGTGCGACCACGATTAGTGGCTGTGAATGCTGTAGGAGTGGAGTTAGAGGACTCAAGGGAGCGCTGGAACAACTCAAAACTTTCCGCTTTAGAGACTAAATCTGCAAAACAGGGGATAGGGGTGAGAGCCATCTGAGCAGTAGAAAAAGCTAAAAATTTGGTGCCAAGTCCACGAAGGAACCAGTGCACTTTATCAATGTCCTCGACGGGTCTGCCAATGGCATGAAGTTGGTCACAAATTGTTTTGAAGGCACGGGCATACTCAGTAACAGGTTTGGTGCCACGTTCATCAACTGCAAGTCATCCTTGAGTCTCAATTCACGAGCTTTCGAATGATGGCTGAACGTAGTTTCCAACGCAAGCCAAACATCACGTGCAGTAGAGAGACCAACGACAACAGCCATGGCTTCCTCGGTGAGAGAGGAGAGCAAGAGACAGAGAATTCGTTGATCGACTGCTCTCCACG
This sequence comes from Cucurbita ficifolia, assembly GCA_033971965.1. NCBI lineage: Eukaryota > Viridiplantae > Streptophyta > Magnoliopsida > Cucurbitales > Cucurbitaceae > Cucurbita > Cucurbita ficifolia. The sequence goes on from CM066966.1 coordinate 5,262,760, forward strand.
CCAAATATTTGGGGTTGAGTGTTGAGGAGCTTTCTGGTTCAAAGCGAGGTGGTGGAACCATAGTTCCATCAACATAGCCCAGCATGTCTTGACTCTCAAAGAGAGGGAGAAGTTGGCTTTTCCAAAGAAAATAATTGGAGGAAGAAAGTTTGATGGTGATCATATGGATTAGAGTGTTGAAAGGAGGAAGATGATAAGAGGATTCGGAAGCCATAGAGAAGAAAGGATCAGGGTTGTTAAACCGAAAGGGCTCTGATATCATGTGAATGTTTGCTAAAACCAACACACTTAAATGGTGGCGATAGTTCTCTTATTCATAAACATTTACAGACTACAGAAATATGGTAAATTACAAATAATATGGAAAGAACAATAAAAGAAAAGAATAATAAATGAATACAATATATTTGCCTTTAATAAAAGGATAAATATGGTAAGCCGTAATGTAAGGTTGTAATGAACGGTCAACTATCCTTAACATAGAGTTTCATAACATTTTGTACTAGAGCTTTTGGTTCTAATGCAAATATATCTTTCCTTTTTTTTTTTTCTTATTTTTCATTTTGGAATTTTCTTATTCTTTTTCATCTGTCCAATAATTTAAAACAAAAAAAAGTGTCAAAGTGTCATTCTGGTTATTCTTTTCCAATATTGTTTCTTTTGTCTTTTGTGTTTTTATTTATTTATTTGGATCTTGTTATATTCTAAAACGGTGTATTTTATAAAATATTAAAATTTACGTGGTATAAAAAATATATAATATATATAATAAAAGATGTGAGGGAAGATTTTTTTTCCTTGTCTTTTTGCATTATTTGCAACATATTATAAAAAGGAGATCAACCAAATCCATGATTAATCCAACACAAAGACGTTGGGTAAGATCCATGTTAATAATAATTCATTTTTGGATAGTTTTTCAAAAAAAAATTGGATGTAAACCACCTATCCATGCATATCATTTTAATATGGAATATCATCATATTAAATAATCTCATCATCATACCTCTTACATCATCATGTTTTCATGCATCATCATGCACCATCATGTATCATATCAGGTACATCATCACATTATTATATAACATCATCACATCATGATATAACGTCATTATATCATCATATAACATCATTGCATCATCATATAACATCATCACATCATCATATAATGTAAAACATAAATGAACGTGTAAGGGCTACTGGGCACGTGTCGTCATACGTAAGGCAAGTCTTTATATCGAGTCGATAGTACGGTCACTTACTTGGTTGACCTTAGCCAAAGCTCTATCTAGCTCTAAATTTAATTTTTTTTCTTCCTTCAAATTCGTTCTCACTTATGTCGAAGCTTCACCCATTTTGAATATTCAATTTATTGTCTCAGTAAAAATCAAATTTCATGCAGACATTAGATATTTTGCATGATCAGAGTCATGAAAGGTTTATATATGTTTATATATATATATATATATATATATATATATATATATATATATATATATATATATATATTATTTTTGTTAAAAATTTCATTTTCTACCTTGATGTTTCAAGGATATAAATATGTCTAACAATTTTTTATTTTTTATTTTATTTTATTTTAATTTTCCATTAAAACTAAATTTTCTTAAACTTTTTCTTAGAAGAAAATCCTTTCTTTATGTTCCTTTTTCCTTTCAAAAAATTACTAGTGGATGATTGATGTGTTGGTTGAGTATTTTAGGGGAGGAGTCGTGTGAGAGGTTGGTAAAGAGATAGATTTTTTTTTTTTTTTTTGTACGGTTGTTACCTTTCTACTCCAATTTCTCATAACTTAGCGTTATTTGTTATTAGTCTTCTCATTCACCCACTGTTTCGTGACAACAAAGTTGTATTCTTGTTTATAAAATTTACACACAATCATCATTTCGTTTTTAATCACATTTGAACTCATTCAATTTTTTGCTATAAAAGTAACTATAAAATAGGTTCCGTGAGGATTCGATACTCTACTTGTTACTTACTCCTATGACCGTGTATACTTACACTAACGCTTCAAAGAATTTTGCATTTTTATGTACACCTATACAAATTGTCAAGTTTTTGGTGTCATTGTTGAGGAACCTAATTGAGTTACTTCAATTAATACAATGAGCTAGAGGTGAAAATTAAAACTATAATTCAAAAGTAAGAGTATTCATCAAAGGTCTGTTGATAAAAATTAAAACTACAATTCAATAAGTAAGATTATTGATCAAAGTCAAGTTAAGACTCTAATCTAATATAATTCACCGAAATCACCAAAATCTCCCATATAGGGCTCAATTTTAGACCATTTTCCCAACCAAAACTATAAACAAAAGTTATTACGCCTCAAACAACTTCCAAGAATGATTACAAACCTACCCTAATATTCATTAAGAATGATGGCTAGTTAACTTTGGGTATAAAAGAAACTCTACCACCCTACCAATTTATGTAAGAAGAAAATAAAAAAAAATATAAGTATAAACCAAGAACACTTATTTTCAATCTAGAGCTTGAACTCTCAATGCTTAAAAAAACTATTCAATTACTCGTTGTCAGAAAATCCGCATACCCATAAGTGTCTAGATTGAAGTTAGTGGAGAACTAAGAAGATTTATTATTATTGTCCAAGTGAGCTGCATCACAAATGTGGTCGTTTTATATAGTCATATTGAAAACTTTAAGATGCTAGAAAGAGAGTTGAGCCAAAGAGAATGAGTATGAGTGTAAGTTTATCTAATCATTCCTTAAAAGCTTGGGGTGATCTACATTACAATTGGAGGCACTCACATAGATAACTTGAAGGGTCCATGGGAGAGAGAGAAAATAAAAAGAGAAAAGAAAAAGAAAAAAAGTTAAAGGACATAAATAAAGAGGTCAAACCGCAAAAGCAAAGGCATCCAGAATGGCAATTATTCTAAAAGTGTTGTGGGGAACATAGTGAAAGCAAGGACTACGTTACTTTTAGTAAGTGGGCCCTTGTATGCCTCAGACTCCAGGGAAGTTTAACAGGTATGGAAGAGTCACCACTCGTTATAATTGACCTCTCAATCTCCTTAATAGCTACTTACATGTCGACTATCAAGCACTAGTCACAAGCTCCACTAATGGCACTCAAAAAGCTCCATATTCCTACATCATTCCAAGCTAGAATAGTGCAAGGCGGGCTCTCCATTAAGCACAACTAAAGCTCGCCTAGTAGTACCCATTAGAATGTCATAGATCTTAAGTGGATGACATCGCATTCCTATATGCTAAGTAGACCTTTACCAGTCGAGGTGATTCCATGATTAAAGGTATGCCCCAACCGTCCTTGCATAGACCTAGTCGACCCATGTCATCATAACAGGCCTTTGATGTAGCTCAAGGACAGAAGAAAGCTCAAATATGGGCTAAGGTTCACTAACAGTTTATATGTATCCTCTAGGGCACATAACATCTAGTCCGTAAATAAATCAGCGCGCACATAGCTATTCTAATCTTCTAACATGCTTTTAAGAGCATAAACAACATTTATTCATAAAGTATACATATCCACACAACATACATGCCTATCGAGAAAGTATGGTTAATCATACATGCCACCGTCCAAAAAATTTACCATATTTTTATAACATCTTTGTGTCAATCCACTTTGCAATCCGTGATTTGAATAGCTCAAAAATTAGGTCGTGAAAAATTTGTATTAGAGCCCTATGTTATAAAACCTATAGACTTTTCTAGATAGAGAGTTGTACGTTCTCTATGGCACAGCTCGAGACACTCCCTGGCAACCAGGTAAGTATGTCAAGAAAAGGATAGAATGTTAGGACCGCACAACAACACACAATCAATCTAGATGAACATAAAGAACAGGAGAGAGAGAAATCAAAGAGGAATATTGGTTAGAGGTTTATATTAATTACTTCAAGTATGTACCGTAATAGAGAATACAGATAATACAAAAAGTACATCTTCAAAACACTACCTGAGGGGTATATATATGGTTCAGTTTACTGTCTATAGCTTTAGCACATATAGTCATCTATCATATATAACTTTACAAGATATAGTCTTTTACTATACATAATTATTTATAGTAGTTTACTCTGTATGACCATTTATTTTATATATCATTTACCATATATAGCTTTATTATGTATAACCATTGAGTGAACTATAATAAGTCGTAGTCTCCATAACCTAACAATTCTCCCACTTGGAGACTGATCTAGTCAACAAAAAATGTTATTCTCAAATGACCATCAATGTCTTCACTACGCTAGATCAATTAAGGCTTTGCATAACCTCAATTTTCCAATATCAACAAATTTTGTCAACATGTCTGCTGAATTCTTTGCACTCTCTATCTTTTCTAAACACATATTACCTTCTTCCACTAACCTGCAAGTGAAATGGTATCGTCTTCTGATGTGCTTTATCTTTGAATGATAGGCCAGGTTCTTCAACACTGACTATTTGTATAAAGAATCTTCTCAAGCTGCTACTTGCCTAATTCTTCTAGATAGCCTGTCATCCATATCATCTTTTTTCCAACTTCAACTATTACCACATACTCGGTCTCAGTTGATGAAAGAGCAACACAATTTTGAAACCTAGACATCCAACTCATCTCACCATCTATGACTTGCTCTCACTTTATTGTATCCTCCAACTGTAGGACATGATCAAAGAACTCTAGTTCCCCTTCATCAGTCAGCAACAGATAGTGTAATGAAGGTCACACCTATCTGGTACTCTAATAGTTCTGGATGATCTTTTCAACACATACTCAGGTATCACTTGCTCCACCTTTAGTTCCTCAACAACAGTCCCAAAAGTTTCTTGAGTATTTGCTATAACATCACTAGGAGAATTTTTACGCAACTCAACCTCAACTCCCAGTTGGTTCATTGTCTCGAAACCTTTCTTCTTTTTGTCCTTGTACATGAAATTTTCATCAAAATTCACTTCACAATGTCTCATGACTTTTTTGTTCTTGTCATCCCAATACCTGTACCCGAACATGTCAGAACCATAGCCTATGGCGTAGCACTTTACAGCCTCAGTGTCAAGCTTGCCTCTCTTCTCTGGATCAACATGAACATATGTAGTGCAGCCAAAAGTTCTCAAGTGAGAGTACTTGAGTTCTCTTTTCTGTCCATATCTCTTCTGGCAACTTAAATTCCAAGGGTACTGACGATCCTCTATTGATCAAGTAGGTTGTTGTATTTACAGTATCGACCCAGAATATATTTGGCAATCCATAATGAATTCTCATACTTCTTGCCCGCTCATTCAATGTTCTATTCATTCTTTCAGTAACATAATTTTGTCTTCTCTTACCGGGAACTATCCTCATTAATCTAATTTCCTCAGCTGCAAAAAAATGATTTGCATTCTGACTTGTCATACTCTCCTCCATTGTTAGAACTCAAGCATTTGATTTTCAAGCCGATCTGATTTTCAATTTCAGCTTTTCACTCCTTGAAGGTGGCGAACACATCTGACTTATGTTTCCGGAAATAAATTCATACATTTTCTGTTGAAATCCTCGATGAACGTAATGTAGAACTTTGATCCAAGAAGTGATGGAAATGGAGATGATCCCCAAATGTCTGTAAGGACCATTTTCAACGCACTTTCTTTAATGCTCTGGCAGTCTTTGTAAAACTAGCTCATTTTCGTTTGCTCATAACGCAACTCTCACAAGGATTCATATCAACAGATTTCAGGCCTTCTAAAACTTCTTTCGCAACCAACATCTTCATTCCTTTGACGCTCATATGTCAAGTCTTTTGTGTCATAGACTTGAATTTGAAGCATCTCAGCAATAACAGTCATGTTTATACACACTGCAGTGCTGTATAAGGTTCCAAATTTTGTATCACGTGCTACCACCATAGCACCCTTCACAATCTTCCATGAACTCTTCCCAAACTCTGCTCCATAACCTGTAGTATCCAACTGACCAATAAACATCAAGTTCTTCTTGAGACCAAGAATATATCTAACATTCTTTAATGTTCACTAGTTTTATGCAAGAGTTTCTGTGCCTACATCCCCCTTTCCTTCAATTTTCAAGGTTTTGTTGTTTGCAAGATACGCCTTCTCGAAATTTCCATATTTGAAATTTTAAAACAATTTCTTATTTTGAGACGAATGAAAAGATGCGCCTGAATTCAAAATCCAGTATTCAATCGGACTTTCCACGCTGAGGATTAGAGCATGACATTTTTCTCCACAATTTCAACACGTTACGTTTGGTCTGTTTTTAAAATTTCCCTAATTCTTTGATTTTGATCGGTCTTTGTTAGGGCCCTTCGATTAACTTCTTCCCTTTTGGTTATCTGTGAGAGCACTACCAGATGAATCCACAATTTCTTGTTTGCGAATACTTTTGCTGAGAACAACATCTCGAATTTCATCGAACTTCAGTTTCTCAGATCTCCGAGAACTGTTGATCACAACAAGAACAGTATCCCAAGACTCGGGTAAAGATGACATCAAAATCAATGCTTTAATTTCATATTCGAAATTAATTTCCACTGAACTTAGTTGACTTACAATCATATTGCATTCATTTATATGATCTGCAACAGATCCACCTTCAGACATTTGTAGATTGACAGTCTCCGCATAAAATTTACCTTGTTCATAGCCGACATTTTTTTCGTACATATTCGACATTGTCGTCTTCTTGATGATGTTGAACGTCACGTTTCTGGATATCGTCAACTGGATTACCCTTAAGGTCTACCGATCTTTGTGCTTCCACTGTTCCGTGGTCATGGTATCTACCTTCATCCCCGACAGGGGTTCTTGAATATTTTTTTGGTACTGATAATCTTGAATTTGCATTTTCTAGAAACCAAAATTGGATCCATCAAACTTATAAATATCAATCTTTGAGTTTTTCATCTTCATAGATCGTGATGAATCTCGCCTAGTTGATAGGACCACACAACAACACACACACTCGATATAGATGAACATAAAGAATAGAAGAGAGAAAATACAAGGAGGAATATTGGCTAGATAATTATATTGATGACTTCAAGTATGTATAGTAAGAGAGAATAAAAAGAATACAAAAAGTACAAGTTTAAAGCACTACCTAACAAGTATATATATATGGTTCAATTTACTATATATATATATATATAGCTTTACCAGATATATAACCATTGAGTAAGTTATAAATAAGCAGCAGGGTCCATAACTTAACATAAAATGTCTTAGATTTTTATAAGTTATGGTTGCATGATTAAAGTTACTTATTTAAGGTTTCAAGTTCTATGTCTTGGATCAAGTGGTAATCCTAAATGTTTCCGTTGTGATAGATCATGTCATCTAAGAGACAAGGTCCAACTATTAGGGAAGTAAGAAAATGAGGCAGAAGACACAAGCTTTCAAAAACTCATCTAAAGTGCACTCTTGGGGTCGAGATGCCCTATACACAAAACGCTGACACAAAAATCTTAATAATAACAAGATCCAACAACCAATCAAGTTGTGCCCCAATTTCAACAGAGAGTGGCTTTTGTCAGGTAAATCCCTAGGTTGAAATTCATTCCTAGCTTTTAGTTAACTTTCTTTTCTGTTCAACCCACACAATCAGAGTAACTGGGAAGTCCACGTCGAGTGGGAGCCCTTTAATTTAGTTTTTCCACTACTTTCCATTTTTAGGATAGGTTTGTTATTTAAATACGTTAAACTGAATCAAATAAAAACCATCGAGTCTTCAGTAAACCTCTCTCGCCTTTTTACTTTCCGTTATTTTTGTTCTCAAAAAAATTTTCCTTCGGCCGTTTTTTCGTCGACGTTCTCCCAATTGCTAGAAGTCAACAGCTTTCACCCTGGAGGCCTTGTGGTCCTTTATGAGAACAACGATGGAAAATCAGACTAATCAGTTTTATTCAGACCATCACGGCTAGCTAGATCACACAAGCCCCAGAGGACCACTGAGGACTCCTAATTTCTAAATGACTTTAAGAAGTATGATCCACCCACATTCAATAGAGGAAAGGTGGATGTTGTTGCAGTAGAAGTATGATTGGAAACCGTTCCGACTGAAAATATTTGCTAAAACTACTCCACCTAAATGGTGTGAAAGTTTTCTATTTATAATCAAATGAATTACAAGGATATGAAAAGAACAATAAATGGATACCAGATATTTGCCTATAATAAAAGAACAAATATGATACCTATGGTAAGTTGTAATGGTAGGCAAATAATCAAATATGATATGTATGGTAAAATATAATTCAGTACTAAATATCCTTAACAGAAACGACCTTCCCGTATATGAATTTTTTAGAGACTCACCAAGTACAGTATGCCACATACATGCTTAGAGAATAGGAACATTTATGGTGGAAGATTGCCTTGTTGAACACAACTCTCTGTGGGAAACACTCGCACTCTTTATTAAGACCAATCGAGAAGAGAATACAAGACACTTTGTAAAATACTACTACTTTATATTGCTTGGGATTTCTTGGGATGAAAACCTAGGTAGGGTGGAGGGTATTTATACTAGAACCTACGCAATCTATTCGTAACAAATCTAAATCTTTTTCCTAGAATATCTAGATCTCTTTCCTAAAATCTCTCGATATTTTTATTCTAAAATATCTACCAAAATAAACATACAATGGGCTTAGGCTCGTAAAAATATTGGCCTTGACTCTATTGGGCTACTGATGATATTTTAACACTCCCCCTCAACACTAGTCCTCAATCGCTGCACCATGTTGAGCTGTCAACGAAAGCTCTCATGTTAGCCCTTTTGTAAACAAGCCTGCCACTTGGTCATCTGTTTTGATTTGTAGCATCTTGATTTCTTCCTTTAGAACTCTCTTTCTAATGGAATGGTAGTGCACCTTCACATACTTTGTTCTAGCATGAAACATTGGATTTTCTGCTAGGCGAATCGCAGATCGGTTGTCGCAATGAAGTGGTATTGGATAGTCAATTTTCTGGTGTCAATCTTCCATCAAAAGTTTCAGCCAAGTACTTTCCTGAGCTGCTCCAACTGTTGCTCTATACTCTACTTTTCTGATGCTTGATCTTCGGGTATCGTGATATCCTGCATGGTCAGCATCACGGTATCCAACTAGCTTGCAAACTTTACTTCTTTTGTACAAACGATTATAATTGATTGTACCTTTGACATATCTCAAGATCCATCGAGCCGGATCCAAATGAAGATTCTTTGGACTTTGGCCGTACTGACTAATTGCTCCAACTTCATTTTCAAATCCATTTGGTTGGTTCATGTAGATCTCCCGGTCCAAATCTCCAACCAAGAAAGCTTTCTTCATATCTATCTGTCATAACTTCCAATCTTTATTTACCACAAGTACTAGAGGAACCTGTACGATAATGATCTTCGCCACTGGACTAAACGTTTCATCATATTCTAGTCTATATTCTTGAGAAAATTCTCGAGCTACGAGTCGAGCCTTGTATCTCTTAGTTGATCCATCCAGTCGACACTTTATTTTGTAGACCCACTTGCAAGAGATGGGGTTGACATCTCCTAGTCTTGGCACTAGTTCCCAAGTTTGATTTTGCTACAAAACTATAATTTCTTCCTCCACTACTTGCTGCCCAGCCGTATTGTGCAATGTTTCTTCATACGTCTCTGGCCCATTAACTTCGTCTTGTATAATAACTCCATTGGCAAACTCCGGATTTGACTTTTGGATTATTTCTGACTGTCTAAGTTGTTGAGGTGCCATTTCCTTTTCACCAGGTTCACTTGGTTGAGTCACTTCTTGCTCATCAACATCAATGTCACTCAAATCTCCAGGCACATCAGCATTTAAGTAAACGTATACAATTTGCTCCCCCATCTTCTGTGGAAGAGTTTCTTCAGTTTGCTCCCCCATCTTCTGTGGAAGAGTTTCTTCCGTTTGCTCCCTCATCTTCTATGGAAGAGTTTCTTCAATGTTGTCCAAGCCTGGTAATATTTCCTTCTCTGAGGGCCACCCTTCTTCCATTGCACCACTTTGATCGTCAATCATGCGGTTTAAGCATTCTGAATCAATGATCCAGTCATTCTCATAATCGATATGCTCTTCCATCATTGCCATGAGTGCTAGCTCGTCTTCTTCTATGAGACATATTGCCTCTGCATCCCACTCCTGCTCAATCTCTATGTTGGATGATGCCACGTTGTTTTCGACAGATTTTTTCTTGGACCAACAATCTCTGGATATGTGGCCTTTCTTCCCGCAATTGTAGCAAATGCCCTCAAATCTTCTTCCTTGAGAACTTTGGTTGTCGTTCTTTTGAGTTCTCTCAGGTTGTGCAGTTCCTTGGTGGCTTCTTCTTTTGTCACCATTATATCCACGTTTGGTAGACGACCTATTATTGCTCCGACTTTCACCTGTGTAGAGTGCTTCTTCTTCACTCTTCAATGTGATGCCTCCCAATGTTTAGCCATGGCTTCTTGGCTGGCTAACAAATTTTTGAACTCTACAAGTGATGGTTGAGTGGGCCATCCTTGTACAGCAATAATAAAGCTTCTATATTCTGGTCGCAATCCGTGGATTATAATCCTCTTCATTCGAGATTCTACAATGGCGGACTTCGGGTCTAGTTCAGTAATCTTCCGACAGATCGACTTGACCTTGTGGAAGTACTGAGCAATCGTCATGTCACGTTGTGAAATTGGCAACAACTCATTCTCTAGAAGTTGTAGCCTCGTATCGTTCTTTTTTGAGAACAACATAACGAACGTGTCCCATGCTTCTTTTGGTGTCTTGTCATCCCAAATATGTTCTAACATCTCTTCTGCGATTGTGGTCTTCAAGGCAAACATTGCTTTGTCTGCTTTGATTCTCCATTTGCGCAAGGCGCCATTAGAATCCTCCTCTGGCGGCGTAGTTTCACACCCGCCAACGATCTCCCAAAGATCCTGTCCTTGTAAATAGGACATCATGCATGTTGCCCACGTGTTGTAGTTGTTGTTGTTGAGTTTCTTGATTACTCATATGATTTGGAAGTCACCCATCGTTTTGACAATACCTCAGTAATACCAAACAAGCCTTTTCGACACAAGACTTGCATAGTCACAGACTACTCACGACACAAAGAAACTCACTCACTAATAATCTCAACAAATCGTTTCTGATGTGGAAGATCAAACAGAGCTGCAGCCACAGAGCATACTAAGAATTCCAAGAGATCAGACAACCTATACTAACCTCGCTCTGATACCAAATTGTTGAACACAACTCTCTGTGGGAAACACTCGCACTCTTTATTAAGACCAATCGAGAAGAGAATACAAGACACTTTGTATAATACTACTACTTTATATTGCTTGGAATTTCTTGGGATGAAAACCTAGGTAGGGTGGAGGGGTATTTATACTAGAACCTATGCAATCTATTCGTAACAAATCTAAATCTTTTTCCTAGAATATCTAGATCTCTTTCCTAAAATCTCTAGATATCTTTATTCTAAAATATCTACCAAAATAAACATACAATGGACTTAGGCTCGTACAAATATTGGGTTTGACTCTATTGGACTAGTGATGATATTTTAACATGCCTCACGTACGATGAGCACGTGAGAGGGGCCAATCTCTTGGTTCCAATTCAAAGAGACATTCTTTGAAAAGTGCTACCCAACGGTGTGTGACTAAATACAAGAATCAAGCCACCTTCATATGTCTGAAGGCTCATCACTTTATAATGGGTTAGGGAGAAGACCCAAAGGGTCCAGTAGCAGCTCATACTTCCAGTGACTATGCCCTAACCCTTCGAGCAGCTACCCTATTGGACATGCACACCCACGGGAGCAAGAAGTTTGATCATGCCCAGGCTACCTCAGCAGACAAAAGGATGTTAGACATACATATCCACGATTGGATTAAAGTTCATCTAAACTTTCAAAATGTAAGAGCTTTGAAGAATTAGGAACACAAAATTCGTCGTTTGTCAAAACATTATTGTGTTAGAAATTCAAAGTTCACCCCTTCGGAGTTATTCACGAAATTTGGATCAAAGTTCATCCAAATTTTGAGTTGTTAGAATTTTAGAGAGTTCGAAACACTTTGACATATAATATTCGAATGATATAAATCTTTGAGAGAGTATTTTTTTTTTTGTCGGGATTGGGATCGAGATGGATTGAGGATACTGGGTGATTGTAATAATTTCATATGATCTTGATGAGATTAACGTGTCAGAAGCCCTGAATAATTAATGTAAAGAAGAGAGAAGAGAAGAAGGTGTAATAGGAACACTAAGAAAGCATCATACAATGGTGTTAAAATGTGGGGTGAGATTTATTACATGCTTTTGGTTGATAGTTGATTAAACAGAGGGATTTTAAGAGCGTCGAGCTACGGTAACCTTCAAGCCATTGGCCATGGACAGAATAGTCATCATTCTGTACCTCACTTCATGCCCACTCACCAAACTAAATTTGTAGAATCTGCACAAAATGGCAAGCGCCATTTTCATCTGTAGATATGCCGAGTCTTTTCCCATGCAGATCCTTGGTCCTGCCTGCATTAAATAATATATTATTAGGAATCACGACTCTCTACAATGTATGATATTGTCCACTTTGAACGTAAGCTCGAGATTCCCCAAAAGATCTCATACCAATGGAGATGTATTCCTTATTTATAAACTCATGATCAACTCCTTAATTAGCCAATATGAGACTCTTCTCTCAACAACTCTCCCCTCGAACAAAGTACATCATAGAGCCTCTCCTGAGGCCTACAGAGCCCTCAAACAGCCTCCCCTTAATCGAGGCTAGACTCCATTGGAGCCCTCGAACAAAGTACACCATTTGTTTGACACTTGAGTCACTTTTGACTACACCTTCGAGATCAACCTCTTAATTAGTCGATACGGGACTCCTCTCTCAACATATATATAACATAATAAAGGAATAATGACCTGAAACGCTGTGAATTTGAACGGGGATTCGTTATGAAAAACGCCTTGTTTGAGCCATCTTTCAGGGTTAAAAGAAGTTGCATCAGAACCCCAATTGTATTCCATTCTTCCCATTGAGTAAGGAACATATGTCACCATCCCTCCAGCTCTTACCTTCGTCCCATCAGGCAACACATCATCCTCCAAAACCCCCTTCGGATCCTAAATACTTATAACATAAAATATTTCATTGTTCATAAACCAAAGCTTTAATGGTTTATAAGTACTAATATTTTGTACCTGAGGGACTGCAGGGTATAGGCGTAGCGTCTCAGTGATCATAGCATGCAAATAATGTAATCTATTAAGAGTATCATAATTAAGAAGTTCTGCAAACTGCGTTACTCTTCTCTCAAAGGATTGGATATCAGATGGATGATGGTGAAGCAATGAAATTCCCTCTTCTTTGGCTCTTTCTTCTTCAAATCTCTTTAGCTCTGAGTAAACTCTGTCAGCTATGTGGCTATGAGTCATTACCATATAAATAGCCCATGAAAGAGTTGCAGCTGTTGTGTCACGTCCAGCAATCACGAAGTTTAGAACGACGTCTCTTAAGCTTTTGTTCGTGAAATTGTTGTTTGGGTCTTCCCCTAACTCGATAAATCTCGACAATATGTCATGTTTTATCTGTCATGTCATAACATAGCATAGCATAGCATAAGTTAGTGAATTCGAAGTGGAAATGAAGTTAGTAAAAGGGTAATGATAAAATGACCTTATTGGGTGTGGTTGGAGCTTGTTGGATCTCTTTTTTCCTTGTGGCAATAACAGAGTAGGTGAAGTGGTCGATGACTTTGATGGACTTCTGAAGAAGAGCTTCGGACCCCACATTCAGAAATCTCTTAATCTTCCAGAAAGGATCGATGAAGCGAAGGGTGACAATCATGTTGGCTGTGTCAAAGGCCTTAGCAAACCCATTTTCTGGCAAATTTGGAGCCAATGATCCAATTTCAACCCCAAATCCCACCTTGCATATGGAGTCCAAAGTCATTCTCATCAGCAATTCCTGCACCAATAATTTCAACCATTGCTTATTAGAACTTGTTGAGGACGGTCGGGAGGGAGTCCCACGTTGGCTAATTTAGAGGAGGATCATGGTTTTATAAGTAAAGAATACATCTCCATAGGTATGAGGGCTTCTAGAGAAGCCCAAAGTAAAACCATGAAAGTTTATGCTCAAAGTGGACAATATTATAATATTATGGAGAGTTGTGATTCCTAACATGGTATTAGAGTCATGCTTTTAACTTAGTCATGTCAATAGAATCCTCAAATGTTGAACAAAGAAGTTGGGTCCCTCGAAAGTGTAGTTAAAAGTGACTCAAGTGTCGAACAAAAAATGTACTTTATTCGAGAACTCCAGAAAAAGGAGCCGAGCCTCGATTAAGGAGAGGTTGTTCGAGGGCTACATAGGCCTCAGGGGAGGCTCTATGGTGTACCCTCGAAAGTGTAGTCAAAAGTGACTCAAGTGTCGAACAAAGGGTGTACTTTGTTCGAGGGCTCTAGAGAAAGGAGTTGAGCCTCAATTAAGGGAGGCTATTCGAGGGCTACATAGGCCTTAGAGGAGGCTCTATGGTGTACTTTGTTCGAGGGGAGGATTGTTGGGAGGGAGTCCCAAATTAGCTAATTTACGAAATGATCATGGGTTTATAAGTAAATAATACATCTCCATTAGTATGAGGCATTTTGGGGAAGATCAAAACAAAACCTAAGAGCTTATACTCAAAATGAACAATATCATACCACCGTGGAGGGTCATAATTCCTAACATAACTCACCTGCATGTCAACCTGTTGGTTATGCAAAGACGCCCGTGTCAAAATAATCGAGAGCTTGAGGCTATACTCTCTAAAAACCAAGGCACTAAAATCCCTCAAATTCTTGGAAGCAAACTCGAAGCTAGCAGTCTTCCTTTGTTTCCTCCACAGCTCGCCATCCACGTTGAAGATCCCATCTCCAAGAAGCACTTCCATGTAGGAATGGTAGGCGTCGCCCTTAGGGTAGTTGGGGAAGTTGGTCTTGAGAATGTGCTGAACATTGGCAGGGTCGGCGATGTAAGTATAAGTAGTGAAAGGCATAGGAACCACAACAGTTTTGGAGAGGTTAAGGTAACCAAGAAGCCAATCGTGCATTCTGTGGTAGTTTAGGAGCTGCTCCAGTGCGGCTCCTAGGAGTGGCCATGTCTTGGGACCTGTGTTCTTCCTTTGGTTCCATCTATGGATAATCATCCATGTCCAAACCAAGCAGGTTGCCAACCCCAACACTCCACTTTTTGAACTGTACCATTCTTGATCAACCATTTCACCACTCAAACACTAACACACACACACTGTTTTTGTTTCATGGGGGGGGGGGGGGGGGGGGCTGTTTATATATAATAATAGTAATTTGTACTTGGATACAGCAATCTTTATATGTTTTACTGCATAATTAACATCCCTTTTGTGTGCTCAACCTAACCATTCTTTACCCAATTCATTCACCTAACCATCTTATGTATTTTTTTAACCATTTTCTTTCCATGGATTTCAATAAAATCTCTCCTTTTTTTTTCTTTTCAATATTTGGGTTTAGAATTTGTTTAGAAATACTGTAATGAAAGGAAAATATGAGTTTGTTGCTAGGTATTTGACCAAATAGGATCGTCCAGTTCCTATAGTACCTATCACTAAAATACCCAAACGGGGAGATAGGACTAAGTGGAGCGAAAAGGATTTTCCATGACATCGAAAATTCAAACTATTAGCCCCACACGAGATAGAGTTTGTTGCTAGGTATTTGACCAAGTAGGATCGTTCAGTTCCTATAGAACCTATCACTAAAATATCCATACGGGAGATAGGACTAAGCGGAGCGAAAAAGATTTTCCATGAGATGGAAGATTCAAACTATTAGCCCCACACGAGATTTGTGAGAATAAGTGATTGTCTGATAATGAGTAAAGAATGTCTGTTTTTCTACTAATCATGATATATTAGACTCATAATTCATTACTTGGGACTTTCTATTTGATTGTATCGAAAGGCCCAATGAATTGGGATTTTCTTAATGGGCTAGGTCATTTCGGGACAAGCGGATTATTTATGATGAAGGGAATGATTCAGAGTTCTTGTAGAGTGGAACCGTGCAGTACCATACACGAGATAGATCTTCCAACGAATAAGACTTTTTTCGAATAAGCCAATTCATTTGGGATCCTGCTGACACTCTTTTTCCTATTCAAAATTTTTTCCCAGAAATATTAAATATTTTTCTTATTTGATTTTAGATTTTGAAAATTTAACTTATAAACACGATTATTTGTTATGTTATTTTCCTTTTAATATTTTGAAATACTAAAGCAACTTTTAAAAATTAAAAAAAAAAAAAAAAAAAAAAAAAAAAAAAAAAAAAAATTTTTTAAAATTTTTATTTTTTTTTAAAAATCAAGTTAAAATTTTAAATATTTATTTTAAGAAAAATTAAAGTATTGTAAATAAATGGGGAAGAAAGCAACCAAAATTTTAAACTAATAAAATTATTAAATGGGATTTAAATATTAGAAGCGTAAGCGAGCAGTACCATAAATTAAATAATAACAGTTTTATTTGCCGAAAAAAACAATTTAAAAAAAAAAGGAAAAAAGAAAAAGATATGAGGACGAAAATTTTGGGTTGGCGCCAAAATTGTTCCCGGCAATCGTCCTCAGCGACTGCGCGCGAAAACCCTGAAAATGTCTTTCTTCCCGCCTTCCCCCCTTCGTTTATCTACAACCTTCTTCCTCCATTCCTTTCCAATCCTTCTGCTCCTCGAAGAATCCTTCCTTTTCTTCAATTTCCTCCCTCATGGATCTCTCCAATATTGCCAGGAAGCTCGATCTTTCCGACTCCGAAACCCTCACCCGAAAAGCTGGGGAATTTCGTCGCCTCTCCGATCTCCAATTCAATTCTTCCGCTATTGGCGTTGTAAGCTTTCATCTGCGTCTCTTTCAATTATTCTGTGTTCGGCAATTGTTCAATTTTGTATTTAATCTATATCTCGTTCTTGGTTCTTTTGTTTTTAGGGTGAGGTTTGCAAGGCCATAATCTGTTTGGAAATCGCCGCTACGAGGTATGCTTTCGATTGGTGATTGAACTTTGTTTCATTCTGGTTTCTAAATTGTAATTCCATTGGTATTTGGATTTTGATTAGAATGGATGCATTATATCGCAGATTAGGGATTTTATTTGATAGATCCAATGCTATCAAGTTAAGTGGGATGTCGGAAAAGGCGTACACTAGATCTTTCAATTTGTTTCAAAATGGTCTTGGTTTCAAGTGCGTCTTTCTTACTCGATCTTTCTGTTTCTGTGATTCTTTATTATATTTAGTTGATCGAATTCCTTTGGTGCTGCAGAAGTAAGCTCGATATCAGAGAATTGGCAGTGCAGTTTGGGTGTGTTAGGCTGGTTGCTTCAGTTCAAAAGGGCTTATCTCTGTAAGATCTCTATAATTGAAACTTTTCATTTTAGTTTCTTCACATGTATTCTCAAATCTCATTTTTATTGAATTATGAAATGTTGATCAATGAAAAGTGAATTTCTCTTGCCTTCTATCAGTTATTCTAATCTGTAATTTAACTGTCTTTTTAAAATTCATCAGCTCATATCATGATATTATTTGTTTTAGATACAAGGATCGGTTTGTTGCATCACTGCCAGCTTCTCGACGCGCTAATGCCGACTTCTCCCGATCAGTATTTACAGCTGCAGCTTTTTACTTGTGTGCAAAAAAACACAAGGTACCCCATGAATTACATTTTTTCTGTTTTGCAACATGGATATATGCTTGTCCTGTAACTCTTACTGGAAATGCTTCTTTCATATAACAGCTGAAGGTTGACAAAGTTAAGCTCATTGAACTCAGTGGAACATCTGAATCTGAATTTTCATGTGTAAGAACATTATTCCTTTCTGTTGAGTTGTGTATGAAATTGAGACAATTATTGACCAATTATTGCCATTGCAGGTTGCTACTTCCATGAAGGACTTATGCTTTGATGTCTTTGGAATTTCTAGTGAGAAGAAAGATCCCAGGGATGCCAAAGGGAATAGAGGTATGTGTCTCTCATGCCTTCGTTTTCGCCATTTTCTCTCACTTTGTTAGCTTAGCTTATGCCTTTTGCACCCTCACAATTGGATTGCAGACATGTTAGATGCATTGCCAGAGAAAAGGAAACGTGAGGATGGCGGTTACTTATCTGATGATAATGAAGAGGTACCAAGTAGCTGCATCTCAAGTACTTGAATTTCATGAAAGAAGTCTACTAATTGTCCGTGTTCAAAGATGTCACGCATTGCATTTTTGCCAAAATTGAGTCTAGAAGAGTTGTTTTTCAATATCATGTTTCAAGCCTTTACTTTTGTTTCTAAATGTTACCGGTCTCAATGTCTGTCCCTGTTTCTTTTCTTGTTCCATTACATGCTTAATGGTCATAAATTTTGTATTGACTATTAATGGGGCGTGCTATTTCTAGTTTTCAAGATCAAAACGACGCAAACCAATGGATGAACATGCTTATAATCAGTGGAAATCCTCTGTCATTGCTTCCAATAACCTGACCAAGACAAGAGGTCTTTTGAAAATACTCATCTTCCATTGTTTAAATTTCTGGTTTTAGTCACATAACATCTAACTATTATTGTGCTCTTCTTCCAGTTCTTAGCAAGCGAACCAGGCAAACTTCCCTCATGGAAATTAATGAAAAGATGTCAAAGTAGGAGATGAGCAAAGCTTTGAGGTGCCACAGTATTTGAATGAAGATTGTCACAAAGGGAGGGAGAAGTGGATGGTTGAACCACTTTATTTGCTTGCATCAAATTGATTTGCATAAGTTGAGCATTTGGGGTTGCCATCGGGAGAATAACATCACTACCTTTAGCAACATTTTTCTTACAAACCGTTGTGCAACAGAAAAGCCAGAAATTTTGCCTGGACACATTAGTGTCCCAACGTATTTATGAATGTAATGTACAGACGAGTATCAAAGTTTTATGAATCCTCAGTTCTAACTCCACTGGTGGATTATCCATTTGAGCTTGAGAATGAATACTTGTCGGGAACTGTTTATCGATGTATGTAAACATTCCTCCACGTCTCATGCTTCTGAATAAATACTGTATGAATTGTTATTCAACTTTAGAAATGAAAGGATACAATTATAGATAAAAGTATTTTTTCCACTTAATTACTAGAAGTAGAAAAATGTGAGAGAAGCTCTCAGCTGTCTAAAATATAGTTTCAATTATCCTTTTGATGCGCAACAGTACTGAATTTAAAATCTTAAGAGGTAATCTAGAATGTTGAGTCTTAGTTCTCAGGTCAAGAACATGAGATGAAAGAGTGTGATTCCTAGCACATCTTAAAGAAACCTACTTACTAAGTCTTTGTATTTATTCAAGTTTTTTCATATTTTTCCGATGACAAGGAGCTAGTCAAGGATGGACCATTCCAAAAAAGGATAAGAAAAAGACTTAAATTTTGAAAAGTTCATGAACATTTTGAAGGGATACACATCAATATCCCACTTGTTGAGGCATTACTGCAGATGCCCAATTATGGTAAGTTTCTGAAATATATTTTGACCAAGAGAAAGAAGGTTAAGGAATTCAAAGTCGCTAAAGCTCCTTGACCAGGGTGTACACATCAATAACATAAATTTAATGTTATTGTCCATTTATAAAAAGTTAGGTGGGGAAGCATGACCTACAACTGTGGCGCTCGCAAATCAATCGATTACACACTTTGAAGGAAAAATTGAAGATCTACTGATCCAAGTTGGGAAATTCATCTTCCCAACGGACTTCATAATTCTGGATTACGATGCATACGAAGACGTGTCCATCATCTTGGGGAGATCATTTTTAAAAATAAGGAGAACCTTAGTAGACGTGCACAAAAGAACAATTACGTTAAGAATGAATGATCAACAATTCAACATAAATGAATGTATGAAGTACCCGAATGATATGAAAGAATATTCTACCGGAAGAGGAATTAGAGAAAGAGTAGTAAGAGCAAGCAGAAGAGAGTATAGTGAGAACTGAAGAGAAGGAACATTACCATATGAGACCTTTTTGATAAGGATTATCGTGTTCCAAATGTTGCAACTGGACCTATTACACAATCCAAGACTAAGAAAACTCAACAAGCAATCATTCTTTATCTACAAAATTGGATAGACTCGGTTCAATTATTATTTCACGTGTTACAAGCTGATTCGATTGAGGAATGATCATTTGGAGATTCAAAAGTGAATATTTGCACGTTTGAAGTACCGGTTGATATAAATTACATGATTGATAAGTTGTTAGAAAAATTTATTTTATTATTTTTAATTTCATAATTCTTGTAATGGGAAAAGGGTGGGAAGTTATTTTCAAATTAACTTTTATGGGAGAGATTAAGAGGGAGTGAGAGTAAATTAGGGTCACTAATTTCTTTAATGGGTACTTAAGAATTGAAAGTTTGTTTTGTCCCGAGATTATAAATACCACAAATTATTAGGTAAAAGACAAAATTTTATGTACGAAAAGCTCTCAAATGAGACTTTTACCCTTGGAAATGTGAACCTCATATTTGTCATTTCTAAATTTCAAAGCAATTCTTGTGAAGATTGCATCCTCAATCCAGCCTTTATCAAGTTTGATCGTGGATGACTCAATTTAAAATAAAGTTTCAAATCTTGTTTCTAGATTTTTTTTTTTTTTTTTTTTTTATGTTTAAGAGCTAATCTAATTCTAGCCTTATCTCTGGGTTATCCGAATTTTGTATAAGGTGTTAATTTTTTTGATTCAAGGATTCTTACCCAACAAAAAAAACTTAGATGGTTGAGGTGAGGATTATGGTTGTCTTATCAATTTTGTATAAAGAACTTGAAGCATTACTATCCAAACGAGGAAGATACAAGACACAAAGAGATGGTAAAACCTCATGGAACGAAGAAGAGTTTCACCGCAAAGAAAGTAGGTGATATTTGTTAGGTAACTTTCTTTTCTGTTCAACCCGCACAATCAGAGTAAGTGGGAAGTACACGTCCGCACAATCAGAGTAAGTGGGAAGTACACGTCGAGTGGGAGCCCTTTAATTTAGCTTTTCACACTTTCCATGTTTAGGATAGGTTTGTTATTTAAATACGTTAAACTTAATCAAATAAACCATCCATCGAGTCTATAGTAAATCTCTCTCTCCTTTTACTTTCCGTTATTTTTTTTTTCAAAGAAATTTTTCTTCGGCCGTTTTTTCGTCGACGTTCTTCTCCTAATTGCCAGAAGTCAACAATATTCTTACAGAGAAGAGTCGAAGAGTTGACAAACTAAAAAAGTGGTTTTCAACCATTCCTGACAGATTGGAAGAGACTTCTCAAGACAGAGACCGGAAGCGCATTGAGAGACTTGAAGTCAACCTCATCCTACATCACTAAGTTTGTTAAGAGTCGGTTGACAGAGACATCAACTAATTGAGTGGAAGAATGTTACGGTCATGCTTGTCCAATGCGTGTTGCTTGTGGCCGTGTGTCGGATGTTCCAATCATGCTTGTCCAGGACGTGTTGTGCATGACCACATGCCCATTCCAAACTCCTTTTACTTATTTTCATGTAGATTTAGGTCTTTACTATTTCTATTGTGTTAATCGAGGGTGTAGTCCTTCACCAAAATTATGTCTACCGCCGCCAAGGCTAAAATGCCCCAAAATGTACTATGGGGGTATGTAGTCATCAATTCTTCCTACCCGAGTAACATGCTATAAAAAATGTGGTTGTTGCATATTCGATTTTAGCCTATAACATTGCTTTCTTACAAATTATATTTAACGCATTTCCTCGCTTAAGTTTTCTAAAATATTTTCTCTCAAACGTGATCGAATCTCGTGTTGAAAATTGTCACAAGTTTTTTTATTTAATTTAGTTATTAACTCCCATCAATTTATAGTCGTTGATTAAATAAGAATATTATTAATTTGGTTATTAATTTTGTAACTATTTTAATATTAATCCTTATTTAATTCAATAACGTTTGACGATTCAAACAATTGTCCCTATATAATGGATTTGTCTAGGAGGTTGAGGATATCGAAATTTGATAGAGTTTTATGTGTCACGTTGTATTTCTTGAGTGACATTTTGGTGAGAGACTTTGTAGTGTGAGAGTGAGGTATTCACTTGTAACCACTTTGATTATTAGTGATTGGTTGCTACCCGTGTATGTACGGGAATTTCTTCTCTCCGAACCACGTAAATATCTTGGTGTCTCCTTGTGTAATTTCGTTCATTGGTGTTGTGAGTATATTCGTTCCGCTTTCGTTGCAACAATTGGTATCATAATTTTGTGGTTGTAGCATTTGGCACACAACAAGTGGTATCAAAGCCTGATTGTGGTATTTGGGGTATTGTGAAAGTTTTGACCTCATCGACCACTAGACGTGCTCACAATCGTGCTTATTTTCTTGAAAATCAATTTTCAAGAATTGTGTTTTTCTACTTTCATCTAGATTACTTATTACAAATGGCAGAGTCATCTGGAATTAAATCATGACGTGGATCGAGAATTTTGGGCTCTGATCTCGAAGTAGAAAATTTTGATGGAACCAATAATTTTGGTGTTTGGCAAGGTGAATTTAGTGATTTGCTAGCCATGCAAGACCTTGATACTTCTCTCGAAGAGGAGATGCCCAAAGACATGGCAGACGCCGAATGGAGAAAATTAAATCGACAAGCTTGTGGAATTATTCGATCAAGTCTTGGCAATGATAAAAAATATCCATTTATGAAGGTGATCATGGCGAGAGAACTATGAGATAAGCTTGAGGCAAAATATATGCGGAAGAGTGTGGAAAATAAACTCCATTTGAAGAAGAAACTCTTCCGTTTTGATTATAAGAAAGGTATCTCAATGGCTGAGCATTTGGATGATGTTAACAAAATCATCACTGATTTGCTCAATCTCGATGTTATTATTGATGACGAAGACAAGGCGTTGTTGTTATTGAATTCTTTGCCGGAATCCTACGAGTTTTTAGTAACCACCCTACTACATGAAATCATTGATCTTGAATTTGAAGATGTTTCAAATGCTTTAATGAATAATGAGGTGCGAAACAAGGACAAGGAGGCATATCAAGACGCTAGCTCAAATGTTCTCACTGCTCGTGGAAGGACTTCTACTTGGAAAAAGAGCGAACGTGAAAAGTCTCGATCAAAGTCGATAGGTAGGTCTGATAATTGGAGAAAGCTTGATAAAAATGAGTGTGCATATTGTCGACAGAAAGGCCATCGGAAAAAAGATTGACCGATCTTAAAAGAGAAGGGGTCAAAGTCCAATGTGGTTAGAGATGACGACACTGATACAGATAATGCCTTGACGATCTCTTTATCAGTCAGCCAGATCAGTGAATGGATTCTTGATTCTGGGTTCTCCTATCCATATGTGTCCCCATAGAGAGATGTTCTTGGACTTTGAAAAGGTCAATGGTGGAGTTGTCTATATAGGCAATGATAGTACTTGCAAGATGATGGGAATCGACTCAATACAAATCAAGATGTTTGATGGGGTTGTACGAAAACTCAATGATGTGAGGCATGTCCCTGACTTGAAATTTTTTTTGATTTCCCTTGACGTCCTGGATGCGAATGGTTATCGTTGGAAGGAGGGAATTTAAAAGTAGCTCGTGGAGCTTTGATGGCAATTAAAGGGACTAGAAGAGGTAGCATATACTACCTCAACGGAACTATAATAATTGAGCATGCTGCTGTGGCAAGTTCGAAAGAACAAGACATATCGAAATTATGGCACATGCGACTCGGGCATACTGGTGAGAAGGGCTCCAGACATTGGTGAACCAAGGAGTCTTAAGGGTGCCACAACTGGTGAAATTGATTTTGTGAACCTTGTATATTTGGTAAACAAAAAAATGTGAAGTTTGGTACTGTTATACACCAAACAAAGGGCATCTTGGATTATGTTCACACTGATGTATGGGGTCCCACGAAGAATGTCTCATTGGGAGGAAAGAGGTGGTTTGTCACCTTTATTGATGACTACTCGAGGAGAGTTTGGATGTATCCCATGAGGCACAAAAACGAGGTTCTCCAAATCTTTCTGGAGTGGAAGAAAATGGTTGAGAATCCGACGGACAGAAAAATCAAAAAGCTGAGATCAGACAACGGTGGAGAATTTACTTATGATCCATTCCTTAAAGTATGCCGAGATGAAGGGATCGTTCGACACTTCACTGTTCCTAGTAAGCCACAACAAAATGAAGTTGCTGAGAGAATGAACTAGACATTGATAGAGAAGGTTCGATGCATATTGTCTCAAGTAGGATTGAGTAAGGCATTTTGGGCTGAGACTCTCACTTATGCAATCGTTTACCTGTTTCTGGAAATGGTGGAAAAACTTCACTTGAGGTATGATCGGTGCTCCTATTAGAGATTATGATAATTTGCATGTGTTTGGTTGTCCGGCTTATTATCACGTGACAGACTGAAAGCTGGATCCTAGAGCAAAAAAAACCAAGTTTATGGGCTTTAGCAAAGGCGTGAAGAGCTACCAGTTATGGTGTTCATAAACAAGTAAAATTGTCAATAGTCGAGATGTGACATTCGATGTCTGGAATGTCTTTGCAGAAAATTGAAAATAGTGACAAGGCATCAAAGCAGGTGGAGAAGGTGGTGTTTTCTCCCGATATGGTTGCTCCTACTGAAGAACCTATTGAGCAGGTAGATAATAACTCTGATGTCTTAGAGCAGGTGGAGCAAAGCCTAGTAAAATGAAAGAGTGGAGGAACCTAAGTACATCGCCAGGAATAGACCACGAAGGGAAATTCAAAAACCTGCAAGGTTTGATGATACGATAACATATGCTTTTCCTATGATTGATGAAGTTCTCAACAACTATAAAGATGCTATTAATAGCTCGGATAGCTTGCACTGGCATAGGTATAAATCAGCAGATAAATCAAACTTGGGATTTGGTACAACTTACCAAAGAAAAGAAATTGGTTATAAATGGGTTTATGCAAAAAAACGAAGATTCTTTTTGGTATAAGTAGTAATAAGGCTTGACGTGGTGGCAACCAAATGAGTTGTGGAATGAGATCTTATGAGGAAATTGTTGAAAATTTTCAAAGTTTTTTATTTAATTTAGTTATTAACTCCCACCCATTCATAAACGTTAAATAAGAATATTATTAATTTGGTTATTAATTTTGTAACCATTTTAATATTAATCCTTATTTAATTCCATAACGTTTTACAATTCAAACAATTGTCCCTATGCAATGAGTTTGTCTAGGAGGTTGAGGATATCAGAATTTGATAGAGTTTTGTGTGTCACATTGTATTTATTAAGTGACATTTTGGTGAGAGACTTTGTAGTGTGAGACTGAGGTATTCACTTGTAAGCACTTTGATTATTAGTGATTGTGTAACACCCACTCATCGACAACGCGATTCACAGGAGTTACTACTGACGTCGATAATAAATCCCGACAACCAATCATAAATTTCAAAATATTTCCATATACATCAAGAAAAACATATAAAACCAGTACCATTTAAAACTTTAAACAACCAAAGTAAATTTTAAGTCGCGAAAGCATAAATACACAAAACAGACCCAGACATGGATTCCCTATAGTCTCTAACCCGCTGGTCTCGTCCTCGGTTGGCCTGAATCATCTAAATCTAGAAAGAAAAGTTAAAATAATTTTGATGAGTAATTAATTTACTCGGTAAGTAGTTCCCTGTCTTTCGTGAGTATATAACTAATCTTTCTAGGCGTTTTTAAGTTTTATTCGCCATTGACTCTAGTTTCTCTTACTAGGGTCATCTGTCCATTAATGAGGTATTTCAGCTACCTCCAGCTTAGGTTACTAACTCTCAATATGCTTATCTGGAATTTTCGAACTCGTATGTAAGACTCACTCTCGGTCAAATAAGGCCCCGTCTACTAATTTCTCTGGCGCCCTGTACATCTCATATACCAACCGGTGAGGAGCACTCATTCTCTCTAACTTAGCACACAACGCGTTGGTCAGGAACTCCGCGAGAATTAGTAGACTACAACTCTCATATAAATAAGCCATGACTCAACAATCTATAAGCATATCCTAGAGTCATAACCTTTCCATTAACATGCTTACCATACTCACATCTGATGCATGCTTTCATACGTTTATAATGTTCGACACATAGAACATTCTAGTAATCATTTATAACATGGTTACATCACAAGCAAGCATTCACAATATACAAATAGACATTCAATATCATCAAAGCACGTATTAACAGACTAAGCTCTCAATCATGTAAACAACGTACTCACATGTTGTAAAACAAGTTAAGAACTAGTTTAAAGAACGATATGCTACTTACCTGGTTTCAAACTTCTTTTCCCTTGGATGTACACTTAATAGGGTATTTCAACACAATTCCTTCCAATTAGACCTATATTTCACAATTTTCAAGGTAAGTATAGGCAAATCTTGATAGAACAGGTCAAAAGAAGTTGAGCAGGACAAACCGGGATTCGAAACACTGGCTCACACGCACTCACGCGACAACCTTCTCTTCCTCACGGGCCTCGCGTGTCTCTCACGTACTCGTTTTCAACCTCGCGTTTTCTGCAATTTTTCCCAACTTTTTCGTTAATACCCGTTGTATCCCTAAGCCATATCTTACTTCTACAATCCGAATTTCATCCTGATCTTTTCTAAAAATTTATAGATCTCTTTATTATGAATCTAACAAGCCATATTTCATAACTTATTCCACGATATAGACCAAGATATCAGGATTTAAAGATTCGGTAATATGGGTTTTCTCACCTTCGATAGTTCTCCAATACCAGCTCACGAAAACTTCTCCAATTCTTCCTTTCACCAACATCACACTCCTACAACATTCATCCTCAGGGAATTCCATTTACACATGTCTCTGAACCACGTAAATATCTTGGTGTCTCTTTGTGTAATTCCTTTCATTGGTGTTGTGAGTATATTTGTTCCGTTTTCGCTACAACAATCGGTATCATAGTTTTGTGGTTGTAGCATTTGGCACACAACATCTCGATCATATTTCTGAATTATCCATCACTTACGATTTTCATACAACTATCTTGTTTGTCGAGTTAGAACACAACTCTTTCCCCTTTTGAACAGGTTTTTTTCGCCATACACTGTGATCAGTAGCGACACTGTATGAAAACTTATTTTGTTTTCCCATTTCTTTCTTTCTTTCTTTCTTTTCTAACGGTCATCACTTTCCCTCTTCATTTATTACAAACATGTTGGTCATTACAAGTATAGTCTAACTTTTAAAAATGTCTCAAATATTTTGTTGAACATTCAAAAGTTTCTAAAGCACCTTTGACATTTAGTCTTAATGAAGGTCTAACAAGGCATTAAGCCTTTTGTTTTATATTTAATAATTGATTGAACTTTTAATTTTTAATTTTTAGTATAATGTGTCAAGTATTCAATTTTTCTTAATTTTTAAACATATTAAACACAAAATTGATAGTTTAATGGTATATTATAAACAATATTAAATTTCATGCCTAGTAAATTTATAATTCTAAAAAAAATGGAATGCTTCAAGGATGTACGAGAGAAAAAAAAGAATAATAAATTACATAAATCTATTATACACAAAATAAAAAAAATGTGTGACATATATGAGGACTCAAAGTTGTAATACAATTTGAATTTGGAATATTGTGAATTATAATATTAAGAAAATAGGAAAGGTTAAGGTTAAAGTTATGAAATAAATAGTTTTTGTTTATTGGAAACCCAAATATTAATATTAATATTAATATTAATATTAATATTAATATTAATATTAATATTAGTGCAAGAATCATAAGTAATTTGATGAAAGGTGAGGAGGATTCGCACGTGATAAGGTTGTGCCTCTAAATATCTTACCCACCGACTCCCCCACGTCTTCTCATTCCCACTTTTGTTGACTTTTTTTATTTTTGAATTCTTCAACTGATCCTGGCCGTCCATGCCATAGATCGCTTCAGTTGGCCTGTATCAATCAATACACGGGCCCCGCGAAACCACTCAAATCTAGTCTGGACTCGTTCAAATGAAAGCGCGTGAGGGCCCCACTCCCTCCAACTCAGGTGTGGAACTGGAACTGGAACTGGACACCCCATACGACGTCGTCTGTTACAATACATATAAAAAACTGAAAAAACATTCTTACCATGAACTTTAAAAGAAAAAAAAGCTAAAACATATTATTGTTTTTTTTAATGTAAGAAAATA
The DNA here is from genome assembly GCA_033971965.1 of Cucurbita ficifolia. NCBI lineage: Eukaryota > Viridiplantae > Streptophyta > Magnoliopsida > Cucurbitales > Cucurbitaceae > Cucurbita > Cucurbita ficifolia. The sequence continues at coordinate 5,291,008 of CM066966.1, forward strand.
TATTGAAGCTTTCAGAAACATAAATATTTTTTTAAAAAAATTGAAAAATAGAGAGAGAGATGATTTTGAAACTTAAAAAAGAAAAAGAAAAAGAAAAAGATGTTTTGAAAACAAATTAGAGGTTAAATAAAGAAGTATTTTGAATAATTTACAAGTCTTAGTTTCCAGTGAGACGAGACACAGATCTTTTCGAGTCTTGGTTGGAGCTGCTGGGGTTTCTCATCCCTTTTTTCTTCTCTTCCGTTTCCTTTCAGATCCCCACCTCCAGCCTTCCATTCCTGCTCTCCGCAGATCTAATTTCTTCTTCTTCTTCTGCTGCCGATTGCTTCGCCTCTCTCTTCCTGCCATTGGTGAGGGATCTCATTCTTCCCACTTATGCGCTTATGTATTTCAGAATTGGTGTCATTGTTTCTTCTTTCTACTGCATCCTCCATTTACTTTACCTCGTTTTTGTGTTGATCCGAGTGTTGAATTCCTCATTCTTCCTTTTTATTCTTTTTTCCTTTGCTGTCGGTGGGTGGGTTGCGCCCTGTCTTTCTGCTCCTCGGATTTCTGAAATTTCGTTACGTTTCTAGTTTGATTCTATTGCACGTTTAATTATACTACACTTGTATCCAATTTTCCTTTTCGTTTCTTATGGCTCAAGCTTCTGTATAATAGTCGGGATGCGCAATTTGCGAGCTTAACTATCGGTATTTATTGTCATTTTCAACACTCTTGTCACGGATCTGGCTGGATCCGTGTTTTGTTTATTATTTTTGAAATCATACTTCTAGCCACTGATTGCTTTTGAATTGCTATTACGACCCAGAGCTGTTAGAATTAAAGTGGAACATGCGTATGAATTATCTACTTTGATAGCGCCGCTTTGTAATTTACTTCCAATTTACTTACAATTGTGTGGAAACCATACAGGGGCATTATGGCACCCAAACCAAGCTCTGGTGATGGTAGGACAAGGAGTTGGGTCCAAATTTTTATAGTTGTAGGTTTGTGTCTTTTCTTCTACATACTAGGAGCATGGCAGCGGAGTGGGTTTGGGAAGGGAGATAGTATAGCTATGGAGATTACTAAGACTGGATCAGACTGCAATATAGTTTCGAATTTGAATTTTGAGACTCATCATGGAGGTGAGGTCGAGACTATTAACGAGTCGGAATCAAAATCCAAAATATTTGAGCCATGTAAAGCTCGCTACACGGATTATACTCCTTGTCAAGATCAAAGGCGTGCAATGACCTTCCCCAGGAATAACATGATTTATCGTGAGAGACATTGCCCTGCTCAGGAAGAAAAGTTGCATTGTTTGATACCAGCCCCCGAAGGATATGTAACACCCTTCCCTTGGCCAAAAAGTCGAGACTATGTTCCATTTGCAAATGCACCATATAAGAGTTTGACCGTCGAGAAGGCTATACAGAACTGGATTCAGTATGAGGGCAATGTATTTAGGTTCCCTGGCGGGGGAACTCAGTTTCCTCAAGGGGCTGATAAGTATATTGATCAACTTGCTGCTGTGATTCCTATTAAAAATGGGACAGTTAGGACAGCTCTTGATACTGGTTGCGGGGTATGCTTATTTCTTTCTTACTTTTCTTAGATGCACTTTAAATTCTCTTAGGTACATGAATTTGTTTATTGAATTTCTGTTTGCTGTTTCGTTAGGTTGCCAGTTGGGGTGCGTATCTTCTAAGTAGAAATGTGCTAGCCATGTCATTTGCACCAAGAGACTCTCACGAAGCACAGGTTCAATTTGCTCTTGAAAGAGGAGTGCCTGCAGTTATTGGTGTTCTGGGTACCATTAAGCTGCCTTATCCATCTAGAGCCTTTGACATGGCTCATTGTTCTCGCTGCTTAATCCCTTGGGGTGGAAATGGTGAGAATTAGGATTGGCGCACTTTCAAAATGTACCTTACAAAAAGCATTGTTGAGTTCTTTACAACAAAAATCTGAATAAAAGCAAGCAGTGTTGGTAATTTTAGAGGTCACATCTATTCTTTTTCTGCAGATGGAACATACCTCATGGAAGTTGATCGAGTTCTGAGGCCGGGTGGTTATTGGGTGCTTTCGGGTCCTCCAATCAACTGGAAGACTAATTATAAGTCATGGCAGCGCCCTAGAGATGAACTTGAGGAGGAGCAGAGAAAGATTGAGGATATCGCTAAGCTTCTTTGCTGGGAAAAGAAGTTTGAGAAGGGTGAAATTGCTATTTGGCAGAAGAGACTCAATACTGATTCATGCCCTGACAGACAGGATGATTCTCGTGATATCTTTTGCAAATCTCCAGTATCAGACGATGTCTGGTATGATCGCCGTTGGTGTCTTATCGATAGTTTCATCTATTTATATAAGAACTCTTTATTAAAACTAATTGTTGCATGGACTCGGACTGATGTATACGTTAATGAACTTAGGTATGAAAAAATGGAGACCTGTATCACTCCATATCCTAATGTTGAGAGCTCTGATGAGGTTGCCGGTGGTGAACTGAAGACATTTCCTTCAAGGCTGTATGCTGTACCTCCTAGAATTTCTAGTGGTTCTATTCCTGGAATTTCTGTTGAGGCCTATCATGAAGACAATAACAAATGGAAGAGGCATGTGAAGGCTTACAAGAAGATCAATAAACTTATTGATACTGGAAGATATCGTAACATTATGGATATGAATGCTGGTTTGGGAAGCTTTGCCGCAGCCCTTGAATCTTCTAAACTATGGGTAATGAACGTGGTACCCACTATAGCCGAGAAAAATACTCTTGGTGCCATCTATGAACGAGGATTAATTGGCATTTACCATGACTGGTATCTCTCTTCCCCTTTATTCATCTTATATGATGTTAGCAATTCATATAAATTTATTATTCAATTGTTTTAAACTTGTAAGGAAATACCCTTTACTCTTTTAATTATTAATTCAGCCTTTGTGTTTATGGATATCAGAGCATGTGGTAGCTTATGATTTCACCCCAAAATGCATTTCTTAATGATCAAGAACACAGTTTAAGCATTTTAGAAAATCCATTTTGAGTCTTCTGATATTGAACGTATTTATTTTCAAGTTCTGTTGCTTCTGTTCATTACAATAACTAGTTTCTCAGTTGTTTAATATATTTTCCCTATTATATTCTACTGGCGTTTAGCATTTTAAGACATGCTCTGTTTTCTTTTCTATTTTATGGTTCAGGTGTGAAGCTTTCTCCACTTATCCTAGGACGTATGATCTCATTCACGCCCATGCCATTTTCAGTTTGTACAAAGACAAGTAAGTACTTGAATTTGAAACATCAAATTTGAAGTGCGTGATCTTTCTTCTTCTGCAATTTATATTTTCACACGTTAGTGGTGTTAGATGTGTTAGGAATCACGACTCTCCACAAGGGTATGATATTGTCCACTTTAAGCATAAGCTCTCAAGACTTTGCTTTGGGCTTCCCCAAAAGGCCTCATACCAATAAGATGTATTCCTTACTTATAAACTCATGATCATTCCCTAAATTAGCCGATGTGGGACTCCCCCCCAAAAATCCTCAACAAGATGAGATTATAATTTATTAATTGCATTGGTTTAATTTGTGTTTTTGTTTTTGCATTTGTTAATATACCCAATGATATAACATTTATTCTTATTGTGTAACTGATATGGTTGTAATGTAATTATTATACACAGATGCAAGATGGAGGACATTCTTCTGGAAATGGACAGGATTTTGAGACCGGAAGGAGCAGTGATATTCCGGGACGAAGTCGACGTACTTGTTAAGGTAAAGAAGATGATAGGAGGAATGAGATGGGATGCAAAAATGGTGGATCATGAGGATGGTCCCCTCGTGGCTGAGAAGATACTGGTTGCTGTGAAGCAGTATTGGGTAGTAGGTGGAAACAACTCCACATCACACTGAAATCTCTTTCAGTCTCTGGCTGCTTACAAAATTCCCTCGCTCAAACAACGCCCTCCTCCCTCGTAATATAGTCTTTTTTCTACACACAACGGAGGGAAAGTTGGAGAACGCAGAGCCCAGCTAACTCTGTTTAGCTGCAGGTGCGCTTTGTTTCAAAATTTCCCCTTTTTCTGAGCCTGTTGTGACCAAGACAATTACTGCCTTAGCTACCATTTTTATGTGCTAATTGTGTTGTCTAATTTATTATCCACGCACCCCTTTCGAAGAAAGAAACATCATAGTTGGGTTTGGGTTGGGGTTGGGTTGAGTTCGGTTGTTTTCTCTTATCTGCCTTCTCTGTAATTCTGTTCTGTTACTAACTTATATAATTCCTATATCTTTGGTAATTTATTTTCCTTCCTTGTTTAGTTGTTTATTTATTTATTTATTTTTTTTTTTTGTACAAGTTAGATTATGTGAGTTTCTACCTCCGACCTCAAATGAGAAGATAAGAGCATATGTTAATTATAGATTGACCCCGAAGAGAAGAGTACATTTTAAGTATAAATCGTTCATATTTATTCTTTTGGGGAAGCTTTGAGTCATGAAAAACTACCATTATAGCTGAACGATAATCGATTTGTAAAAATACTATCCAATTAAACACGAGTTCATGTCGAGTTATGTAATATATATAAATGTGTAATGACAAAAATCAAAATAGGTCTGAAATACACTCAAAAAAGTTTATGGATGAACGGTTGAGTTTGTTGACTGTTAATAGATAGAAATTTAGATATTTTTTGGCATGATAATTTGGATTTATAATATAAAATGAAGTTGAATATGAACTGATGAAATTTTGAACAAAATTAATGGGTGAATTTTTCAATAATTCATTCAGAGAAGGTCTTGCAGAGTTGTTTCCATTAAAATGAGATTGAAATTGAAGCGGATATTGGGTATAAATGATTTTTACGATATCTTATGAGATGAAATTGGCGGGCGTGAAAGTAGGTGTGGAAAAATTATAGTAATTTTTTTAATAAAATCTTTTGTGATGAAATAAATTATAGATAAAACCTGGATCGAATTTCTTTCAAAACTTAATCAAACTAAGAGATGAAAACTTTCAAACTTGTAATCAGTGATTTTAGTGTGATTTTAGTGTTGGAGATGAAAAAAGAAATCAAATGCAAATAGGAATCATGTTGTTCGTTCCTCCTGAGAGTTAAAACCATGATCTTGGACTCCAACTCTTTGTTATGCTCGGGACATACATCAATTTGGAATACAGTTTTATGTGCACTACTTTCATGCATCCTAAGTCTCATTGGGTATGCACCACTTTCATATGTAAGCGGTGTCAATTTATACGCAATGACTCTACACTAAATGTTTTAATACAAATAGGAATCTCAAAAGAGTCTTAGAAGAGAGAGCGCAAATATATCATTTTTTTTTTCATGTCTATATGAATCATACATAGACATGGTATCCCACGAGTAGAAAGCATAAGTTTTAACACAGGAGGAATCATCACAATCATTCCTTTCGTGTATACATTCTCATCATTTCCATGCCAAACATAATACATTTCAACGATATGATCATGACGTTGATAACTGCTTAAAATTATATAATTTCGTGTAGAGGCTTAATTTTAGTGGAGTCCAAATTTCTCAACCGCCCCTATCTTTCTATAAATTAACAACCTTAAAACTCATATATCTCCCAAACTAGGTTTAAAGAATTGTTGAATAGACTCAAAACGGGAGGAAAAGACACTAAATGGATCAAAAACAAGAAAGAAACCCTTGAAGGACCTGGCTAAACCCAGTCAAATTGGACCTAAACCAGGACCTGAACTCCATCGCATGGTTCCAAATCTGCTTGAATTGGGTAGGAATAGTTCTACCAATGAACCAAGTTTAGTTAAAGAGCATCGAAGTTGAAACTAAGCATTGAACAAGTAAAGCTACAAACGAAAACTATGGAAAATGGATCGCCTTTGAACAAAATCAGTGAAACTGGTAAATTACGACCTTGAGTCTATAATGTGGAAGGTCTTTCAACAATTTCTTTTAAAACACTTCACCAACATTTCAACCTCAATCATTTTAGCCAATACCATCCATCATTCCTATCTCACGCTCAACCTTATTTATAACTAAAACTTGAACAAAGTTTATAAATTACAACTTACGCTAATAATCGTTTATTCTCATCTTAAAATGTACTTGAAATCTTGAAATTGCATATTTGAATGACTCAACTATACTATTAATATATTAATATTGATGGTTAGATTTGAAATTGTATTTAGAACAAGAATTGCTTTTCTACTTATATAATAAGGATATATTTGAAGCAATATGTAGTTCCAAAGATATAGTTCTTAGTAAAAGTATTTGCAAACGAGAAACTGAAGATTCATTGGATAGTGCTCTAAGTGTTGACCAAAGGGAATAAGTAAATTAGTGGGTCCAAACAAAGCAGATCAAAATCAAAGAATCGAAAAAAATTTCCTGTAAAGACTCGAGTTTTTTTTTTTTTTTTTATTTATTAAAAACATAGTTAAACATAAGTTTTTACATATACACTAGTAATATATTAAAGTAGTGAACATATAGGCTAGTTCGAAAATACGAAATAAGAAGCGAACACAAAAGTTTAACACAAAATATAGTAAGTTAAAGACGGGGTTGGTCCATGGTGCTCACTCCAGAGTCTGCTCCCATCCACGACTAGCTCCTAATTACCTGAAGAAAAAAAAATGATAAACATGGAGTGAATAAAACTCCGTAAGTAGCCTACTTGTACACTCTTAATCGTGGCCTTGAGCTAGGATATGAATTCTTGTTTCATTTTCAAGAACTAAACCTTGGAGGTTATCATGTCAAGCATCATATTTTAGCCCTGAATTTTTTTTCCAAAGTAACCCTTAATTTTCTTCCCATGAGTGCATAGGTGGTGTCGTCATAATCGTGGCATTCTGCTAGCAAATCGTGATGCAGAGCATCTCATTTAGGTGAGGGAAATAGTAGGCCCATCATGGCATACTACTCATGGTGCATATTGCAGGGCATCCCACCTAAAGATGAATAGGGGCCTAGTGGTACACCTTGTAATGGGAGACAATGGTTACTTCGGGCATGGATCCTACCAACTTGTTAAGCATGTGTTTGCATTAACCTAGGTGTTTTCTTGGATTTTTTTTTTATGAACCTAGGTTTATGCGTAATATCATGGGTTAAGCTTGGAACTTAGAAGTTCCAAGGAATAGGCTAACGTGATCTTGTGAGCGTAGAATCTTATTAGCGACCGAGGGTACATGTGGGGAATTTCTTATTTCATGCATACCCCATTAGTCATTCTAAGAGGTAAGGTCGTATAGATCGTGATGAACATTTTCCCCCATTTCTTGGTTTCGCTACTTAATGTTTTCCGATGACTCCCAATCTTCACTACCTTATCCAACTTCTTGAGATAAGGATTCATACAAAATTTCATAATATTGAAGGTCATTTTGGGCTTAATCGGTAGGTAGTCATCCTTAGGGGGCATTATGATCATTTTTCACCGTTGCTTGGTTTTTCCTACTTAACCTTATCCAATGACCACCAAATTTCGTACATAATCTCAGCATGCTATAATATGTTCAGCATTAAAATTTCATAGGTAGCGGAGTTCATTTAGCAGGTTATTTTAACATTACCTAAATCCCGAGTAATTTGATTGGTTCGGGGTCTTAACTCACGGTTCTTTGAAATTTTCTTTCATATAACCTTAATTCATACTTGGTAAGGTTTCATAGAAATACAATCGATTCCTACAAGTATTTCTTAAGAAAAGTCCAAGGTGGCTACTTACCTCTTGTCCGATGTTCAGGATCCTTTTTCTAGAGCCTCCGGTACTCGTTTTTCTCCAAATTTTCAGTAGTAGCTTTCTTATTGAATCTAGTTTCTGGAACCATTGAGGATTTTGGGAGAACCAGCCACATCATCGTTTTCTTCCTCTCGCAGGGGAAGAAGACGCTTCATGGCAGTGCTCCTTCGTCTGAAAATGGAGTTTGCCATCCCATTCTAGAGCGTTTCTCCCATCGATTCCTTCATAAAACTTAAAGATAAACTGTCAAGGAAGAGTGTGGGATAAATATCTCACCTGCTCGAACTACAGTGTAAGTTATAGGCGTCCAAAGTCGGGGAAAAACTTGTTTTGTCGCTGGAGTAAATCCAAGAGATTTTGTTATTGGTTACGATGATGCAGGCACTATCAGGCCACGCCTTCTTCACCAAAAGTCTTACTTATCCTTCAATTAAACTAAAGGGATAATCCTAAGAAGACGTCTGGGTGTGGTTGTAGCGAATTTTGAGTTTCTTCCCTCGATCTGCAACTCAACCCAGAACGTGTTTTTTCCTTCTATTAGGCAGCTTGATCTAGGTTGTATTGGTCCTCGACTCCATAAAAAAAACTTCATTTAGTCCCCTCAAACTATTGGAATCATCAATTTTGGGCATTAAGGGCCATAAGCAAGAATTTGAATTTCTTCCCCAAATCTTACCCGATATCGAATTTCTTCGATTACGCTCATTTCTAAGGTCGTCTCCCTTCGCGGCCTTCTTCGAAAATGGTCCTTAAGTATGCAGAAATCGATTGGGATATAATTTGTCTGACGAGCATTTCCTTGAGTTTCCTTCCATGGCGGACAAAGTCGGTGGAATAGGATAGGGGCGTTTTCGAAGCTTCCTTCCTTCACCAAACCTCTGGGTAATCATCCTAAGAACGTGTAGGAACAAGTTTGAGAAAGAAATATGGACTGTAGCTTCCGAATTTGGAGTAATTTTGAGAACATTATACCCAAAATCTAAACGCTCATAACTCTTGATTGAGGTCTCGATTGAACTCGATTCTTGTTTCTATTAGTTGTCCCACTCCATAATTTATAGATGAATGATCCACAACCATTGAAACGTCCAGAATCTCCACAATTTCATTCTTGAGTTTCTGGATCATTCGTTGGAATTATCGGCTAAGACACGGCCTTGCTGACCTTGATTTTGAATTCTAGCTGTTGGATGTGATGAGTTGTGAGTGTTCTAGATCATACCCAATTTTAGAGGAGACCCAAGGTTGAGATTTGAGTTTTGAAGGATTTTGTGGAGATGGTCACGGTAAACTCTCTGATTTTGTTCAGAATGGCATTTCTGTAATTATCCATTTCTTTTGGGGCATTTTGGTAATTGCCATTTTTATTATTTTAATATTATTTTTCTTGAAAAATCCAGAATTTTCCCAAAAATTCTTTACCTCTTTTTGACCATTTTTTCGTTCTTGAGCCCCTTGAAAATCTTACTCGATAAAATGTTAAAAATTTGGGAAGTTTGATAAAAATTGGAAAATTCCATTTTCTCATTTTTCTTTACCAATTTTTTATTGTTTCTTGTTTTCCAAATCTCGTGTAAAATATCCCTTTGGAAACCTTTGAATTCTTGGGTGTTACATTTTCAAGCAAACGTAACGTGTTGAAATTGTGGAGAAAAAGGTAATTTTGAACATATTATATTGAAATTGTGGAGAAAAAGGTAATTTTGAACATATTATACAAGACCAAAGAGAAACCAAAATAAAAAATTAGGAATGATAATGATTCTATAAATTTAGCAGAAGATATCGAGAATGCTTTATTCCTTAAAGTGGACCGTCTGAATGAATCTTAGATTTTAGATTCAGGTACATCTTTTCTTCCGTCTCCAAATAAGAAGCTATGTTGGAATTTTAAATCTTGAAATTTCGAGGAGGCGTATCTTGATGACAACAAAGCCTTGGAGATCGAAGGAAAGGGGATGTCTCCCATAGTGTAAATCAGTGAACAATAAAAAATGTCAAATATATTTCTAGTCTCAAGAAGAACTTGATCTCTATTTGTCATTTGGATAGCACGCGTTATGCAACAGAGTTTGAGAAGAGTTCGTGAAAGATTGTGAAGTGTGTTATGGTGGTAGCACGTGGCCCAAAATTTGAAACCTTATACACCACTACAGGGTGCATAAACATGCCTGCTTTTATTGAGAATGCTTCAAATTCAAGTTATGGTACCATAGACTTGGACATATGAACGTCAAAGAAATGAAGATGCTGGATGAGAAAGAAGTTTTAGAAGGCATGAAATCTGTTGATATGGGTCCTTGTGAGAGCGGTGTTATGAGCAAACAGAAACAAGTTAGCTTCACAAAGGCTGCTAGAGAACTGAAGAAAGTGCAGTTGAAAATGGTCCATACAAATGTTTGGAGACCATCTCCAGTTCCATCACTTGGTGGATCAAAGTTCTACGCCACCTTCATCGATGATTTCAACAGGAATGTGGATTTATTTCCTGAAACACAAGTCATAAGTGTTTGTCACCTTCAAGAACTGAAGAGCTGAAGTTGTAAATTAGACCGACTTGAAGATCAAATGAATGAGGTTTGACAATGGAGGAGAGTACAACAAGTCAAAAATTAAATCATTTTGTGCAGCTGAGGGAATTAGATAAACAAGGACAATTCTTGGTACAACAAGACAAAATGGTGTTGCGGAAAGAATGAATAGGACATTGAATGAGTGAGCAATGAGTATGAGGATTCATTCGAGATTGCCAAAGACATTTTGTGCCGATGTTGTAAATATAACAACCTACTTGATCAATAGAGGGCCGTTAGTACCCTTGGAGTTCAAGTTGTCAAAAGAGGTATGGAGAGGAAAAGATCTCCGGTACTCTCACTTGAAAACTTTTGGTTGCACTGTTCATGTTAGATCCAGAGGAGAAAGACAAGCTTGAAAGAGACAAGCTTGACACCGAGGTTTTGAAGTGTTAATTCATAGCTATGATTATGACAAGTTCGGGTACAGGTTTTGGGAGAAAAGATCTCCGGTACTCTCACTTGAGAACTTTTGGTTGCACTGTTTATGTTAGATCCAGAGGAGAAAGACAAGCTTGAAAGAGACTGAGGTTGTGAAGTGCTAATTCATAGGTTATGATTATGACAAGTTTGGGTTAATTTTCTGAACTCGAATAAATTCGGTTCAGATTTTAAGTTCATGGGACAAAATCTGAACCAGAAAAAATCTTATAATAAATATTAAGAGTTTGTGTATGTATGTGTCTGGTAATTCCATTTTATTAGCCCCTCTCAATTTTGTTTAGTTTCTTTTATATTTTTTATATTAAATTTTAATTTCTTTTATATATTTAATTATTTTGTTTACTTTGTTTTATATTATTTCATTATTTTGTTTAGTTTTGGTTCTAGAAAACAAATATATTTTTTATTTCATAAATTTTTCATTTAAAAAAACAACTCAATATTTCATACCATATTTAAACCTATTATTTATAATATGAATCAACTAACACTACTATTCATACATAAATACATTGAATAAACTAATAAATAATCATCCATAAATTTTTTTACTTTTATTTTTAAAATTTTAAGAATAGGTTTATGATAGGTTTATTATTATTATATATGCATACAGTTATGTTATTTCAAAACAAAAATATATTGAGTTCAATGTTTATGAATTATATATATATTTGAGTAATTTTAAAGATGGATTTTTAAATGAATTTTTTGAAACTGAAAATTATATATTTTTGTTCGTTGGAAAGCAATTGTGAAAGCTGTTTTAAACTTCTTACTTTCAATCCATCGCTTTTTTCACTAGGGGCCGTGGAAAGTAAATACTTTTATATATTGAGTTTCTCCAAATGTTTTGATCATTCTAGTGTTTACTGTAACTTATAGATCAACCTTTAGTATGAGTTTAAAGATTATTAATTAGTTTAGATTAACATTTAGTATGAGCTTAAAGATTATTAATTAGTTTAGATCAACCTTTAGTATGAGTTTAAAGATTATTAATTAGTTTAGGAGTTCTTTAACACCTAGACACAAAATTAGTCGGGTAAAAAATTAGTTTTAATAGATTTAAAGATTTTGTTAAAATTAGGGTAATATTAAATTTATTTATTATCTCAGTGGCAACCGTTATATCACAATTTATATTTATTCAATTTTTTTCTGATAATTTAGGGCCTCCATTTTCGACCGTGTCATATTTTAATGTATGTAAAATATTTTTATAATAATTTTTATTTTTGTTAAGTATAATTTATTTAAACTAATTATTTTCCTTACATTTTTCTTATTTTAAGTAATCAATTGCTTAAGAAGTGTCGTTTTAGTTGTTTTTAGTTCTAGTTAATGTTATAATTTTTTTTATTGTTGTTGAATTTATTTATTTATTTATTTATTTGATGGTTTAGATGAATTTGTATTTGTTTAACTTTTCATATCTATGGATAAATAAAACTTTTTAAAACAACTAATTTTTTTTTTTAACAACCCATCACCTAATCTGAAAATGAAAATAGAAAATAGAGAGTTGGGTTAGGTTGAGTTACCAATCTCCAATCTAACCAATCTAAACTTTTGGGTTGGTCCAAAAAATTTCCTCAACCTAAAGGAACCTAACTCGACCCATGTAGACCATAAACCTCTCTCTTTTTAAATATTATAAAAGTAGACCATATTTTTTTCTTCATTTACCCTCCATCAATTTTCACATCTAAACTTTAAAAAATATTGAGATACTAAAATAGTGTAGCTCGTAAGTATGAGTCTATAAGATAATATTTGTATCCAAGATTTTTTTTTTTTTTAAAATAAAGTTGAAGCGATAGATGTCAATTTAGAGCTTGGTAAAAACTGAGAGACAATGACCCCTACTTAAGTGGGCCTACAAGCGAAGTAACATATACTTGATTGGACGTGGGAATATATTGGTTTCGTGCAACACCCTCTCGATAAGAAGAGACTCTTGTTATTCGAAAGAAAAAGCTTATTGTATAGGGTTCCAAACCTACACACCCCTAAGCAAAATTCAGCTCTAACTTTTTTTTTTATATGATATTTACGAAAATTTGAACCTCAAACCTTTTAAAATGTGAGTATATGTTAATTACCTTTAAGTTATACTCATTTATTTTATCATATCCAAGAATGATAATAAGTGAATGAGTTTCAAATCTATACCCAATAATCATTAAGAAGTAGTTAAATTGTGATGGTCTCATCGAGATAGGAGTATACACCGAACTCGAGAGCTCGAGAACCAAACCCAAATTATAAGGGTTGGGTTGGGTTTGATTGAATTTTAGGTTTGGGTTGGGATCATTTTTTAACCCATTTCGATTCGGATTGGCTTTGGGTTCCAAAAGAAAATGATTGAGTCAACCTGACCCAACGCGAGAATCTTAAAAAATAAAAAAAACGATGCCCAAGCCCAAAGGCCACACCTCTGACTCTGTCCGCACTCCGTCCCGTCGCATTCATCTAGCCTATGCCGTCTACATACATTCTCTCTCTACCGTTTGACTGTGAGTGCCAGACTTTGTCTCTCTAACTCTAAGTCTCAAATGAGATGGCCCCTGGACCATTGGACGCTAGCCTCAATCTCCTTCTTGTTCTCGACTTCTCCTTTCTCGATCTCTCAGTCTTTCATTCTTTCAGTCTTTCAGTCTCTCAGTCTCTCAATCTCGGTCTCTCTTCTCGTTCTTGACTCTTGGTCTCGGTCTCTCGATCTTTCAGTCTCTTAGTCTTTGTCTCTCCTCTTCTCGTTCTCGGCTCTGGTCTCGGTCTCTCGGTCTCTCAATCTCCTTCATGTGGATAATCATCTCAATTTGTCTTGGCTTCTCCTCTCTCATTTTTCTCCTCTTGGTCTCGGTCTCTCAGTTTGCTCTAAAGGTAAGATGAGTATGTTTTAGTTTTATGTTTATAACTTGGTTGCGTAAGATGACAAGACTTCATTTTTGCCTATTTCATGTATCATCTTGTATTCATATCTTTGACATTGATTTAGAAGTTATGGACATGGACATTGATTTAGAAGTTGTGAACATTGATTTTGAAGTTGTGGACATTGATCTTCGTTGCCAATCACAATATTGTTTATTTTAACTTTTAGTTGCAATTGAAAGGGAAATTACCACTTAAGTTGATTTGTGTTTAAAACAATGTCATGTTTTTTCTTACCACCAAAATTTTGGTGAAGTTCATTGATTAATGTTTATGTAAATAGTTTATAGTTGAGTCATTTTGATGCATACTGTGGTAATTCATATTGGATTGAATGTTTGAATCATATTAGTTTGATTTTACTTTTTATAGATGAAAAACATGCAAGTGGATGTGAAACTCCTTATTGGGGCTCTAGCTCTAGTAATTATAATGCATCAAAGCCACCATTGACTTCACAGTCTGAATTTAAGAAGAAGAACCCTAATAAATCAACTGTGTGGGATCATTTTACAAGTTTAATGAACAATATAAGAGGTGCAAGTGTAACTATTGTTGTAAGGAGTAGGCTTGTGATACTAAATCTTGTGGAACTAGCACGTTGTAGAAGCACTTAAAAAATAAGTGTAGAAAGTACCCCTATGAGGTTGAAGACAAAGGAAAAACCACTCTAAGTTTTCAACCTTCAATAGATAGAAAGGGGTAGTAATATTGTTACTTCATTATTTAGTCAACTAACATGTAAAGCAGCATGTGCCATGATGATAATTATGGACGAGTTGTCGTTTAAATTAGTAGAGAATGAGTGTTTCAGATTGTTTTGTAATCCTGCATGTCCTAAGTTTGACCCTCCCTCAAGAGTAACCATTTCTAGAGATATATTTCAACTCTATCGGGAAGAAAAAATGAAGTTGAAAGATTTTTTAGTCATCCATTCCAAGAGGGTTTGTCTTACCACTAATAACTGAACTTGGTGCAAAATATTAACTATATGGTAATCACTGCAAACTTTATTGATTCATAAAGAAATTTGCAAAAAAGAATTCTCAACTTTTGTTAGGTTGCTAACCGTAAAAGAGAGTTTATTGACAAGATTATTGAGAGTTGTTTATTAGAATGTGGGATCGATAAAGTTTTCTCTATCACAGTTGATAATGAAAGTTCCAATGATATAACTACTTCGTATATTATGAGAAGGCTTAGAAGTTGAAATTCACTTGCACTCTCTTTATAAAGACCAATCGAGAACAGATTACAAGACATTTTATAGAATACGACTGCTTTCTGTGCTTTGTATTTCTTGGGATGAAACCTAGGTAGGGTGGAGGGGTATTGATGGTAGAGCCTACCTAATCTACTCCTAAAATATATGAATCTTTTTCCTAAAATATCTAGATCTCTCTTAAAATATCTTGCTATCTTTATTCTAAAATACCTAAATCATTTTACTAAAATAAATATATTACGAGCGAGTACAATTATTGGGCTTGACACTATTGAGCTAGTGATGATATTTTAACACTCCGCTCAACACTAGTTCTCAATCGATGCACCATGTTGAGTTGGCAACAAATCTCTCATCTTAGCCCTTTTGTAAACAAGTCTGCCACTTGGTCATCCGTATTCTTCCTTCATCGCTTTCTACCAAGCCGAGTTTTGTGATGCTTCTTCATGTCTCTAGCTCATTAACTCCATCTTCTACAATTGCTGCGTTTGCATACTTAGGATTTGGCCTTCAGATTCTATTTGATCGACTAAGTTGTTGATGTGTCGTTTCATTTTTATCAGATTCGCTTGATCGAGTCACTTCTTGCTCGTCAATATTAATGTCACTTGGATCTTCAAGTGTATTAACATTTGACTGAATTTGCGTAGTTTGCTCCCCCATCTTCTGTTGTAGAATTTCTTCGATGTTGTTTGAATCTGGTAAGACTTTCTTCTCCGAGGACCACCATGAAGATGTTTCATCGAAAACTACATCTCTTGATGTATAGTATTTTCCACTTGTTGGATCACAACACTTCCACCCTTTTCTTTGATTGTTATATCCAACAAATATACACTTGACTGCTTTCTTGTCAAACTTGCTATGTAGATGGTCAGACACAAATACATAGCAAACATAACCAAATACTCGGAAGTAGCTAACGGTAGGTTTCATGTCACATAGTATTGTTAGAATTTAGTGCAACTTATTGCTAGTTTGAATTAGTCCAGTTATTCATTTTTATTACGAGTTTGTTAGCTTTATTTCTGCAAATAAATTAGTTACACGTTGAGTAGTTCTGTACAAATTAGTTGAGTCTTTATAGGAGTTATTTCAGTTTAAATAGAAGTCTTATTGTGAGTAAAATACAACTACAGTACAACACTTCTTATTTCAGTTTTCTCTGTATTGTCTTCTTTGAGTAATAATAATTTTAGATTTATTAACACTTTTGAGTATTAGATATTGTGTTAGTTGGTATAGAGTCAGGTTGGTAACCAAGGGTTTGATATTATTACTCAACGAGATGAATGGTGGAAGTGCTTCTACGGGTATAGCTATGGAAAAGCTTGTTGGCAATAATTATAATTATTGAAAGTTATGTATGGAAGCTTATCTACCGGGCAAGATTTGTTGGATTTAATTGAAGGTGATGACATAAAAATTCCAGCAGATACTCCACAGAATGCTGAATTGCGCCGAAAATGGAAGATCAAATGTGGAAAAACTTTATTTACCTTACGAACTTTGATTAGCAAGGAATATATTCATCATGTTCGTGATTTAAAGTCACGAAAGAAAGTGTGGGAAACACTTCAAAAGTTGTTCACTGAGAAAAATACAACTCAATTGCAATTTCTAGAGAATGAACTAGCTGTGGTAACTCAAGGTAATTTTTCTATTGAAGAATATTTCTTGAAAGTGAAAAATCTGTGTTCTGAAATTTCAGAATTAGATGCTGAAGAGCCAATGAGTGATGTTCGATTACGACATTATCTTATTCGTAGATTACGAAAAGACTTTACGCCCTTTGTTTCCTCAATACAAGGGTGGGCAAATCAGCCTACAATTATTGAATTGGAGAATTTGCTTTCTAATCAGGAAGCTTTGATTAAGCAAATGACTAGTAGCAACAAGTTTTCTCCAAAGTCAGAAGATGTGTTGTATGCCAAAGATCAAAGGAGACAAAATTTTCATTCAAAGTCTTCATCAAGCAATTGGAATCAATTCAGAAGTGAGGAGTCGTCAAAGAAACCATTTAAAGCTTGTTACAAGTGTGGAAAACCTGGACATCTTAAACGAGATTGTCAGGTGAAAGTGGTGTGTGATCATTGTGGAAAGTCAGGCCATATTAAGCCAAATTGCCGAGTCAAAATGCAGGAATCAGAAGCAAATGCTATACATGAAAGTAAAAATTCTTCAGATCCATTTTGGGAACACTATTTAACTATTACCAGCCAACAAATGTGACTTTAGCTGTACATCAAAGTGATGTCTCTGCAGATGCTCATGCCTTTATAGACTACAATGAAGAATGGATTGTCGATTCTGGCTGTTCTCATCATGCAACTGGAAACGAAACTCTTCTATTAGATGTTCGTCCACATTGTCAAAAGAAGGTCATTGTGACAGCTGATAATTCAATGCATCCTGTGACGAAAGAAGAGATTTGAATGATGGGAGTGTTCTACTCAAGAACGTTTATCATGTTCCTGGTTTGAAGAAAAATCTTCCTTCTGTATCACAAATAACAGATTCGGGAAGGTATGTTCTTTTTGGTCCTAAAGATGTTCAAATTCTTTCTAATGTGAAACATGTTGCTGCTGATATCCTGTTCTGTGAAAAAAGAAAAGAATCTTTGTATGTTTTATCAGCTAGTGATGAATATATCAAGAAAGCTGGTCATAATGCAAGCTCAACGCTTTGGCATGCTTGTTTGGGTCATGTGGGTTTTCAGTTGTTGCAGAAAATATCCACAAAACAACTTCTTGATGGTGTCCCTGTTTTTAAAGATATTCAGCGTGATGAGATTTGTTGAGGCTGCCAATATGGCAAGTCTCATCGTCTTCCTTTCCCAAGCTCAACGAGTAGAGCTTCAATAGTATTGGAATTGATTCATTCTGATCTTTTGGGACCAATGCGAATAACAAGCTATACCGACCTTCATTACGTTATAGTGTTTGTGGATGATTTCTCTCGTTTCAGTTGGGTATACTTCTTGGAACACAAAAGTGAAGCTTTTCAAAATGTATTCAATTTAAGCATGCTGTAGAAAAAGAATTTGAATTGAAAATCAAGTGCTTGCGCACTGGTAATTCAAATGATATTATGGAATACTGTAAGGAGCAGGGGGTTCAGCGTCAACTGACTTGTCCAGAAACCTCGCAACAAAATGGGGTGGCTAAGCGCAAGTTAGCTCATCTTACATCGGGTTGCTTGTCTTGGCTGCATGCGAGGAGTCTTTCAAGAGAGTTATGGGCATCAGCTTTTCAAACAGATTGCCATGTAAATCGGCTGCCTCCATGGCCAGGGACAGAATCATCACCATCTGAGCTGATTTATCATCGTAAATCCAATGTGAGTTATTTTCGTATTTTTTGGGTCTATTTTATGTTCATGTACTGAAACATAATCGAACTAAACTTGACCCAAAGGCCAAGAAATGCATTTTTGTTGGCTATGATACTCATAGAAAAGGTTGAAGGTGTGGATTTGGAAACAAAGAAGGTTATTGTATCTCGTGATGTGGTGTTTGATGAAATTTCAATTTATAAAAACGATGCAGATGGCAACAAAATTACAACTATTGTTGCACTCTTTTTTGATGATTCTACATTAGGGAGAAAAGATTTTTCAATTGCGACAGACGTTCAAGCCAAGGAGAATACAAAAGCCACTACAAATATTGAAGTTGCCACAAGAAAAAATCCTCAAAAACAGAAAAAGTTACCAGATCATTTGTCTGATTTTATAGTTGACATTAATCAATTTTTTGTTCTGTCTTGTTTTTTTATGGGAGATACAAGTGAAAATGAGCCGAAGTTGTACCGTGAAGCTAAAGGGATTTCAGAATGGGAAAATGCAATGATGGAAGAAATTTTAGCACTTGAAAAAAATGACACCTGGGAGCTTGTACCAAAGCCTCATGATGCATATTTAATTACTTGTATGTGGGTTTACAAGTTGAAGAAAAAAGCTGATGGTAGAATTGATAGACACAAACCTCATCTTGTTGCTCGTGGGTTCTCTCAGCTATATGGTCGAGACTATGATGAGACTTTTAGTCTGGTCGCAAGGATGGTAACATTACGGACAATCATCTCTTTAACTGCTAGTAAAGACTGAAAATTATGGCAGCTTGATGTGAAACATGCTTTCCTTTACGGAGAGTTGGATCGTGATATTTTTATGGAGCAGCCGCAAGGATTTACCTCTAAGGAATATCCTGATTATGTGTGCAGACTTAAGAAGACATTGTGCGGACTCAAGCAAGCTTCTTGTGCTTGGTTTGGTAAGATTGCTCAATATCTTAATTTTTGTGGTTAGTCTTCATGTGCTGATCCAAGCTTATTTGTTAAGAAAATAACAATTGTATGCACCTTGCTCTTACTTTATGTTGATGACTTGATTATTACTAGTGATGATATTGTTGAAATCAGTAGTCTCCAAGATGCCTTGTCTGTTCGTTTTGAAATGAAAAGATTAGGTGAAGCTGATTGTTTTCTGGGTTTGGAAATTAAGAAATGTGATGGTTATTTTCTCTCTAAAAAAGGATATGCAACAAGTTTATTGTAGCGGGTCCGTATAGAGAATTCAAGAGATAAAATTACTCCTATGGAACCAAATCTCAAATTAGCTAGAAAATGAAGGGAAGTCATTGGAAGATGCTACATTCTTTCGTCAACTTATTGGTAGTTTATTCTATTTAACTATCTCAAGGCCAGATATTGCTTTTTCAGTAGGAGTTGTGTCTCAATTTATGGATTAGTCACATGAGACTCATTTAATTGCAGCAAAAAGGATTCTTTGTTACATGAAGGGCACTCTAAATTATGGATCAATGTATGAGAAATCAAAGTCATTTTTCTTGAATGGTTTTGTGGATGCTGATTGGGCTGGTGACGTGAACAATAGACGCTCCACAACAGGTTTTTGATTTACAGCAGGCTCTGCTGCAATTTCATGGTGTAGTAAAAAGCAAAGCATTGTTGCTTTGTCAAGTTGTGAAGCAGAATATGTAGTTGCTACAATGGCTACTCAAAAATATTTGTGGCTCAGGAGGCTTATTTAAGAAATGATGACTACTATCAATCAGCTAATTCAAATTAATTGTGATAATGAAAGTGCAATAAAATTTTCTGAAAATCCGGTGTTTTATGCTCGTTCGAAACATATTGAAACTCATTATCATTTTGTTCGAGAGAAAGTGTTATCGCAGGATGTTGAATTGCAGAAAATACATACTAATGAGCAAGTTGTAGACATATTTACTAAGGCACTTGCTAAAGTGAAGTTTGACGTTTTTCGTAAGGCTCTCGTAGTTATTGAGAAATAAGCTTGCACTAAGAGAGGCTGTCAAAATTTAGTGCAACTTATTGCTAGTTTGAATTAGTCAAGTTATTCATTTTTATTAAGAGTTAGCTTTATTTCTGCAAATAAATTAGTTGCAGGTTGGGTAGTTCTGTGCAAATCAGTTGAGTCTTTATAAGAGTTATTTTAGTTTAAATAGAAGTCTGGCTGTTAGTAAAATACAGTTCAACACTTCATATTTCATATTTCAGTTTTTTCTGTATTGTTTCTTTGAGTAATAATAATTTCAGATTTATTCACACTTTTGAGTGTTAGATATTGTGTCAAGTATCTCAAATGGTGAGACGAATCCTAGCCTTGGTTGGGGAAGCTTGTTGATCACATGGGCAATAGTTCGCATAGCTTCAGCCCAAAATCTTCCTGGAACATTCTTTGCGTGTAACATGTTTCGACATATTTCTACAAGGTGTTACTTTCTTTCTGCTACACCATTTTTTTGTGGCGTGTTGACACATGTAAACTGACGTCATATCACACACTCGTGTAAATATTGATCAAATTTATCTGACGTGTATTCTCCTCCATTGTCTGAACGTAGGCAACGGATCTTCGCTCCTACTTCTCCTTCGATCATCATCTTGAATTCTTGAAATTTTGAAAACGTGTCAGACTTTTCTTTCATAAAGAAAATCCACACATATCTTGAGTAGTCGTCAATGAACGTCACCATATACCGCATTCCGCGTCGATGCTTGTTTGATTGGACCGAATAAATCAGAGTGAATTAACTCTAATGGTTTCTTTGCTTTGAAATTTGACTCTTCGATGGTAGTTGATGAGCTTTACCATATTGACATTCAACACAAACAACGTATGTTTTGACTTCAAGTTGAGGTAGACCTTTGAGCATGGATTTCTCCATAATCAACTTCAACTTGTGGTAGCTAAAATGTCCCAATCTTGCATGCCATAAATCTATTGTCTCATTCTTTTGGGTCTTGTCAACATAGGCAGACTCTGCAGATAGGACGTAAACAGAATCCACTCTTCGTCCTTCCATTGTTGGCTTTCCTGTTATCTTAATATCCTCATAGATTTTCACATCTTTTGGTCCAAACAAGAAATTGTTTCCTGATGTTGTTAGTTGTGAAACTGAAAACAAGTCTTCTTTATTCACGGTATATGATAAATAAACATTATGTAGTAATATTATATCAGATTTATTGTCATGCATGATTGTCGTATTGCCGATCTGAGCAATTGATAATTGTGTGTTATTTGTTGTGCGTACCATATGGCTGCCTTTGTACTCTATCTTGTCTTGTAATTTACTCTGATCGTCAGTCATGTGGTTTGAGCATCTTGAATTTACTCTAATCGCCAGTCATGTGGTTTGAGCATCCTGAATCAAGAATCCAGTCATCCTCTCCCATCATTGCCATGAGTGCTAGCTCATCTTCTGCTATGGGACATTGTACCAACAATTCCTGGACATTGCCATGAGTGCTAGCTCATCTTCTGCTATGGGACATTGTTCCTGGACATGTGGCCCTTTTTCCCGCACTTACAAATACCTCAAAATCTCCTTTTGACTTTGTGGAAGTGAGTGCTAGCTCTTTTTACCAACAATTCCTGGACATGTGGCCCCTTTTTCCCGCACTTACAAATACCTCAAAATCTCCTTTTGACTTTGTGGAAGTACTAAGTAATCGCCATGTCACGTTGGTACTCACTCACTAATAATGGTACTCACTCACTACTAATCTCTAGAAACCGTTTCTGATGTGGAAGATCAGCTGAAATTGATAATAGCTCGTTCTCCAGAAGTTGTACTCACTCACTAATAATCTCTAGAAATCGTTTATAATCACGAAGATCAGCCAGAGTTGCAACCACATAGCATACTAAGAATTCCTGGATATCAGACACCGCTCACTCTGATACCAAATTAATAATCACGACTCTCCACTATGGTATGATATTGTCCACTTTGAGCATAAGCTTTCATGGCTTTGCTTTGGGCTTTCCTAAAAGTCCTCATACCAATGAGGATGTATTTCCTTATAAACCCATGATCTTCCCTTAAATTAGCCAATGTGGGACTCCCTCCCAACAATCCTCAACAGTGCCCACATAATTAACTTGATTTTGAATGAAACGCTTAAATAAATGCATGACTCCATTCCTAGTGCTTGCAATGCGGTGAGATATGTTAGATCATCATCCAACAGATTGACACAATTTAAAGAGTGTGTTGAAAAAAATTGAATGTAAAGCACTTGTTTATTTGGATGTGACAACCCGATGAAATTCCACTATTTAATGCTTGATCATATCTTAAAATTTGAAAAAGAGTCTAAGTTGATTAATATTTATATGCTTGATCATATATTAGAGGAATAAGAATTAGATTATGTTGATTACTTTGAAAGAACGGGATCATGGAACCAAAAGAATAGAGCCACCAACCATTAATGATTGAAAAAAAAGTTGTTTGTAAAGTTTTTTGGAGGTTTTCTATGATATCACTACAAAAATAAGTGGTTCTTTATGTGTGAGTTCTAATTCTTATTTCATGAACTTTGGGGTATTCAAGAACTTTTAATTGAGTGGAGTACGAGCGTGAACTCTATTACAAATACGAAAATTAAGTATGACAAGTATTGAGGCTCAATTGAAAAAATTAATTAGTTGATATTTATAGTAGTTGTACTCGATCCTCGTTACAAGTTGGATTACATATCATTTTACTTTTCAAATATTTTATGATGATGCTATGGTTAAAATAATGGTGGATGAGATAAAGAATTATTTAATTCATTTGTATGATTCCTACAAGTTTTATGATAATGCTCAAAGTCATCATCAATCTAAATCAAGACTCACTTCTAATTCCATGAATATGGACACAATTGATGAAGTGAATTTGAGTGGTTCAATATTAGTATTATCAGTATACAAAAGAAGAAGAGAAAAGAAAAATTTATTAGTGTTAAAGAATTATGTGGATCGATATTTGTTTGACCCAAGTGAAGAACTTGATGATAATTTTGATGTTTTGGCATGGTGAAAACCAAATGAGTTTAAATATAGAGTTTTATAAAAAAAAATTGCTCAATATGTTTTGGCCGTTTCAACGTCGACTGTAGCTTTTGAATCAGCATTTAGTACGGGTGAGAGGATTCTTGATTCTTTTAGGAGTTCTTTGATACCTAAAACCGTGGAAGCTTTGATATGTAAGCAAAATTGGATTGGTAGAAAATCAGTATCATTAGATCTTCCTTAACAACTTGAAGATTTGGAGATTTGTTCTAAAATTGAGATAGGTAACTCCAAATCTATCTATATTGTCTAAAATTGAGATAGGTAACTCCAAATCTACCCCATATTGTTATATCAAAATTTATATTTTTCTAATTTTTCAGATGACTTAAGGCCTGCTCCACCAATGTCATACACAAATAATTATTTTTCAATGTAAGTAAAATATTTAATAGTAGTTCTTTTTGCTATGCATAATTCATTTAAACTATTTATTTTTATTGTTGACATGATCAAGTTTGTGCTCAAGTTCATGCCTTTTGAAGTTTGTGCTCAAGTTTGTAAAGAAGATAAACTACTTGCCCTCCTACAAAAACTAAAATTTTAGGTATTTTATTGAATCCGTATACCGTGAATATAGATAATTTAATTATATGTAGGTAACATTGGAACTGATTAATTGCATATCATTTACATATTTATAGGTGATAATATGAATGCAATAGTGGCTTGGATACTTTTAAACTAAAAGTTTATTGGTGTTAATTGTTTTAACCTTTTAGGTGATAACATCACAACTTTTAGTTCAAAGGAGTCTTGAATCCATTGCACAAGAAAAGTTTATAGGTGATAAAAATTTAAATTTGTACGTCAGAATATCGATGCAACTATGCAATTAATTCATAACTAGTTTTTTTATTAAATTTTTTTTGGAACAATAAAAAAATAGAGGGCTGGATTGTAAATTTTTTTGGGTTGGGTTGGATTACCAATCCAACCTATTCGAACCTTTGGGTTGGTCCAAAAAATTCCCTCAATCCAACCCAACTTAGACCATGTACACCCTAGTGTGAGTTGAGGTTCAGTTGCAGAAAAATTCATCTAGTGATGTTGTAGCAGATACTCAAAAAACTTCTAAAACTATTGTTGAGGAACTAGAGTTGGAGCAAGTGACACCTGAGCAAGTGTTGAGAAGATCATCCAGAACTATCAGAGTACCATATAGGTATGTACCTTCATTACACTATCTGACTGGTGAAGGTGAACTAGAGTTCTTTGATGATGTTCTACAGTTGTAGGATACAACCAAGTGGGAGCAAGCGATGAATGATAAAATGAGTTGGATGTCTAAGCTTCAAAATTATGTTGCTCTTTCATCAGAGGTTGAGTACATGACAATAGCTAAAGCTGGATAAGAGATAATATGAATGACATACTATCGAGAAGAATTAAGCAAGAAGCAGCGCAAGAAGATTCTTTATACAGATAGTCAGAGTGTCATACATTTGGTGAAGAACCTAGTCTATAGTTTAAAGACAAAACATATTAGAAGACGATAACATTTCACTTGTAGGTTAATGGAAGAAGGTGATATGTGTTTAGAGAAGAAAGAAGGTGCAAAGAATTCAACAGACATGTTGACAAAATGTGTTGATGTTGGAAAATTGAGGTTGTGCAAAACCTTAGTTGGTTTGGTGCACTGAACATATTGATGGTTGTTTGAGAATGAAATTATTGGTTGATTGGATTCGTCTCCAAGTGAGAGAATTGTTAGGTTATGGAGCGCTTATTTATACCTTATTCAATAATTATACATAGTAAAGCTATATATGATAAATGACATATAAAGTAAATGATAATATATATAAACAACTATGTATAGTAAAACGCTATATCTAGTAAAGCTATGGTAGATGACTATAGATATATGTAGTAAACTGAACCATATATATACCTCTTTGCATTGCTTAAAAAAAATATACTTTTTGCATTCTCTTTTACTTACCTACTTGAATTCGTCAATATAAACTTCTCCCCAATATTCTTCCTTGCATTTTTCTCTCTTTTGTTATTTGTGTTCATCTATATCGAGTGTGTGTTATTGTGTGATCCTAACAATCAAAACTACGTGTTAGTTGATCCAAGTCGAGCCACACGGGATTCAAACTGCGTCTGGGATGTTGGAGGGAACTGCGTACGAGTAGATCCAAGCCAAGAGACATAAGATCCAAACTGCGTCAAGGCTGCACAAGTAGCTTGAGCTGTTAGAGATGTGTCTTGCTTCTACATCTAGGCAAACGGTGACACTATTTTTCTGTGAAGCCGAGTTCATGGCAATAGTTGTGGTATCGTGCCAAGCATTGTGGTTGAGAAATTTGTTGAGCGAAGTGACCAGAAGTGAACTAAAGCCAGTAAGTTTCTACGTCGACGAAAAATATGTGATTGCATTGATGAAAAAATTGATATTTTATGAACACAACAAACACATTGACACTCGCTTCCACTTCATCTTTGAATATGTCGAGAAGAGACAAATCGTTGTGGAGTTCATATGCACTAGTGAGAAATATGTAGATATTCTCACCATGGTTGTAACAAGGGTTGCAGAGATGCGGGAGTTGCTAGTTGTGAAGAATCTCAAATCAAGTCAAGCTTACGGGGGAGATTTTGAGCCAATAAACTTGACTTAGTCGAATGAGTTACTAACTTATGGAGCAATTTTAGGAAAATGGTTAGTAGTTACTAAATTGTGGAACAAGTTTAGTGATTTACTTACGAAGATTGTTATTGGTTTTTGACTTGATGAGAGTTTAGGAAACTTGTTAGTACTTTCTCCCTTATAAATACTCATCAGATGTATGTTCTATTCACAACAACAAAGAGAATTGAAAATCATATGTGCTTCAAGTTCTTCAGTTCAAAGGATCTCTCCCCACAAGTTGTTCATTCTACTTCATTTATTTGTTTTGGTATATTTTGATTGTGGGTCATATCCAACATTAGCCTTAGTCAAATGATAGAAGAAGGTAGAAGAGTGTAGTTAGTCGACTCATTCCTCAAGATATTCAACAGAAACGTAACTGTGTTGATGAAGATAAAATGGTCGCGAAACCGCCTATATAAAATACTAATAAAAGACCATCAACATCTTCCAGAAGTCTCTATTTGCATTGAAGGAAATAATTTAAAGAAGAATCCAGTGATCGAGAGAAGAAGAAATCGAAGAACAAAGCTGAAAAGAAATTAGAGGTTATTTCGATCAGAAAAGAGCAACCTACAAGTCAGTGTGTTTCATCAAACTTATCATCTCAACCAAGGAGACCTAAAAAAGACAAAAATAATAATAAGAAGAAGAAGAAGAATCCAATAATAATAGAGGCGACCATCACCAATTTGTTGAGACCCTTTCTATTGAACATCCAAGTGGTTCATCAAACTTGCGTGAGATTGATGGTGTTCCAAAAAATTCTAAAGAACTTGTCCTATTAGAATGCATAGTTGAAAGACAGAGGAGTACCTTACAAGATGATTAAGTTCCTATGCATAAGAGTAGCAGAAGAAATTGCATGTTGCAAAATTAATTTTTTTTCATGAAGAAGACAAAGTTGATCACGGACCAAGAATTGTTGACACTACAGAGCAACATGTATATATTCTCACCAAAACCCCTAGCAAAGGTTAAACTTTAAAGACATGCGAGAGTTGTTCGGAGTGAAGAAGCTCAAGCAAAGTCAAGCTCACAGGGAAGATGTGAGTCAATAAGGTTGACCTAATAATAATAACTTTAATAAAAATAGTTATTAACTTGATCAAGTTAAGGAAAATTGTCTGTGGTTTATTTAAGAAAATTTAGTTGACACATTGTGGAGAAGTTTAGGAAAAAGTCATTTATTTAGAACAATTTTTAGTCGTTTTTAACTTGAAGAGAAATTTTATGAAATTTGTTAGTGTTTTCTTCCTATATAATTCATAAGATGTATGTTCTATTCACAGCAACAAAGAGAATTGAAAAACTTGTGCTTAAGGTTCTTCAGTTCAAAGGATCTCTCCCCTCAAGTTGTTCCTTCTACTTTATTTATTTGTTTCGGTATATTTCGTTTATGGACCATATCAAATATTAGCCTTCGTCAAAAGATAGAAGGTAAAATACTGTAGTTAGTCGACTTGTTCCTCAAGATACTCAACAGAATCGTAGCACTGTTGATGAACGTAAAATGTTAGTGAAACCGTTTGTATAAAATATTAAGGAAAGACCATCAACATCTTCTAGAAGTCTCCATTGGCATTGAAGGCAATAATGCGAAGTAGAAACCAGTAGGTTAAGAGAAGAAGGACTCGAAGAACTAACTAAAAAAAATCGGAGGTTACTTCGATGAGCAAAGAGGAACATACAAGTCAATTTGCTTCATCAAACTTATCATCTCAACTAAGGAGACCTAGAGGTAGACCATAAAAGAAACAAGAATCTAATATTAACAGAGGTGACAATTTCCAATTTTTTGAGGCCCTTTCTATTGAACATCCAAGTGGTTCATCCAAGTTGCTCGAGATTGATGTCCCAAAAATTCTAAAGAACTTGCACTATTGGAACTAATAATGGTTCATCCATTTTGATGGTGGACAACAAAGGTGTCTTAATCTTGCAATAGATGATTTAGATTTAAAAAGGTTTTATTGTATTTTTTGAAGTTGAGGAGAATTGTCTCTAATTATTAGTTACAATTATTTAGTGGTCATTATGGCATTGATGACCATCAAAGTACACACTTTCAATTAATCATATGTTATTATAATGTTTATTTTCAAGACTATAAATAATATTTCTTTGATTAAAAGAAAAGAATTTCTATATTAGTTTTGTTGAGGGCTAAGCTACTTTGCAAATTCTTATGTTTAGAACTTACATGTTAGAGTCATTCAAGTGATATTGATCAAACCTTTTGTGGAGTGATTCAAATCACGACTTTAGAAACTAGTTTTCTTTACTCTTGATCTTGATCATCAAAGTAATCCGTTCCAAACATTCACTTGAGTTGATTCCATATCATTTGGTATCAGAGCTTTAGGCTCAAGCTTGAATATATCTTTCCTTGCGTTTATCTCTTTAATTCTCTTATAAACTTTTTTTTAAGTTTGTACAAAATGTTCATATTCTATCACAAAAACATATATATAAAAAAAAATTACATTATTTTTGTTCTTTAATTCATATTAACCTTCTCTATAACATTCTCTATAAAGGGTTAGATCTTTATTTTATCAACGGTTTGTTCTTCTTTAAGATCTTCTACTCTTCGTCAATTTTTTTTTATGGTAAACTGATTGGATTTTGACAAACCGTTACAAAAAAAAAAAAAAAACTTATTAATGTTAAATGTCTCTTTTTTTTTCTGTTATTACATGTAACTTTCATGTGTTACAACCGCTAAATTAAACGTCCTTATTCATCTTCTTTCTTTAATTCATTTCTTTGTTATTTGGAATTCTCCTTTCATCTTCTTTCTTTAATTTGTTTCTTTGTTGTTATTGAGATTGTTCCTTAAATACCCTTGTTTGTGTATTAAGTGTGCTGTCTATTCACTTTGAATTGCACTTAGCTCTATAACATAACTTGCCTCAATTGATTTGTGTGGGCTCAATTGTGAGGGTGAATTTGTAAGGGAGTGAAACATTGATTCGAGTGTTGAGTGGTAAACACGGGTGGACTACTGACACAACTATACACCATTTGTTCTTCACGCTATAATGGGCAGTTTTTGCAACTATGGCAAGATGTTACCACCTTATTTGCTTCGGTCAAAACATTGGCACACGTTGTCAAATGGTAATTACAAGTTCCACAAACTCGGCACACCTATGATTCTTCATCAGTTATTGGCAATTTTGGATGATCCAAATATCTAGAATTGTTCTCCCATGATCTTCGAGCGACTCTTGTGAAGGGATATTAACCAGAATCGGACTCCAAACGAACAAAACCGAGGTGGACCGGATTTTCCCTTCTTCCCTCTCTCTCAAGCGTCTCTCCCCTTCTTTCTTGCCTTTTTCTTTTTCTTCTCCATTAGGCTATTTCCAGACAGCTTAATAGTAAGGAGCCAAAAATGACCATTTTATCCCTTCGAAGTTGACTTTGACCAATTTTTCTAATATTTTTTACTATTTTATAAAAATTGAGAGATCTTTCACCATTCATTTTAGCTTTGATTTTGTAGGGATTC
Organism: Cucurbita ficifolia; assembly: GCA_033971965.1. Classification (NCBI taxonomy): domain Eukaryota; kingdom Viridiplantae; phylum Streptophyta; class Magnoliopsida; order Cucurbitales; family Cucurbitaceae; genus Cucurbita; species Cucurbita ficifolia. The sequence continues at coordinate 5,320,507 of CM066966.1, forward strand.
TATTGGGGGATCAAAGAAAAGAAACTTTGGATAAGAATTAAGATTTTCATTCCAGAAATTCTCCTTCTACATTAAGATTTTGCTCACAGTTCTTGTTCCTACCGCTTTAGAGAAATATTTGGAACAAAGTTCATGAAGGGATCGAGGATTGGCGGTAGGAGTAGTTCTCATCTGAACTCAGTAAAGTGGGTTTTGGGGCTTAAGAACAACAACATCAATAACCAAATTAATCATGTAGAGTGATTAATTGAAGAGATTCTTGTGCCCCTCAATTAAACACGACTATATGCCACATATAGAACAAATGCATGGATGATCAAGGAATCTACAACTATTCCTTTGTAATGAACTTATCCACAAGGAAAAAGGTTTGCATGGGTATATAGTAGCTTGGCAAACTGAGTCACCAACTAATCTCTAACAGACCACTATGGAGTGATCTTTCCCATAATGTTCCAACCACTCAATAGTTAGAACTAATTAGAGTTTTCTCTAGTAGATGCATGACATATTGATAGATTACACAAGAAATAACACTTAACACATCATTAACCAATCCACCCTAAGCTCTCATAAAAACCCTAGATGGGTACCCTGAAGAGTCGTGTTAATGAGACATGATGATACGACGAACAACCTTAAGGGGCCAGATTATTAAAACTTAAAGAGTGAGGGTTAGATTAATCAGTAAGAACATGATAGGGACAAAATCTCAAGAAACTTAGAGCTAGAGGGTTCAATACTCTACTAAAGTTCATCTGAGAGTTGTCGATCTTAGTTATTAGTCTCGAACAACCGGTGAGTCATCCAAAAAGGTCAATACCCCACAAAAGCTTGTCTAGGAGATGTAGATTTCAGTAATTAGTCTCGGACAGTCAGTGAGTCATTTAGGATGTTCAATACTATGCAAGAGCTCATCGAAGAGGTACACGACACAAATGTGATTCCTAGATAACCAGTGACTTAACCAAAGGGTTTAGTGCCCTACATATGTACAAGTATGCTGCTTTTCTTTTTTAGATGGACCCTGATGCAATAAGTTGACGATGGAAGCATTCATCAATCATGCAGTTATAGGGAAACAATAGATGAGAGTCATGTTTTGATTTCCATGTATTTTTGTCTTATGTATGTAGATCCAATTTTTCACAATTTCTTGCTACTTGCCACACGTTGTGAAATGGTCACTACAGGTTCCACAACCTCATCCTATTTAGGATTAAAAAAATTGAAGTCAAAGGCATGATTTAAGTTCATTTTGAGACCACAAACAGATCTACACACTTGGTTCCCCTAAACTTTCTTCTTCAACATTTCTGTTTATTGCTTCCAATTTTGAGGGGCTTCATTGCTATATAAGTGCGACCCACAAGCGCCAATATCCTTAGCATTCATCAATTCAACAAGGGAATAATACGGAATTTTGAATTCCTTCTTTCAATTACTTGGAAAATCCAAAACCCAAAAAAAAAATAAAAAATTAAACATCTTTATTAGCAAGCAAGCATGGAGCATGGAGATATTGTGACGAAGGGCAAGGGCGTGCTCTCCGATCCTTCAAGTTCCTACAAACAAATCATAATAGTTGCGGCCATTGCAGCCGGGCTCCAATTCGGTTGGGCTCTCCAGCTTTCGTTGCTCACACCTTACGTACAACAGCTCGGAGTTCCACGCACGTGGTCATCTTTCATATGGCTTTGCGGCCCAATGTCAGGCCTTATTGTGCAGCCCACTGTCGGGTACTACAGCGATCGTTGCACCTCTAGGTTTGGGCGTCGTCGGCCCTTCATCGTTGCTGGGGCTGTGTTTGTGGCGGTTGCAGTTTTCCTCATAGGCTTTGCTGCAGACATTGGGCACTCCGTGGGAGATGAGCTTGCCAAACACACAAAGCCAAGGGCTGTGGCCATATTCGTGGTTGGATTCTGGGTTCTCGATGTGGCTAACAACATGCTGCAAGGCCCTTGTAGGGCTCTGTTGGCAGACATGTCTTGTAACAACCACAAAAAGATGAGAGTGGCGAATGGGTTCTTCTCATTCTTCTTAGGCGTAGGGAATGTGTTGGGGTACGCAGCTGGGGCGAATAACAAACTCCATAAACTCCTTCCATTCACAATGACCAAAGCATGCGACGTTTATTGCGCCAACCTCAAAACCTGCTTCTTGATAGACATCGTGTTGCTCCTCACGGTTACCACGTTCGCTATGTTGATGGTGGGTGAGAAGCCGTTGGAGGCCGTACACATGGACGGAGAATCAACGCCCTTGTTTGGGCAGTTGATTGGTGCGCTGAAGCAGTTGTCGAGGCCCATGTGGGTCCTGATGCTGGTGACAGCCTTGAACTGGGTGGGTTGGTTCCCGTTTATAATGTACGACACGGACTGGATGGGTGCGGAAGTGTATGGAGGAAAGCCGAAAGGGAGTCCGGAAGAAGCGAAGTTCTATGAGATGGGTGTTCGAGCAGGGGCGCTTGGGCTGATGATAAACTCCTTCGTGCTTGGGTTTTCCTCTCTGGGGATAGAGGCAGCGAGGCGTATTCTAGGAGGGCTCAGGTGGGTGTGGGGAATTGTGAACATTATATTCACGATTTGTATGGGAGGCATGGTGGTGGTTACAAAGGTGGCAGAGCGTTGGAGGTCCGTGAATGGGTTGGCGCATCCGCCTCCCAACGTGAAGGCGGGAGCCTTTACCATCTTTGCGGTGTTGGGGATTCCGCTTTCGGTCACATTTAGTGTTCCATTTGCGCTGGCGTCCATCTTTTCTTCGACGACCAATGCGGGGCAAGGTGGGTACCAACCAAATTCATAATTTAATTGGGTTCCTTTCCATTGGGGATTATTGGGTATAAATGACTAAGAAGGGGTGTTTGTGTAATCCCACGTGGCACAGGGCTGTCCTTGGGAATCCTGAACCTGTTCATAGTGATCCCACAGTTTTTTGTGTCGGCAGTTAGTGGGCCCTTAGACGCAGCCTTCGGTGGAGGGAACTTACCGGCGTTCGTGATGGGTGGAATTGCTGCCTTTGCAAGCTCCATATGTGCCATGTTCCTGCTCCCCGATCCACCTCCTCAGTCTCATGTCTCCTTAACCATGGGCGGTGCCCATTGATTCTTCCACCACTCTCTCTTTCTTCCAAATTTTGTACCAATTTTTTCCTTAGGTTACCACATAATTAATAAAATTTGAATAATTTTTCTTCAACTCTCTCCTATGTTTCCATTATAACATAACATACATATATTTTTAGTTCATTGTGGAAACATAATTCTCTATATTTTGATTAATGAACTATTAAGTTACTCCAAACAAAGAACAAAAATGTAATATTTTTTCAATCCCTTAACGCGAGAATTCTGGCTAGTCCGAGGAATTCATGCAATTTCAACCGTTCACGCATAAATCGAAAGGAGGTGTTCGCCATTTTGTTCAGATGGATGCTCTAAACATTTTTCCTCAAACAATTCGGACTTTGGCAACTATGCTCGCGGCGATTTCTTTGTTGAAGTTCATGGGTCACCGTGATTATTGGCGTTGTTTCGAGAGTTCTCTATCACATAGAGGCCCTTATTCGTCTTGGTGGGTTTGGAGCGTTGCTATTGAACTATCATGGACAGATAAGGAAACGTGTGTTGCTGATGTGTTCAACAGATAAGGAAACGTTCAAATACCAAGAGGCTTTCCTAGGCCTCAAACAAGGAGAGAATACTGTGGAAGAGTGACTTGGAGTTCACTGTACTGTCATGATTCGCTCTTAAATTAGTAAACACAGAGAGGAAGAAGACTCTTCGCTTTATCATGGGACTGAGGGAAGATATCCAAGGATCTGTTGCTGCAAATGCCTCAAGTGACTACAATACCGCCTTGAAAGTCACCACCCTGTCGGACATGCATAGGCGGCAACGAAAGAATAATAGTGGCACCCCAGCAAGACACAAGAGACGTCTCGATAGGTACCAAAGGACTTAGCACAGGTCAAACAAGAAGGGTAATCTTAGGAGGACGACCCAAAAGGACAAACCCTAATGCACAAAGTGTTGAACACAACTCTTTGTCGGAAACACTCGTACTCTTTATTAAGACCAATCGAGAAGAGAATACAAGACACTTCGTAAATACTACTACTTTATTATGCTTGGGATTTCTTGGGATGAAAAACCTAGGTAGGGTGGAGGGGTATTTATACTAGAACCTACGAAATCTATTCATAACAAATCTAAATTTTTTTACTAGAATATCTAGATCTCTTTCCTAAAATCTCTACATATCTTTATTCTAAAATATCTACCAAAATAAACATACAATACGCTTAGGCTCGTACAAATATTGGGCTTGACTCTATTGAGCTAGTGATTATATTTTAACACTCCCCCAACACTAGTCCTCAATCGCTGCACCATGTTGAGCTGTCAACGAAAGCTCTCATGTTAGCCCTTTTGTAAACAAGCCTGCCACTTGGTATCTGTTTTGATATGCTGCATCTTGATTTCTTCCTTTAGAACTCTCTTTCTAATGGAATGGTAGTGCACCTTCACATGCTTTGTTCGAGCATGAAACACTGGATTTTCTGCTAGGCGAATCACAGATCGGTTGTCGCAATGAAGTGGTATTGGATAGTCAATTTTCTGGTGCCAATCTTTCATCAAGAGTTTCAGCCATGTACTTTCCTGAGCTGCTCCAGTTGCTGCTCTGTACTCTGCTTCTTTAGTTGACAATGATCCCGTTGGTTGTCTTTTGCTATACCAAAAATTGTTCTCGAACCGAGCTTGAACACATACCTGGTGCTTGATCTTCGGGTATCATGATATCCTGCATAGTCAGCATCACGGTATCTAGCTAGCTTGTAGTCTTCGCTTCTTTTATACGAAGGATCGTAATTGATTGTACCTTTGACATATCTCAAGGTCCGTTGAGCTGCATCAAGATGAGGCTTCTTTGGACTTTGCATATACTGACTAGTGACTCCAACTTCATTTTCGAATGCATTTGGTTGATTCATGTAGATCTCCTGGTCCAACTCTCTATGCAAGAATACATTCTTCATATCCATCTGCCAAAATTTCCAATCTTTATTTACCACAAGTGCTGGAGGAACCTGTACGATAGTGATCTTTGCCACTAGACTAAACCTTTCCTCATAGTGTTGTCCATATTCTTGAGAGAACCCTGGATCTATAGTCTGAGCTTTGTATCTCACGATTGATCAATCCGGGGTACACTCTATTTTGTAAATTCACTTGCAAAAGATGCATTTGATATATTCTGGTCTTGGTACTAGTTCCCAAGTTTGATTTTGCTCCAGGGCTATAATTTCTTCCTTCATCGCTTTCTGGCAAGCCAAGTTTTGTGATGCTTCACATGTCTCTGGCTCATTAACTTCGTCTTCTACAATAGCTGCATTGGCATACTCTAGATTTAACTTTTGGATTATTTCTGACTGTCTAAGTTGTTGAGGTGCCATTTTCTTCTCACCAAGTTCGCTTGGTTGAGTCACTTCTTGCTCATCAACATCAGTGTCACTTAAATCTCCAGGCACATTAGCATTTAAGCAAGTGTGTACAGTTTTCTCCCCCGTCTTCTGTGGAAGAATTTCTTCAGTTTGCTCCTCCATCTTCTGTGGATGAATTTCTTCAGTTTTGTCCAAGCCTGGTAATACTTCCTCTAAGGGCCACCCTTCTTCCATTGCACCACTTTGGTCGTCAATCATGTCGTTTAAGCATTCTGAATCAATGATCTAGCCATCCTCGTAATCGATATGCTCTTCCATCATTGCCATGAGTGCTAGCTCGTCTTCTACTATAGGACATAGTACCTCTGCATCCCATTCATCCTCTATCTCCTTTTTGGATATTGCCACATTGCTTTCAACAGACTTTTTCCTGGACCAACAATCTCTAGACATGTGGCCCTTTTTCCCGCAATTGTAGCAAATACCTCCAAATCTCTTTCCTTGAAAACTCTTGTTGTCGTTCTTCTGAGCTCTCTCAGGTTGTGCAATTCCTTGATGGCTTCTTTCTTTGTCACTATTTTTGTATCCACGTTCGGTAGACGGCCTATTATTGCTCCGACTTTCACTTGTGTAGAGTGCTTCTTCTTCACCCTTCGATGTGATGCCTTCCATTTGTTTAGCCATGGCTTTTTGGCTGGCTAACAAATTTTCGAACTCTACAAGTGATGGTTGAGTGGGCCATCCTTGTACAGCAATAATAAAACTTCTATATTCTGGTCGCAATCCGTGGATTATAATCCTCTTCATTCGAGATTCTACAATGACAGACTTTGGGTCTAGTTTAGTAATCTCTCGACAAATCGACTTGACCTTGTGGAAGTACTGAGCAATTGTCATGTCATGTTGTGAAATTGACAACAACTCATTCTCCAGAAGTTGTAGCCTCGTATCGTTCTTCTTTGAGAACAACATCACGAACGTGTCCCATGCTTCTTTCGGTGTCTTATCATCCCAAATATGCTCTAACATCTCTTCTTCGATTGTGGTCTTTAAGGCAAACATTGTTTTGCCTGCTTTGATTCTCCATTTGCGCAAGGCACCGTTAGAATCCTCCTCTGGCGGCGTAGTTTCACACCCGCCAACGATCTCCCAAAGATCCTATCCTTGTAAATAGGACATCATGCATGTTGCCCACGTGTTGTAGTTGTTGTTGTTGAGTTTCTTGATTCCTCCTACGATTTGGAAGTCACCCATCGTGTTGACAATACCTCAGTAATACCAAACAAACCTTTTCGACACAAGACTTGCAGAGTCACAGACTACTTACGATACAAAAGAAACTCACTCACTACTAATCTCAAGAAATCGTTTCTAATGTGGAAGATCAGACAGAGCTGCAGCCACAGAGCATACTAAGAATTTCAAGAGATCAGACAACCTACACTAACCTCGCTCTGATACCAAATTGTTGAACACAACTCTCTGTGGGAAACACTCGCACTTTTTATTAAGACCAATTGAGAAGAGAATACAAAGACACTTTGTAAATACTACTACTTTATATTGCTTGTGATTTCTTGGGATGAAAAACCTAGGTAGGGTGGAGGAGTATTTATACTATAGAACCTACGCAATCTATTCTTAACAAATCTAAATCTTTTTCCTAGAATATTTAGATCTCTCTCCTAAAATCTCTACATATCTTTATTCTAAAATATCTACCAAAATAAACATACAATGGACTTAAGCTCGTACAAATATTGGGCTTGACTCTATTGGGCTAGTGATGATATTTTAACACAAAATGCTTGGCGAGTGCCTAGCAGGAACCAATGCCTATTTCAATTGTGCTAAGCGAGGACACTGTATCGCAGAATGCCCGCATCGCAAGGACTAGGGAAATAAGCAAGAAGGCAAGGTCCAGGAAAGGCAGAAACTTCAAAATCCAAATCAAAACTAGCGAGGAAGGGGTGCACCACCACATGCTAGAACCGTGGCACACGCCACCACAACTAGAAGAGTGGAGGACCCTAATGTAGTAGTAATAGGTACCCTTCCAGTGGAGGACCCTGATGTAGTAGTGATAGGTACCCTTCCAATCCTTGGCTACTTTATGTATTATTCGAATCCGGCTCCACACGCTAATTTATAGCAGAAGAATTCGTTAGGCAGGCAAAGCTAGAAATAGAGCCTCTAGAAATAACCTACACTTTCCACACTTGTCAGACTAGACCTTTAAGCCACTCATAAAGTAAAGGGCACCTAGATTCTGATACCAGCAAGACATATGGAAGTGACGTTGTTGATAGTCTTATACATGAATGACTTCGATGTTATCTTAGGAATGGACTGACTAGCTGACAGCTATGCCTATATAGATTGTCGGGCAAGGGAGGTATCAATCAGACCACCATCCGGAGAAAGTCTCAAGTACAAAGGAGAATGTTCAAGAGACATCTCAAGGTTAATCTCGGCCATGAAACAAAAAGGCTGATCAAACATAGAGCATGAGTGTTCCTAGCCAGCATCACCAAAGCTAATAAAGCAAACATCGATATATCCTCCATACTAGTAGTAAGAGACTTTCAAGATGTCTTTCCAGAGCAGCTACCAGGCTTACCCTAGTCAGAGAGACTTTGAGATCGAGTTATAAACCCAACCTATCTCCAAGGCCCCTTATAGAATGGCTTTTGCTGAACCAAGGAACTCAAAAGAACAATGGCAGTTGCTATTGGACAAAGGGTTCATAAGACCAAGTGTCTCACCGTAGGGAGCTCTAGTACTTTTTGTAAAAAGGAAAGATGGTTCCTTGCGATTGTGTAATGAATATAGGGATCTCAACAAAGTCACAATAAAGAACAAGTACCTTCGATCAACTTCAAGGGGCATCAGTGTTCTCCAAGATAGACTTAACGTTAGGATATCACCAACTAAGGATCAAGGAAGAAGACATACCAAAGACAACTTTCAGAAGCAGGTATGAACACTATGAGTTCACAGTGATGTGCTTTGGACTAATTAACGCCTCTGCAGCCTTCATGAACCTAATGAACCGAGTATTCAAGGACTTCCTCGACACGTTCGTAATCATCTTCATCGATGATATTCTCATTTACTCCAAGACCGAGAAGGAACATGAAACCCACCTCAAAATGGTATTGACAAGGTTACAAACTGATCAACTATATGCTAAGTTTTTTAAGTGCAATTTTTTGCTTCCTGTGGTGGCTTTTCTCGGACATTTGGTGTCAAAAGAAGGTATTTCCATAGAACCACTAAAGTTGAGGCGGTAATGAAATGGCCCCGACCAACTACGATCATAGAAGTTAGGTACTTTCTAGGACTAACAGACTATTACAAGAGGTTTATAAAGGACTTTTAAAAAATATTGGCACCTCTAACCCAGCTCACCAAGAAAGGAAAACCTTTCACTTGGACATCAGTATGCGAGAAGAGCTTCACGGAACTCAAGGACAAGTTGGTAACAACCCCAGTCCTCACACTACCAGATAACTCAAGGAACTTTGTTATTTATAGCGACGCTTCGGCAGAGGTTTGAGATGTGTACTAATACAAAATAGAAGAGTGATAGCATATACCTCTCGCCAACTAAAAGACTATAAGTTCAATTATCTCACACATAACCTAGAGCTAGCAGTCGTGGTGTTTGCTCTCAAGATGTGGCGACACTATGTATATGGAGAAAGAATGCAAATGTATACCGACTACAAGAACCTAAAATACTTTTTCACGCAAAAAGAGATCAACATGAGACAAAGAAGGTGGTTGGAACTAGTAAAGGACTACAACAACATAGAGATCTTGTACCATCTTGGAAAAGTCAATTGTAGCCGATGCCTTAAGCCGGAAGAAATGCTTGGGGTCGGCATCGAGGACTTATTTAAAGGCTTAACGACGAGACTGGCACAACTAACGATCTAACCTACACTAAGAAGGCGTATAACTGATGCTCAGAAAAATGGCCGTTACCTTAACAAAGTCTTGCAACAACAAGAAGCTAACCCTCCTGAAGGATTTTTCATCTATATGGAATAAAGGTCTCTTGTGAAGAGGATGGTTGTGCGTACCCAAGGACAAAGGACTAATGAAGAAATTACTCATAGAAGCCCACAATTAGTCATTCGCCATCCACCCTGGAAGCACCAAAATGTATCAAGACTTAAGATCTTATTATTGGTGGCAAGAGATGAAACGGGACATAGAGGAGTATGTAAACCGATGCTTGACGTGTCAACAAATCAAGGCACCAAAAAAACACCCGTCAGGACTCCTACAACTCCTAAGTATTCCCCAATGGATGTGGAAGGACGTTACAATGGATTTCAACTCACGGTTACCTAAGACTAAGAAAGGCTTTACCGTCATATGGGTTATCGTTGATCGATTAACTAAATCCTCTCATTTCATCCTTGAGAAGACTACTTACTTAGTAGACAAGTGGGCCCAATTCTACATGGAGGAGATAGTTCGATTACACAGAGTTCTTGTATCAATAGAAGTCTACAAAAGGCACTAGGTATGTAGTTAAAGTTCATTACATCCTTTCACCCTCAAACAGATGGTCAAACAGAAAGGCTCGACCGAGTAGTGGAAGACATGCTAAGGGCATATGTAATGGACTTCGCAGGAAGTTGGGATGAGTACTTACATTTCATGGAATTCGCTTATAATAATAGTTACCAGACCACCATACAAATGGCCCCGTACAAGCCACTTTATGGACGGAGATGTTGATTCCCTGTCTTTTGGGAAGAAGTGGAAAAACAACAATTATTAGAGTCGAAATTGATGCAAATCACCAATGCCGCAATCCAAAAGATAAAAGGTAGGATACAAATTGCGCAAAACCTGCACAAGAGCTATGCGAATCTAAGACGCAAGGACTTGAAGTTTGAGATGGGGGACCATGTGTTATTAAAGGTGCTCAGGTTTGATAAAAAGGGGAAACTAAGCCCTAGGTTTATCGGTCATTTCGAAATACTAGAAAGGATAGGACCTGTGGCCTATAGACTCGCACTACCTCCAAACTTGTCTACGGTACACAATGTATTTCATGTATCCATGCTGTGGAAGTATACTCCAGACCCATTCACGTATTTGCACATGAAGCACTTTGCTTATATGCTCATGGTCTTAGGAGATGCAAGTTGTTCAACAAAGGTAGATCAAATTTCAAAGCTATTTTTCGGAATAACAACTTTGTTACTCTTCTAAAAATGGAAAGAATGAAAATGTTCAGCTAAACACCCAATTGAAATTAGGAGGATGGAGAGAAGTTTAAAAAATGTAGGAAAAGAAAAAAAATGAGAATTTCAGAGGTATGGAATAGAATAGATTCAATTTGAGAAGAAATGACGTGAGATAATCTACGATGTGTAGATAAGATAAACAGTTTCTTTCCGTTTCAAATACAAATAGTTCAACGAAATTAAAGTTTAGAGGGACAAAGATAGTGGGACAAAGATATAAAACGTATGGTTGTGAATGAATGCAGCCGAGATGAAGGTAAGGTAAGGTAAGGCCACAAAGTGTGTGTTTTTCCATAAGGAAATTAAAAGTTTATCCAAAGCCATGCCTGCCTTCGCCAACGCCACCACGCTCTTCTCCTCTCGCATTCCCCCTCCCCACAGATGCCACCGCCATCCCTTCCCCATCATCTCCGCCTCCCTACCCATCCACCGCCGCCACATCGCGACCGCCCTCGCACTGGTTGTCGGGCTGCAGGGTGCAGCACCTCTGGCGCTGGCCCAATCCTGGGGCACCCACTCGTTCATTAAGGAGCGATACTTCGAGCCGGGGCTGTCGGGGGAGGAGGCAGTAGCAAGGATAAGGCAGACGGCGGAGGGACTTCACAGCATTCGAGACATGCTGGAGACGATGTCGTGGAGGTATGTCATCTTCTACATTCGTCTCAAGTCGGCTTATCTCTCCCAAGACTTGAAAACTGCCATGTCCGTTTTGCCACAAGCTCGCCAAAATGACTATGTTAAGACTGCTAATGAGTTGGTCGATAACATGGCCGAGGTATGTGCTTTAATTACCCTTTGATTTGTATTTGGATTAATTAGGGGAAATTGTTTGAATCCCATCTCAAAATTTTGAATTGGCGTTTCAGTTGGATTACTACATTCGCACACCCAAGGTGTATGAGTCGTATTTGTATTACGAAAAGACACTCAAATCCATGGATGATCTGGTGGCCATACTGGCATAGCTCCAGATATTAGTACTTAGGAGTCATCAAAGGGAGGCCTGATCTTACATAAAAAATTACTGTAGATTTGGATGTGATCTTGTCTTTTTTTACAAGTACATATGTAAAATTTGTTTATTGGACAGTAATAAGATGCCTAAACTATAAAAAAAACAATTTTTTTAATCTTATAATTTGTTTTAAAACTAATATTTCATCTTTGTCTAAGGTTAATATATAGATGAAAAGAGTTTACCTACCTCTCACAAACCATCACTACTCTTCTATTTATTCTCTTTTCTCCCATCCATCTATAACCAAATGTTACTGATACTAAATAAGATGTCTTAATCATGTCACAAATATTTGAGGGTGAAGATAAGATTTTACCATACATATTTAGATTTATGGAGGTTTCATTGTATTTTTCAATTCCAGAGTATTATTATTTTTAAGATTTTAAGTAACAATTAATTAGAGGTTATTGTGCTATTGATGAGTATGAGAATTACAATCTTTCAATTGATCATAGATTACTTTAAAATTTATTTGGAGTGCTATAAGTAGATATTATTATTGCTGCTTCATAAGGAAGATTTTGACATTAAAATGAAAGTTCATATTATGCTTCTTAATCTATGGGCTTGTTTCTTTTCATTTTTTATGTATAGATTTGTATACAATAGTCATTTAGGTAGTCTTGGTTTCGCCTTGTGTCTGGTTGCGTTACCTCCACTTGAGGAGGCTTGGTTTCGCCTTGTGTCTTGGGATTGTTCGTCGTTCGGCCATAGCATAGGCCGTGGAGAGGTCTTCTATTTCATGTTCATATAGTTTGAACTTCGCCCATGGCTTCAGTCCTTCTGTGAACTGAAAGATCTTATCTAGCTCGGACATCTGTCGGATGTCCAACATGAGTAGCGAGAATTGTTTGACATACTCTCGAATGCTACTCGTGTGTTTAAGATCTCGCAATTTTCTTCTGGCCATGATGTCGACGTTCCTTGGGAAGAATTGAGATCGAAGCTCCTACTTTAGTCTCTCCCAAGTGTCTATTATGCATCGACTCTCTTGGATGTCCACATACTTCGAACGCCACCACAATTTCGCATCCTCAGCTAGATGCATGGTGGCCACGGTGATCTTTTCTTCCTCTGTCTCAATCTCAGTCGCCTTAAAGTACTGCTCAAGGTTAAAGATGTAGTTCTCCAGGGCCTTGGCATCTCGAGCCCCAGAGAAGGCTTGGACTCAGGAAGTTTGACCTTGTTGGGTCGCGTTGTCCTCCGGGTAGGGGCTTGATTCTCCACCGCCCTTACAGCAACGTTTACTTTGGCGCTTATGTCCGTCATTTCTACCTGACTACGTCGAGGGCTGCCTTCACGTTTTCAGATAGCTCAGTGACCATCTGAAACATCACTTTTTGGGAGCTGTCTAAGCCATCTACTCGCTCCTCAATCAGGTCAGCAGAGCCTGTCGAGCTGGCTCCTCGCTCGAAACCATCATTCTTTGTGATTTTTGTTTCTAAGTTTTCCATTCGATACATTATTTCTTGAATGGGTAACTCATCTAGCCGACCCTTAATTGTGTCAACGGCGAGGGTCTTGTCAGCAAGTTCCTTCACTCGCTCATCTAGAAATCGAATACTGTCGGGGACTTCTCGCAAGTATTGTATCTGTTTTTCTATTTCGACTAATCTGTCCATGTGGGACTTGTTCAACTGTTTGGTCGAAGACATGTCTATCGGTCACTTTGGAGCCAACTAGACTCTAATACCAACTATCACAATCGCCCTTTCTTGGCAACGGATTTGGCGATTGTGCGGCACTCACACCCAACATTGAGTGAGTCAAGCCAACTTCGGATCACGTTGCCTACTGTCGGGCAACGTGTATTCAAACCTTGGGCCTCAATTTGAAGAGAAGATTTTAAAAAGCGAGGGAGAGAGGTTTTGTAAAGAGAGTTTTGAAAGCAAGAATGAGAGAGAGATTGAGAGTGGTGTTATATAGCATGCAAGCAAAAGGCCAACAACAACGGCTTAAACAGTATATAAATTTTCAGGTAAGGAGAATTTGACAACTAGTCGCATCCCCCTGTAGTACATTTTGAGGCATTTCGTGTCTACCAGGCATAGCCATGATTTCGCTGAAACGTCATACTCTTAAAGAAAATAAGAAAGAAATAATACAACATGAAAACAGTAAAAGAAAGCGGTAAAGTAGTACAAGGCAAAGGGTTTCGGCGTGTAACAGGCATACGGCCATGGACAACACGCCTTGGACAAGCATGACCGTGACACAGGGCATCCCGTCTAGATAAAGAAAACATGGCATCCTACAAAAACTAGCATAAGGCATCTCATCTAAGTGAAGAAATCATGAAACATGTGATCCTACTAAAGTTGACACAAGGCATCCCATCTAAATGAGGAAAACATGAACATCACGCTAAAGTTGGTGTGGGCATCCCATCTAGATGATGACGAATATAGATATCATGATACACCACGTGGTAGGAGGTCAAGGGCCACCTTTCCCACCTTGAGCATGGTTAGAGTATTATCTAGCATTCTTAGAGTAACTTGAGGGCATGAGCTATGTGATGTTCTTGACTTGTTCTTGTCCTTAGGGTAGAAAATATTTGCACAACATCATGGGCTAACCGTGAGATAATCTATATTTGTAACGTACCCTGACTTCATGGCATACTTAGAATTCATGACACTAAGGTAAGCATACATATCTTATTCGTGTTAACATATTATCCTTACGAGTATAAGTTATTCATAACATCATACTTGTCATAATATAATTCTTGGGTTGATGAAATCTTCATGAATTCTTATTAGGAGGCTTTAGGGTTTTTTTTTTTTTTTTTTTTTACTACTTGAGTCTTGGTCATAACCCAAACATGTTCTTATCAATATAATATTACACACGAGTTCCTTATAACATTTCATGTCTTCACACATGAGTTCTTTATAACATTTGGGCTTGTGTTGCGCTATTTTCTTGCTCGTCTTTGGAGTGTTTTTTTAATCTCATAAGTTCTTGAGTTCTTCCTCCAAAGGTTATTTTTAAAGTACAACCATGCATAAGTTGTATCCTGAATTCCTAAACCCTAATCCAACTCTATGGGGACTTATCATAATAGCATGCCTAAATCTTTTATAAACTATAACATATTTCTTGGAGTTCTTAATCAAATCATGAATCCTTATTTTAGGGGCCTTTAGAGGTAGTTTTGTCATTTTTTTTAAATCTTTTCTTATACCTCAAATTTGCATTATTATCTTTATGGTCATATATAAGTCTCTCGTGAGTGTTCATAACATTTGAAGTTTCATATGGTCTTGAAAACATCTTAGAGTCCTGGGTCATTTATCACTTCATTTCTTGGTTTAAGTTTTTTCAAGTGTTCTAAACTCTTTAAAACTCTTGAAGTAATGTTCTTATATATAGGCTTTACTTATCTTAATTCATTTGGAGGTTATTTGGATCTTGAAATACCTTATAGTTACCCTAAAGGTTTTTGATCATTTTATCCTTAATTCTTGGTTTAGCCCTTAAACGTGTTTCAATAAATTTTAAATTTTACATAACCTCTTGTGTCCTTACAAATATGCCATACGTAATCTCTGAGGTCATTTAGAGTTCATTTGATTCATGAACCAGCACCTAAGTGTGTAGGGGCATTTTGGTCTTTAGTGTTTATCCTCGGCTTAGCCCATAAGAAAAATCTAATGACCACCAAACTTCGTACATACCTTTAACATGTCATATCAAATATTCTATTAAAATTTCATGAACAATGAAACTCATTTGATGGATTATTTTAATATTACTTAAATCTCAAGCAAAACACTTAGATTCTGAGCTTAAATCTTCATAATCCTTTAGTCCTTATTTAATTAGGATCCATACGGAAACTTAAATGATTCTTACGAGTATAACTTAAAAAAATTGAAATTGACTATTTACTTCGCCGTTTATGTTCAGGTCATTGGTTCTCAAAGCTTATGTTCTCCAAATTACTCCAAATTTTTCTTTAGAAGGGTCACCAGGAATCATTTTTACTTTTCTTCTCTTTTTTATCTTTTTTTTTTTTTCTCTCTCTTCTCTTCTCTTCTCTTCTTTTTCGAGAACCAATCTGGAATGGGTTTAATAGAGGGAGAAGACGCAACTACCAACCTTGACAGCACTAAAAGTGACTTTTGTCTACCTCATACAATGACTTTCTCCCCACGATTCCTTCATAAAACTTAAACATCATGTTACAAAAAAGGTGTAGAACAAATTTCATACCTTCTAGTGAAGTGTAGCTCAAGTTATAAACTTCGAAAGTTTGTCATAGCAAACCATAAAATTTCTTATCGGTTGGCGTGTTCCAAACTATATAAAGCCACAATTTCTTCATGAGATTTCTTCTAGTTAGCATAAATCATTTTGGAAGGGTTAATTTGTGTAAACACAACCTATTTCTCGAACCAAGCTCTCGAATTTCCTACAAATTTTCACACAATTTTTTTAGCTTATTTGGTAGAATGATAGGAACATATTTAGCTCCTCACTTCTTAACGAAAAAGCTTCTTCTCATTGCCATTATGGTAATGGAATAAGCCTTATCCAACGAGCTTGGCTGTAGGGATCGATTTTGGATTATCCCCAACTTTGCTTTACATTGACTCGAGATGGGTTTTCTTTGATTCCCATTGATCCAGACTTCCTGCTCTTCATGAAAAACATTCCTTAGCATCCTACAAACTTATTAGAACTTATTTGGAGGGACAACATTGCATGTATCCTCCAACTAAAATTTCAAACTTTCCTCCCTTGTCGGCCATAGCTATTTGAAATGGGAAAATATGTTTGGATCAGTTTTAGCTCTCGAATCCTTCATGACACTTGTAGATGAACTCATTTAGAAGCTGTAGGTATTGATTTGAGACTGATTGATGGACTATGGCTCCTTAATTTCGAAAAAGAGATGAGAATAGTGGATGTAGTTAGAATAGTGGTTGAGAGGAAGCAGCAGTGCTGGAGGGTTGTTCCATCCAAGGGAACACCCCCAACACAATCATACGCATCATATAATGTGTAATATGTGATGGGGTTGGGGTATCACTCATCTCTTTCCCAAACCATGTTTCCTTTCTTTCCTCCTTCTAACCAACCTCCCCACATCACCCTCACCCGCCGCTCTCAACAACTCCCTCCATCCAACACCAACATCAACACCAACACAACAAACCCTCCTTTTTGCTCCCCCAATTACTCCCCTTTTCTTATGATGGATGTGTTGAAAAGACTCATGTTAATTCGTGGAGATAGTTTCACTCTAAAGTAAATAACGTGATCATATCCCTATCCCAGAGGAGGTAGAAAAAACAAAAACAAAAAAAAGGAAAAAAAATAAAATTTTCAAATAACTTAGTTGGTAATGAAAGAAGAATAAAAAGGAAAAAAAAGAAAGAAAGGAAAGGAAAGAAAGTAGGAGGGCATGCAAGGTAGGTGGTGAGGAGGGAGCACACGTGGGAATGGCAGGAGAAAAGAAAGCAGTGCAGGAGGGGGCAGCAGGGGGCAGCTGAGTTGAGATGAAAACAAGACATGCATGATTAATAATACCCGACCTACATCACTATTCTTTTACATACATTTATTTCCCTCTCTTTTTTCTTTGCTTCCTTTCACATACATTCATTCATTCATACAATACAAACTCTAATCTTCGCTACATTAACGCACACAAAATAAAAGTCTCAAAATTAAAGCTAAGTGTTTCGGATGGTATTGTCTGACTTCCTGCTAATATATATTGTTCTTTTTGTAGGCTTTTTTTTTTTAAGATTTTTAAAACGCGTCTGTTGTATAAAAGTTTATGCACTCTTATAAATAATATTTCGTTCTTCTCCTCTCCCACAAACGTGCGATCTCACATCTAATCCTCCAAGTAGACACATCTAATCCTCCAAGTAGACTAAAATTGTGTTGTAATAAAAAAAGAAAATAGAGTGTGTGGTTGGAAGAGTTTAGGGTACTCCTAGAAGTGACAGGGAAAGAGAGGGAAAGAAGGCCTAATATTTCGTTCTCCTCCCCAACCGACATGAGATTTCCCGACTAATCCTCTAAGTATACTAAAATTGTGTTGTAATGAAAAAAGAAAATAGAGGGTGTGGTTGAAGAGTTTAGGGTACCCCTAGAAGGGGTAGGAAAAGAGAGGGAAAGGAGGCCAAAGAAAAGTTCATAAAAATTAATAAGAATAATTTAATTTTAGAGGTCTTAAATAGTTCCGAAACTTGCTTATTGACTGTGCCCAATTCTAACTAGTTGCCCACACTCATATTCTTCCTCTAGTTGAGAGTCACAAGTGAAGGGGACTAGTTCGAACTTGTGAAATTCAGGTTATCTAACATTCTACTGGGTTCATTTTAGGATGGTTCCTTCCTTGCATCCATGAAACTTAAGTTCAAATCTCGTGAATTTTAGTATGCTAGTTCTAATTTTTTAGGGCTTATTTGGAGTAAATTTGAGTTCTAAAAATTGTTTCGAAAGTGGCACCTTAGCCTCGAATGGAATCTCTCTCTCCTACCACTTTCAAACTTAAATGAAAGTTATTTGCTTCTTCTTCCTTATAAAGTTATAAGAACAAGAATCAGCCTCCTCTAAAGTGGTATGTGGAGGAATAATTCCTCAATTATAGATAGTAAACTTATCCAAAATCTATATCTTTGGAATGCTGGATTGTGGAATCCTCTTTCAAAACAACCAAAATAAGAAATAAAGAAGAGATTCTCGTGGTTAAGGCCCTGCTCAAGCTTGTGCCTTCCTCTACCAAATCGAATGGAATTTTGGCCAATCACATCATCCACTTGCCTACTTGTCCCTCTATCATAGCTCTTAGCTCCCTCTATCATAGCTCTTAGCTCTTAGGGAGTGATACGATCATTCCACGATGATAGCTTTTTGGTTTATCCATTTTTCTTGAGCTAATTTTTCAGTCAGTTCATATCTTTAAGTTCAATTATTCGACGTAGATGTATTCTAAAGTAGTAAGACTCAATTTCCAATCAACAACAGGGAGATTCTACTGATCAAACATCTTAATATTATATGTAAGTAAGAGTCAGAGAAAAGAAAGAGGTGAGATATTATTTTTCCTTAGCCTTAGTATACAAACTCAATTTTGAAATAATGTACTCATCAATCTTCTTTCGCTTCTTCATTTTCTTCTCTTTGGAGCATTTAAAAATTCATTTTATGGCGTTAACAAATACTTTTTTATGGCACTCGTTTCCTTTGGGAATTTCCATTCTCTTGGTGCATTCCTATTTCTTTAGAGTATTACAAGTTGGTATAATAGTAAAGTGGTTTAGTACATAGCTGGGTGAGACATGATGATAAGGAATCAACCTAAAGAAAAACACGGTTACCAAAGGATAAGAAATCACTAAGATTCAGATTACCTCGTTGATCAAATATCTCAGGACAAGAATACTTGTTTGAGATTCGAATGACTCCACAAGTAAGATTGATCATGTCTAGCTTGAATGAGTCTAAACTACATAGAATTGCAAGTTAAAGAAAATGTAAGAACACTTAACTCTAATGATAAGGAATCCCTATAAAAGAAAGTAAAATTCAGATTACCTTATTATTAAATATAAGGTATGAACACTTGATTGAGATTCGAATCACTTCACAAGAAAAGACCCACTATTCCGTCCATTAAAAATTTTGAATTGGCCAAAAAAAAAAAAAAAAAAAAAAAAAAATTCACGACACCACATCAATCTAGGACCCACTACTCCATACAAAATGTAAATACATTCCTCCCATAAACCTTCAAAGAGTCACATTGTGGTTCCTTATAGGGGTCCTCTGCCACCTTTTTGGGTGATTAGTTTAAATTATTAGTCTTCCTTCCAAGAATGTACCCATAATAAATCTAATTTGTATTTGGAATTGATTTGATTTTATTTTATTTGGATCCCAATTCATTGAAATTAGGGACAAGTAAAGCGAGGAGAAGAAGGTGAAGTAGCAGGCTCCGCAGAATGGGCGTGTTGAGAAGAAAGGTGTCCGAGCCCTGCACCACCACACCTCACATTATGAGTCCTTTCATCTCAATTTTGAGAGGGACATACCACTACGATACCTTCCCCGCTCTAAACCCCTTATACTCTCACGGGTGGTTCGTAACAGTTGAGTACCATTGCCGTATCACAATCTGTCAGAAAAAAAAAACAATATTGAAATGAAAAACCCAACCCCCCCGTAGGATTCACCAAATTTTTCATTCTCCTTCCACTTCTTATGGCCACCGAAACAGATCCCACGAAGCACTCCAACGCAAGCCTTTGTGGCAGAGGACACTGGAGGCCCGCCGAGGACACCAAGCTTAAGCAACTCGTCGCCCTTCATGGCCCTCAAAACTGGAACCTCATCGCCCACAAACTCCAAGGCAGATCTGGTACACACTTTACTCTCCTTGTAAACACTATGGGTTTTCAAGATTTGGGTAATTCACTCTGTTTTCGCAGGGAAGAGTTGCAGATTGAGATGGTTCAACCAGCTGGACCCCAGGATTAACCGAACGGCCTTCACGGAAGAGGAAGAGGAGAGGTTAGTGCAGGCGCATGGAATTTACGGCAACAAATGGGCTATGATTTCTAGGCTTTTTCCTGGAAGAACTGATAATGGTGTGAAGAATCACTGGCATGTTATAATGGCTAGAAAGTGTAGACAACAACACTTCGCTTCTTACACGAGGAGAAACCGATTCTCTCAACCGCCGCCGCCCTCCTCCGCTGGTGGTTTGGAAGGGGGTGAACCGGCGTTCATTGACTTTCTTGGAGTAGGAGGCACATGATTGAAAGCGTTTAGGAAGGCAAGAGTTGGTGAATATGGGCGTGGTCCAATATTTGGGAGAGGGCAGAGAGGTGATTTGAGTTAGGCTGTTGGAGTGGTGAAAAGATCCGCAATCAGTGGGTCAGTCAGTCAGTCAGTGGCATTGAAAGCTACATATAATCCCAACGCCCCAAACCATCATTTTCTTCTACCCTTTCTTTTTGCTCCATATTCAATGTGATATCCATTTCTTACACCCTTACTTTTCATCACTGCTTCATTAGGATTCATGTTCATTATTAATAGGAATGAAAAATTAGTTTAATTATAGCCTTTGAAACAAATCCATTGAATTAGTCCCAAAATAGTCTTAGGGAATAATTAATTATAACTTTCTTAGTGCCATAAATAATTATAATTGACCGTATTACAATAGTTTTTAGGGGTACACGGGTTGAGTGGGAGGAAAATTTTGGACCAATCATAAACTTTGGCTTGTTGAATTGTCTTCTATTTTGCAATTGGGTTAAGTTGAGATAGAGAGTTAGGTTAGGTCGATGACAAACATTAGAGTTGTGGCTGAGTGTGCGCAAGACGTTCGATGTGAACAATGGTGATTAAGAGTTTGAGGGAAAAAAGAGGTCAAAAAGTTAGGGTGTGGGGGTTGATTGTTAGATTATTTTGTCATAGCCCAATTTTCACAACTCGTAACTAACTTGAAAATATAAAAGAGGATGAAAAGAGATAAAAAAGACGTAAAACTTTTTGCATTTAATATAAAACATAAACATATTCTATTTACAAATTTGAAACAAAGTTTGAATATATTGGGTCCGGTGATCAAAGCAACCTAAAATATTAAAATAGTTAAAACACGACAAGGTTTTATATGACACTTGCTCCATATTCGTTTTCATCCTTGACCAGCTCCTTCTTGTCTCCTAAAAAACATGAGAGAATAGAAATGAGTACAGAAACTACTTGTAAACTCTCAATGGTGTCGTTGTTGTGTGTTAGGGTACCACACTCTTACTTGTCATGTTTGTAACAACCTTATTTTTACCCTTGAAATAAAATCGATACTACATGGATAACTTAACTACAAAACATAAAAGTCTTTTAAAACGTTTCAAAACGAGTCATTGGTTTAAACATTCATTTAAAATAATATTGTTAATAACAACACAGTCAAAATAACATAAGTTCAAATAAAAACAAAGTAGAAACCCTAAACTATCCTACATACTACTAAAAACATGAAACGTTACTATCCTAACATCACTTCCATGACCATCACAACAATGTACATTCATGCAGGGATCCCTTACTTTTATCCGAAAGAAAGTAGCACGTGGTTTGAGTATTTAAAAATACTCAGTAAGTAACCCTACTACTAGGGTCGAAAAATGCAAACACAAACAATAATGTTCGAACTTATCATTCCATAAAATATTATGACATTCCTTGGTCTCTACTTTGAGTTCGGATAGAATTGGAAGTGTAATATTTCTCTATACATGGCTCATGTACACACATGGATCCCCAGGCGGGCTCGTATACCCTGGACCTGACCTTTGCCTAGCATACACTCACGCTGTCATAATACCATGAGATTAGCGAGTGTCAAAATCATACTATGAAGAGAGTAAGTTGTCACATTCACATTGAGACAAGCAAAGTAGTGACCCTCAAGTGGTGCTCTTCTGGCCACGTGAGGGTCAAGACAGATGAGTGTCATGATACAACCAAGGTAGAAGATGCATCATTGATAAAGGGTTAGGAAGATGCATCATTGAAGCTAAGACGAGAAATAAGTAAGATATAAGCAACGAGTAGACAAAAGGACAAAGATAGAATTGATAAAGGGTTAGGTAGGGTTCCAAGCCTTAACTTTAAAAGTTTGGGTTCTAGAGGAAATTCAGGCATGCAACTCTAGAGTTAAGTTCGTCTATAGGAAATGTGAATACTCGCCAAATTTGGTGTAAGTCAGAAACCAAACGCACGCTCCACATGACTATAAGATTGTTCGCCAAAATCATGCCTACTCCATAAAGACTAGAAATGCCTCATAATAGGAGAAGACATGATGTCAGCTCTCCACCATCCCTGGGCCATGTGACCCAAAACGAGCTATCTTGTAGCGACAAATGTCTTGGATGACTTTCTTTGAAATGGGTCTTTCAAGGACATTGTCACCTGTGCTGACATTGCGCCCCTACCCATATGTTGAAGGTTAGAATATGCACCTGTTATTCGAAATGGATGTCACAAATGACTTAGCATGGAAACGGGAGGGTCCAATGCCTCGATATAATCCGGATGAATGGATATTCTAGATGTCCCTACGATATTAAGGACACATGGGTCCATTCTTGATGAGCATGATCAAGCGAGCTGTGATGGCTGATGACATCTCAAAACTTGGGATGTCATCAAGACATGTGGACTGTGTTAATTGGGAACCAAGATTAATATATGAGATATGACTTTGCATACAAGAGACCTTGGCCCTGAGTAGTGGCAAGGTCGAGCCAAGTCACTTGACCTAGAGTTGAGGCAAATCGGATAACGTCGTGACTATTTAACATTGTAACACCCGAGCCCAAACAAGAAATTAAAAACATGATTTTTCCTTTTAAATATAAACTTCGGAGATTTTATTGAGGGTCTTAGAAACCGAATTTCAAGATGTGATAGAAGAGAATTTGTTTTTTTTAAAACATAGGTATTCAAGAAAATATATAAAACAAAATAGTGAAAAATTAGAAAAATTGGTCAAAGACAACAGGAGGGATAAATTAGTCATTTTTACTCTCCATTCCAAATGAGGAGTCTGAATTATCCCTAATCAACTAATCAATTTGTTAAAATGAAGTAAGAAAAGAAAGAAAAGAAAAGAAAAGAAAAAGAGAGAAAGAAAGATAGGGTTCAAAGATTCTTGAGACAGATAGAGAGAGAAATCGAATAGACTCTAAATATCCATTTAGAGTAAGAATTTGGCTGGAGTTTCTTCACAAGAATTACTCGGTGGTCTTGGGTGAATTATTTTAGGATTTTGAATCACTCAATTTCGTCAAGAATCAAAGAAGAATGGAAGATATAATTTTTAGGTTCTTGATTCTGATTTTCCTTCAAATTCGAGAGTTTTTTTTAGAATAAAGTTCTGACTTTTTAGTGTATTGATATTGGAAGAATTTTTCACAAGTTTTATGAAGGAAGTTAGAGTTGATTTGGACCGAAAATTTGAATTCCGAAGAACATCAAGAAGCTTTTTTTTTTTTTTTTTTTTGTAAGTTTTTGTTTTTGACGATCTCTAGACTCTATTATTTCTTTCCATGATTGACTAAAAGTTATGAAAAAAAATACCTTATTAATGTGCGGGTGACAGCATGTGAAAGAGAGATTTTAGAAATTTTGAAGCTCCTAACACACGGAAAAACTAGTTCGGAAAGGCACGCATCACCTATGTAAGTCACCAAGCGGACTTGATTTTAGAAAGAAATTGTTGTATGAATGACTTGGAATTGCATGTATGGTAGTTTATTTACCTGAGGTGGACACGATATGAAATTAATTAATATGGGTTATCAGAAATATGAATGCATAATGTGATGAATTGTATGGGTCATATTTTGATGCGATGAATTGTATGAGTCATCTTTTGATGCCATCATGCTTTATTTCCGCTGTATTTAATGAATTATATGCTGAAGAAGGATGAAAATTTGTGATTTGCATTCCGAGGTGATGAATTGTATGAGTCATATTTTGATGCGATGAATTGTATGAGTCATTTTTTGATGCCATCATGCTTTATTTCCGCTATATTTAATGAATTATATGCTGAAAGAAGGATGAAAATTTGTGATTTGCACTACGAGTGCTTGATGGATGTTATCGCCCTGTTGAGCATGTGTGATTATTTTGTATAGAATGATGTATGATGATTTTAGTTAAGTATTGTGTGCATACCCAAATAATTTTAATGAACCAGATATTTGATAAGACTATGGTATTATGGTTAGGGATAGCTCGTTTTGGACCTAACTTTGCCTAAGAGCCTAACAGGCCACCACGGTTTACGAACCACTATAAGAGTTGTCCTTAGGCTGCAAGTTGTGTTAACGGTGTCATCCGCCTCGTGGGGGACCAGGGGGTTTCGGATCAAAATCCAACTATTCCTAGCCGTTTCGCATTGAAAACAAGAGACCCACGTCGTATAGCCCATTAGCTTGATGGGATAATAAGAGAGGAGTCGTGCCCCCCAATGAGGGTGACTTTATGGACTTGAGAGGTTTCAACTCATCCCCTAAGTAAGACACCATATAGTCTCATATGACCCACGCACGAGGTAGCGCCTCACAAAGGGTAACCAGTCATTCATAGCTCGACATAAGAAACTCTTAAGGTTTAAAATAAAAAGGACAAAAACTAGAATAGCCCCAAGGGAATAAGACCGAACCAGACGTCCAAGAGCCAATGAGAAGACCATGGGAATCTGTTACGTCTAGAACGCGATGAGAGCCTACAAATTGGTGGCTTAGTAAGTATAACTTTTATACTCATCCTTGTTTTTCTTTCCTTTTCAGGTGTTTGCAGGTTGTCGGTCGAGGTGGAGGAGCCTTTGAGAGCTATGCAGTTATAGAGGGATTCGTTCTGGAGTCCAGTTTTACATTTTGGAGTCTTTGGTATTTTCTTTTTTATTTGTATTCCGTTTGTAATATTTGAAACAACAAACTTCTTACCCTTTTATTTTAATTTTATTATATTTTTATATTTTATTCTACTTTACTTTTATTTTTATTTTTTTTCGCTTTTATTCTTTTAGTCACGGTCCGAGCTTTGAAGCATTCGGGTTATAGGTTCTATAGACTTTTTTTATTTATTATTTTTTTTTTTTTTATAGAAAGTCGTACATCTAACCCGGTTTAGTAGTTTATGATATATTGTAAGTTAGGTAAGAATTTGATGTTTGTCTTGGGTTACGTGGTAGCTATGATGATTACATCTCAGGGCATTAAATAGTGAATGTTTACTCTATATGTCAATTCTGGATCCGAGTAATTGTATTTTGATACGGTGATGAGGCTGAGAAGGGTCATGTGATAGTTTACTGGCCTTAGGAAGACAGAGAGGTGACGTCGTAGAGTGCGTGACATCTCACCCATAGAGATGAACATGAGACATCATAAGGACCAATGCGAGATGATATACCTATGTCTCAGTCTCTCGTGACCATAATTTTACATGTCAAGCATGCCTCCTGGAGACCACGTAGTAGGCTTAGATAGTCTAGGGCATGCCTTGGTACAAACCACACAGTAGACCTAGATAATATTGTTCATTCAAACAAAGACGACCACTATAGGAATTAAGCACTCCTCAAGTAAACCATTACATCAAGTGAGTTTTGGTTAAGTTAGAAGGTCGAGAGATAAGATTCACCAATCAACCTTGAGAGTGAAGCTAAGAAGGTCATGACTGCAAGGTTTGGTTGGAGTCTTCACGAGCTAAGTTCAAGTTTATGGACTTCCAAGAGCAGCGTGATGTGCGCTTTACGCCACTGATGAGTTATGGGGTGTATGATATTCCTATTGAAGGATCATCGAATAGATGAAAAGTTGCTTTGGACTTTAGTGGAGAGGGCCAAGTCCAGTAGCAAAACGTGGTAATTAGGATCATATAACTGCGTTCTAACTTATCATTAGGTCAGGACAAGCATGCTCACAAGTGAAGGACTTGAAACTGTCAAGGTAGTCCAGTGAACATTGGGGTCGAGAACAACAAGAAAAAGGGTCAAGTGATGGCCACACCTTCACCTTCTAGAGTGAGAAAGTCCAGATGCGTGTTAGTAGGAACTTAATACGTCTTCATCATCCATAAGAGGATGTGTAGGGAATGGATGAGTTACTGCAGAGACAATGTAGAAATTTGGGCAAGGAAATTCGACAAGAGGATGTCCTACCTTTGGGAATCGGGCATAAGCAACCTTACGAGAACAAAATTTTTAAACCCATAAATCTGACAAGAACCTCAGCAAAGTTTGGTATCAGATAGAGATAGAGAGTCTAGTGGGGCTTTCAATCTCTTCAAATGGGGATTTGATGTGGCAGGATCGCCTTTGTGTTCCCCGAGACGAGAAAATATTGAAAGAGATTATGACTGAAGCTCGTGATACATCTTTTACATTCCATCCAGGAAATACGAAGATATATCAGGATCTGAAAGGATATTATTGGGGGCTAGGGATGAAGAAGGACATAACGGATTTCGTAAGCCAATGCTTGACCTGCCAGTAGGTGAAGGCCCTAAAACAACGCTCATCAAGATTGTTACAACCCTTGAATGTTCCTCAATGGGAATGGTGAGCAGTGTGTATGGATTTTATCTCAGGTTTGTCAAAGACCAAGTAGGATTTTAATGTGATTAGGGTAGTTAGCTCACTTCATTCCAGGCAAGATCACATATCAAGTGGATCGATGAGCTTAGTATATGTCTGAGAGATAGTATGTCTACATGGAGTGCAAGTCCCATTGTGTCAGACCGAGACACCAAGTTTTCCTTATAGTTTTGAAAAAGTTTCTAAAAGCGTTGGAAATGCAGCTAAAACTTAGCACGACTTTACACCCACAAATGGATGAACAAACTGAAAGACCAAATCAGATCTTAGAAGATATGTTGCAAGGTTGTGTCATGGATTTCTCTTGATGCTGGGACGGGCATCTACCTCTTATGGAATTTGCCTACAATAACAACTATCAAGCAACCATTCTAATCGCCTGATAAGGCAACCTTAATCCTCAGCCTAACGATCCAAGTTTTTGTTGAAGCAAGAACCCTTGAATCAAAGAAACACCTCCTTATACAAAATTCGGATCAACCAAGAGATAAGGCTAGAATTAGATTACCTCTTAAGATCAAAGATCTAGAAGCAAGATTTGGAACCTTGTTCTAAATTGAGTCACTCCACAATCGAACTTGATCAAGGCTTGATTGAATGGCTCAAATACAATCTACCACATGAATTTTTTGAAACTTAGAAATGACAAAGATGATGCTCGAATTTCTAAGGGTAAAAGTCTCAATTTGAGATCTCAATTTCATTCATCCGAAATCTTTCTTTTACACAAGTTTTATGAAGGAAGTCAGAGTTGATTTTGACCGAAAAGTTGAATTCCGATGAATATTAGCAAGACCAGAGAAGTGTCAAAGGAGCGCTGCCACAAGAAAGTGGCTAGTTGAGAAATTGGCAATGTGTAGTGCCAATATTGTTGTGTTTTAAGCTTCCAAACTTCGTTACCGTATGAGTTAGTGCCACGATGAGTAAATGCTATAGTTGGCTTGCGAACCTCACTCCAAGAGGTACACTATTATGTGCGACTCAAAGAATACAAGTATTGGGAAAGGGTGGCCATGTTTGGGGCGTGCTCCTCCTAGCTTAGTTGAGGATACATCGACACTAGTTAGTTTTCCATGGTTTTTCTGGTGTGTCTCTCAAGTCGAGTCCATGAGAAGGGCGAGGGAGGCCCTCGATGGGATAGACCACAACTATTGGGCAGTTGTTTTCTCATGCTTATGTTATGAGTCTCGTAGACCAAAGGAAGGTCCATTAGTACTAAAGACTACACGAGTAGCGTGTCAAGATGAGAGTCCCTATTGAGCGTAGAAATAAGTCAAGGTCGATGCTGCGATTTCGTAAATCGGTCTTAGTAGAGATCAGAGACTACGCGGGTAGGTGGTTTAACATGAATAGCTCCTACTGAGCATAGAAATGAGTCAAGGCCGACGTTTCGACTTCGTAAACCAGTCTTGGTCGAGATCAGAGACTATGTAGGTAGGTGGTTTAGCTTGAACAACTCCTATTGAGCATAGAAACGAGTCAAGGCCGCTGCAACTTCGTAAACCAGTCTTGGTAGAGATCAGGGACTACGCGGGTAAGTGGTTTAGCATGAAAAACTTTTATTGAGTGTAGAAATGGGTCAAGGCCGACGCCGAGATGACATAAACCAGTCTCGACAACGGGTTAGGGATTACACAGGTAGATGATCAATGAGGAATCAATTGGAACTTTGTATAGACCAAAGGAAAGTCATGTGAATCTACTAGGAGAAGGAAGCGATGAGAGGCTATAAGTAGGTTGTTTGTTGAGTATATTTTTATACTCACCCCTTTTTCTCGTTCATTTTCAGTTACCAGTTGAGGTGGAAAGGTGCTTGGGAGCTGCACTATAACAGAGGGGTGTCGTTCCGGAACTTCAGTTTGTTTTCACATTTGGAGTTTTTTATATTTTCTTTTATATGTCATCTTATATTTTAAGCTTGTATTTAATTTTTGTGTGGTTGACTTTTTTTTTTTCTTGTTTTAACTTTTATCACATTTCTAACATGTTTTTTATTTTTCTTTTAATTTTATTTATTTTCACTTTCATCTTTTTAGTCTCGTTTAAGTTTTAGAAGCATTGAAAATCGGGTCGTGATAGGAACAAAACCTAAGGGCTTAAGTTCTCAAGACAAGAACAATAACACTATAACAACCCATGCCTAGGATCGAATCTGGATTTAGTACCTGATGGCCCCGACATTCTCCTGCATCCCCTCTAACATGGTCATGTTACTTACCCCTCACTTCTAAGAGTAAAGACTACCTCACTTACATGCATTTTTGAAAAGTTTCTAAGAGGTTACCCAACATAGAATTGATCCAAGAAAAGCCCGCTTGTCTATGGAGTTCCATAATTAAGCCACCAAAAAGGGATGTGCACCTATAGGTAGTGACCTTCAATTCTTTTAAATTTTTCTTAATCATCCTATCACGACCCGATTTTCAATGTTTCGAAAATTGAAACGAGGCTAAAAAGATGAAAGTGAAAATAAATAAAATTAAAAGAAAAATAAAATACATGTTAGAAATCTGATAAAAGTTAAAACAAGAAAAAAAAAGTCAACAACACAAAATTAACAACACAATATGATGATCACCGTCATCATCATACTGTGCGCGTCCACACTCATCATCATAAAAGAGAAGTATCCCGATGCTTATGTACACACAACATGCATGAGGTCCCTCTAGTTCTCATCTTAAACATCTTTCTAACACAACCCTAGTCTCATCTCTATATTACATGTAGTAATACATGCTTATTAGATATTTATATTGATGTTGTTATTCATGCTCTTAGGATTGTGTCCTAGGTCGCTCTCTCGACGTGATGCAACATAACATTCATCATCATACAACATGCTTAATATGGAAAACATTATCACATTAAGGTAAACGTCATGCAAAACATCATAGTCATCATAATGCCATCAAATGCATCAAGCACATCAAGTACATTATGCATCAACATATAACGCACGTACGTCATCATACATCTACATCATAGCTCATACATCATCACATAATTCACGTACGACATCATACGTCACAGCTCATACGACATCATACGTCACAACTCAAACATCATACATCATATAATTCACATACATCATCATATGTCATCATAAGTCATCATATATCGTCATACATCATATAAATTTTTTAGCCTATCCAATAGAAAGACCACTTATTTGGTTGACCTTAGCCAGCATTCTCCTTAATTAGTATACGTTAGCTCCCGTTCATTGAGAGCTGCTCCAAATGTCGTCGGGGTTCGTTTTCTATTACATCGTTCGTTACCTTTCATTAGTATTTCACAAATTAATAATAATTCAACTAATATATGTGAAATACGGCACTAAAACGGCCTCAATTACCGCAATTGGGGCTAAAAACAGGTTCGAGAGGGTCGAATTGGTAGAACTTGGGCTAAAATAGGAGTACCCGAGCCGCGCCGAGCCATCTAAGCCGACCAAGTCGAAGGGCTATTTGCGCCGCGGGTCAACACGTGGCATGTCAGAAGTGGGCCACCTTGTGTGCAGGCGCGAGTTGAGGCGTGGTTTGGGTCAGCTCGCAGGTTTCAAAGGCGGGTTCCAGATGTGGGTCGCGATCGCAGGTCGTGGGTAGGGGTCGCTACCACTGGGTTGGGCCGAAGCCCGCATTGGCTACAGGTGCGTGGGCTAGACTGAGGCCGATTGGGTCGTGGGTCTGGGTTCGACCCGAATCCAGATCCATCCGATCCTTTCTTCTTCGCATGACTCCCCGTGCGATTTTCCGTCAACTTTTCTCTCTCCTTCCGGCGACATTTTTGACGTATTTTCTCTTCCTTTTTCTCTCCTTATCTCTCTGTTGGCCTTTTATCCTATCTTCCTCAAAGTTTCGTGGTTGGTAGATGGATTGTAGGGGTAGATGTGCAGTTTTCTCAAAAGTTCGAATTTCGGATTCCTTTTTCCGACGGCAGCAAGCAACAATCACTTTCATGACTTTTGGGTGGACGTACTAAGGCCGACAATCACTTTCACGGCTTGGTTTGGTCGGTTTAGGCGTCGGAGCTGTCGGTTCAATCTCGCCAGAGTTTCGATTTCTCTCTCTCTCTCTCTCTCGATTTTCTCTATGTATTTTCCTTTCTCTTCTCTTCTTTGCAGGTGTTCGGTCATAGAGCATTGGCTGAATTCGGGGATTGCATTTGGCGATCTGTTGAGGCCGCAGGGTCGTGTTCCAGGCATTGCCCGAGAACTTCGGTGCCTCGCCGAAATTCTCGAGTTTTCAGTGATCGACCTTTTTTTTTTTTTTTTTTTTGTAATTTCTTAGGGGACGTTATAATTTCGATTTGAGAAAATCTCTCGTATTAAAATTTGAATATATTAAAATTATATTCAACATTATATTATTATATTACTAGAATGTTTTATATTTTTTTTATAGAAATTATAGTGCAGAAATTGTGTATTAAAATTCTCATTGAAAAAAAATAAAGAAAATAGTAAAAAAAAAAACTTAGAAGAAGGGTCAAATCAACCCTAAAAAGGTATTTTGGTAATTTAAACTTTTTGACTTAATAGTGAGGAGGAATGTAAAATAAAAGAAGAAAAAGAAAATATAAGAGAAGGAAGGAGAGAGAAAAGGAATTTTAGAATGATAAGGAGCTCTCCATTCAGCCGCCTAAAATTTGATTTCGGCCAAACTTCCTTTATAAAACTTAAAACTTACTCGGAACCATGAGGACATTCAATCGGGACATTTGAATTGTCCAAGTTCTTTAAGAAAATAGAAAGATAGATGAGGACATTCAATTGGGACATTTGAATTGTCCAAATCCTTTAAGAAAATAGAAAGATAGAGAGGTAAGAATTTCAAATTTTTAATCTCGATTTTACTTCGAGAGATTTTCTTAGTATTAAGTTCTTAAATTCTGATATGTAGTTTTTTTTTTATGGATTTTGTTTTGCATTTAATTATTGAATTGTTTAATTTAGTTTTTTTTTTGTGCAAATTTTACCAATATTTTTTAGACTAATTTTTTTTAACAAAACACGATCCAAGATTTGAAACCTCGAAAATTAAGTTATGACACACATATGCGTTACAAGAAGTCATAGATGAGATTTTATGAGATTTTAATATTTGAAGGGCTCCAACAAAGTTCTTAAAGATTCAAGAACTAAGAGGAGTTGTTCTTGATTTGTCTTGATTTTCATTCAAATTCGTAAATTTTTTTTTTGTTTGATCGAAAATAGAAAAGTTATTTAGTCGTCTCCTGGTCTCCTGGTTGTTGAGTCCAAAAATTCAAGAGCTTGAGAAGAATTTTATACATAAATAAGCGTTGTGTGATGTATTAATATGTATTAATATTAATAGGATGGATTCTAAAGGGTTTATTTCTTTTGAAGTTGTTTTTAATGGGTATTGGAAAGGTTGATGGGTCGAGTTTCATTTGGTGCTCAATTATTTTCGTTATAAATTTTACTTAGTTCAAATATGAATGAAAAAATCGAGTATATAATCTTCATTACTTGTTAGGATTGCACTATGAAAGAATACAGAGAATGAAGAACGTACAAAACTTTTAGCCAATATTCTTCCTTGCATTTTCTCTCTCCTATTCTTTGTGTTCATTTAGATCGAGTATATGCGTTGGTATGCGATCCTAACAACTGGTATCAGAGCCATGCCCTTAACTTAGTCATGTCAACAGAATTCTCAAATGTCGAATAAAGAAGTTGTGAGTCTCAAAGGTGTAGTTAAAAAGTAACTCAAGTCTCGAACAAAGGGTCTAGAGAAAAGAGTCGAGTCTCAATTAAGGGGAGGTTGTTCGATTAGGCCTCAGGGGAGGCTCTATAGTGTATTTTGTTCGAGGAGAGGATTGTTGGGAGGGAGTTCCACATTGACTAATTTAGAGGATGATCATGGGTTTATAAGTAAGGAATAAATCTCTGTTCGTAAGAGACTTTTTGGGAAGCCCAAAGTAAAGAATGAGAGCTTAGAAATCTCTCCTTACTTCCTCCCTAATTTTCTGTGGTCCTAACCCTTGTGGGTTAGATAGACATCTCTATTTCTTTCAATCATTTTTTCCATTGAGAATCCCTCCTCAACGAACAACTTGAAATACAATCCACATCGACATGAACTCTTCCTTATGTGATTACTCCAACGACCCCTAACTTAAATGATCTAAAGTATATAATAAATTGGAGTGTATTGTTCTCGGTAACACTCCAAAAATAAAGAAAATTAGCTTTAATGAGAATAAGTCACACATGTAAGAGTAAAAGGATCACATGAAAGAAATTAAGAGGAGTAATCAAGGGCAAGGGTCTTAACCAAGTCATTTTTATACATTAAAAAAGTAATTTGAAGGACGGGAAGGATTTCACGCATTTGGAAAAGGATTGGAAAGGAAATAGTAAGTGAAAAAGGACAAAAAAGTCATTTTTTTCAATTATCGAAGATCTTTTCGAATTTTTATTTCCTTATCGGGAAGGAATTTCAAGATGAAGGGAAAAATGACCCTACGAAGAATTTTTAGAAAAATTTTGGATTTTTTTTTAGAAAAATAATAATAAAATATTCCAAAAGTGGCAAATTACCAAAATACCCTTGAAGCTATGGATAATTACGGATATGTCATTATGCTCAAAATGAGAACCCACACAGTGACCTTTTGCACAAAATTCTTCGAATCTCAAAATTGAGCCGTTGGATCTCCTCCAAAATTGAACACCATCTAGAAACCTCACAGATCATCACATCCAACGGCTAAGATTCAAAACTAAGGTCGGTAAGGCTCTAATTGGAGTAGATATTTTCGACGGATTATCTAGAAAGTTCAATCTCAAAATCACGACAATTCTGGAGCTCTCAATGTTGGTTTAAACTTCCCCTATAAAGTCTAAAGTTGGGGCAATAGTTTGGAACAAGAATCGAGCAAGTTCGGGCTCACAATCGTAGACAATAAGCGTTTAGATTTTGGGTCTCCTACTCTCGGATTTCTTCCAAATTCGAGAGCACTTCCCCACCATTTCTCTTCAAACTTATTTCTATAGTTTCTAAACAAGATTACCCACAAGTTCTATGAAGAAATCAAGTGCTGAAAGTGTCTAGAAACCATTCCCCAAATCCAATCTGCCATTAAAGAGCTTCAAGGAAAACTCGAAAATCCAATCCGAGGATATACGATAATTCTTCGAGCAAGGACGATCCCAATAAGTTTCTGCACCTCCAAAGAATGTTTCAATAGAAGACCACAAAGAGAAATAACCTCAGGAACGTGCCCAATGGAAGAAAATCAGTTTCGGGCTCAAATTGGGGGTAAGTTTCGAATTCCTATCTACGGTCCCTTTTCCTTCAAATTAACTATTCCTTTAGCTTCAGAAGAAGAAGTTGGAATCGAGAGCTGAAACGCCGTAGAACACTACCCAAGAGATAAAAAATTAGAGGTGTCGGGTTACTTGCAGACCGAGAGTGATTTCTCAAAATTAAGGTCCCACACTCAAATTCATTCCTTGAAGGCGTAGCATTTGATTGGATGTGCCTATCAAAAATATCTATTAAACATAGTTAATACAAAAAACTAAATAGAATCATGAGATAAAAGTATCCATTAAACATAGTTAATAAAAAAAATTCATTTTATAGTTAGAACTGATTGGATGTGCCTATCAAAAAATTGAATATGAATTATTCCTATTAACTCGGTTTTGGCCAAGTCGTTGAAGGCGTAGCATTGGAACTTCTATGTATCCCTAATTCTTCGGGGAGAAATAGCGTGATCGGAGCTATGGAAGGCGAGTTTCACGCGTCTTCTTCCCGTGGTTTAAGGAAGGGCAAAAATCAGTATGTGGCTTAAAGTAGGTCATATGATTACTTTTACCTTATATTAGAAGGCTAATTTTATTGAACATAATTCATTCCTTAAATTTTTATACTAGATAAATGTATCAAAAAGTATATATAAAAATATATATATATATATATTAGTTTTCAAAATTAAAAAAAAAAATATATTAGTTAGAACGAATTTGATTAGGAAGTTTATTCCACAAGCTTTGGAAGGAATTCCACTTATGAAAATTTATCTGAAGTGCTTAAAATAATTTGATAATCCCAACTTTTTTTTTTTTATTATCATATTTAACATTGGTATAATTCTCAAAAAGTATTTTATTAATCTCAATAATGTCACAATTATAAATAGTTAAGAATCATAAATGGTTAAGTAAGAGATGATCATGAGATGATGAATATATAAAGAAAGTGATATTATTTCCATTGAAACAAACCTCCACAAATAGTTTGATACTAAACTCATGATCTTCTCAACCTTCAAAAGTAATGTAAGTCTCTGTTGCACCTAATCAATCTTCTCCTAACTTTTTCGAGTATTACCATTTGAAGTTCGGTTGAAAAGCAGATATACCTCAACCTATGAAGTTGTTCAATTCTTTCCTATAACTTTTGAGTATTACCATTTGAAGTTCGATTGAAAAGCAAACATACCTCAACCTATGAAGTTCTCTAATTTAACAATTATGTCATTCATGTGGTAACGATTTTATTATAGTAGAAAAATAGAATCGTTAAATATTATTTCTCCTACATGTAAAAAATACAATAATTGAAAACATGCCCAACATCATGGTATGTTGTAAACCAAGCTTGCTTATTTTAGGAATTTTGAAAGCTAAAATAAAAATGCGAGGAAGAATGGTTTGAAACATTTGTTGGCCTTCAAAGCTTATTCAATGATTATTTAATCAGTTGACGGAGTGGTCTCAGCTGGCGCTGGTTCAGCACAAATGGGAGGGTTTTGCTTTCCAGAAATGGTCGGTTTCACATTTGCACACTCCGACACAGCTGGCCCTTCTTTACCACTATAAGTGAGGTCAATATCAGCAATTTCCACTTCCTCACATGGATTACTTTTACTACAAACAAGTTTGACGGCAACCGGAGTAGCAGATGTGCCCCTGATATTCTTGAAACTAACTTTGCTAATCTTAATTGTTGATGGAACCTGAATGTTCAGAATAAACATTAATTGATACTTGTTCAAAAGATAATAAGATGGAAACCAACAAGGATCGATTTTAATACATACCTTTCGGTTGCATTGATTCCATGGACAATATTCTTGATCTATGATGATAGGGTTAGTAACATTAACCATTTCAATATCTTCAAAATGCATGTCAGAGGCTGGGTACGAGACGACAGAATCTGGCCATGATTTGATCCTGACACCATTTGAAGTACCGATTAATTTGCATTTCTTCACTGTAACTCCTACCACTTCTTTTTCAGTTTTATACTTGCCCAAGCTGCCTATGCTAATGCCATGTCCCGGCCCGCAAGTAACATCACTAATAGTTATTTTTTTGTTAGTGTATCCTACAGATATACAATCATCTCCCGTTGCGATTACGGTATTGAGAATGTTAACTTCTTCTGAATCACCCAAGTGAATTCCATCGGTGTTGGGACTATGGTCTGGTGCAGTAATTGTCAGGTGATCGAATGTAAGATTCTTGCCGGCCAAAACATTGATATGAAAAT
The DNA here is from genome assembly GCA_033971965.1 of Cucurbita ficifolia. Taxonomy (NCBI): domain Eukaryota; kingdom Viridiplantae; phylum Streptophyta; class Magnoliopsida; order Cucurbitales; family Cucurbitaceae; genus Cucurbita; species Cucurbita ficifolia. The sequence goes on from CM066966.1 coordinate 5,356,936, forward strand.
TCTTGCTATCCAATGAAGTTATGTCCTTCACTATCGAATTTGTGATGAAATTGAACTTCAAATTCTGCTCATTTTAAACAAACAAAGAAAAAAAAAATGTGTTAAAACCTATAATGCTAACCCAAATTAAATTATGAGTTCTTTTTATAATTAAATTAGTATGAGCATTTACCATGGGAAGCTTTTTGCATATTTTCTTTAGGTGGCAATCATTCTTTTCCCAACCAGCTTTTCCTTGGCCATCGAAAACTCCAGTACCTGACAATGTTAAATGATCGACATATTCCATAACAAGCAACCCATCTCCTTCTGTGTCGGTAGGAGAAGCTTGTAACGTTCCTTCAACATTAAGCTCAATAGGACTTTTACATGGGCCTTTGAGCCTGGATTCAGCTAATTGATAAGTTCCTTTTGGAACCAATACTTTACTTGGAGTAGTCGACGCACATGCTTCCTTCCATGCATCTGCTAAAGCCTGTGAATTCAACCATTTCATTTGAGAAAAATATTTTATACAAAATGAAAATTTGTGAGAAAAATATTTTATACAAAATGAAAATTTGGTTTATCAACTTAAACAAATGTACACGTACTTGAGTAATATCAGCATTAGGTTTGGCACCAAATGTCGTAACATCAAAAACACCGCTAGTAGCATCAGCAGTAGCATTAGACACCAACAATAACAGCAGTGGAATTAATGCCATACACTTTGATATCAATCCCATCTTTTCTAGTTCACTTGTCTCTTCTACTTTGCCTTATTTTGTTTTGGTTCAAATTCTCAAACTTCTTAGAAATAAGAATAGATTTGAATGCATTCATCCACTCAAACTCTCTTTATATACAAACACAAAAATAACCAATTCTTACTAATTAAATTGGTTAAAAAAAATATGCGGCTTAAAGGTAGAGCCTATAATTAGTTTTACCTTAAATGATGGACGACTAGTTTTCTCCTTGGGATATTTTCTTTCTCTCTCTGCTCCCTGTTTTTGTTCATCTTTTGTTGCTTGTTTGTTTCAGAAACAATATATTTTTTTTTTTAACGATTCCAAATTTCTACTTAATTAAAGTAGCTACTAAGTGTCTCGTGCTTAGCTCATATGTAGAATATACTCTTAAAAAGAACCTCGTAAAATAACATAAATGTCAAAAACATAAAAAAAAAAAAAAAAAAAAACAACTTCATCTCTATAAAAAACGTCTTATGTGTTTCTTACGAAATACTAAAATTTGAAATAAAAACAAATACAAAATAATTTAAAACCTATGAAATGCAAAACAATCTATTGTATCATAAATCTAGAAATTTAAATATGCATCTACCCTATGCACGTGCCATGATCTCCGCTTGCGATGTCGCCGTCATTCGTACATGGGCGCCTTGCCTTTACCTAAAAAATGATGTGTCACACGACCTGAGTATTTCGAAAAATACTTAGTAAATGACTCCACTATAGGGGCCATGCTAAATGCAAACACATGTAAATATGCTCTAGGAACCTATCTCTATCTCATACTAGGGGTGACCTCTAGTCCGGACTAACTATGGATGTGTAGTACTTCCCTACACACGACCCACATGTGCGAGTGTGAATCTCCAGGCGGTTCGCACCCCTTAGACCCATCATCGTCGAGCTAGCTGTCTGTAGCGACGTGCGGAGGCCAACAGATCCCTAGGTGTCATGCTTAACATGATCACAGTCATCATCATACTATGCGCGTCCACACTCATCATCATAAAGGAGAAGTATCCCGATGCTTATGTACACACAACATGCATGAGGTCCTCTAGCTCTCATCTTAAACATCTTTCTGACACAACCCTAGTCTCATCTCTATATTACATGTAGTAATACATGCTTATTAGATATTTATATTGATGTTGTTATTCATACTCTTAGGGTTGTGTCCTAGGTCGATCTCTCGACATGATGCAACATGACATTCATCATCATACAACATGCTTAATATGGAAAACATTATCACATTAAGGTAAACGTCATGCAAAACATCATAGTCATCATAATGCCATCAAATGCATCAAGCACATAAAGTACATCATGCATCAACATATAACGCACGTACGTCATCATACATCTACATCATAGCTCATACATCATCAAATAATTCACGTACGACATCATACATCACAGCTCATACATCATACATCATCATACGTCATCATAAGTCATCATACATCGTCATACATCATATAAATTTTCTAGTCTATCCAATAGTAAAACCACTTATTTGGTTGACCTTAGCCGGCATTCTCCCTAATTAGTATATGTTAGCTCCCGTTCATTTAGAGTTGCTCCAAATGTCGTCGGGGTTCGTTTCCTAATACATCGTTCGTTACCTTTCGTTAATATTTCACAAATTAATAATTATCAAACTAATATATATGAAATACGGCACTAAAATGGCCTCAATTACCGGAATTGGGGCCAAAAATAGGTTCGAGATGGTCGAATTGGTAGAAATTGGGCTAAAATAGGGGTACCCGTGCCGAATAAGCCGAGGAGCCGCGCAGAGCCATCTAAGCTGACCAAGTCGATGGGCTATTTGTACCGCGGTCGACACGTGGCATGTCAGGAGTGGGCCACGTTGTGTGCAGGCGCGGGTCGAGGTGTTGTTTGGGTCAGCTCGCAGGTTGCATCGTGTTGAGGCTGTAAGGACCGGGCTGACTCGATACTCTTAAAAGACGGGTAAATTTTTCATAAAATAAAACAACCCAAACTTAAAACATATCAAACATTATATCAAAATAAAGTTTATACATAAGTATTTTAAAACACAACACAATGTTAAAACACAAGTTAAGGGACGACACAAAGAGGGTTGAGGACGACGGGTGAGGTTTGTCTATGGTACCTGCTCCAGAGTCCGCTCCCAACCTCGACCAACTCCTTATTTCCTAAAAAAATGGAGAATAAGAAATGAGTACAAGACTCAGTTAGCAGCCTACTTGTAGGCTCTTAATCGTGTCCTTGATATACTAGGGTACCTCACTTTTTCTTTTCATGTTCATGTTCTTGTTCTTGATCTTGTCGTAAGTTCTTGTATTGTTTCCTAATTCTTTCTCCAAGACACTCCCCGTAGGACTTACGGTACTAGACATAAACTTGTCATCCTGTGTCCGAGGCTTCATGCATTCCAAGCGACACAGTCTAACCTACGCTCAAGGCTTCATACGTTTCAAGCAGCGTAGTCTATGTCATATACATGATGTACCATGAGAGGTCTTAGGAAGTTCTGATAGCCCTTAGGTTTTGTTCTTGAGTTCTTGTCATAGTCTAGCTCAAGGTCTTAGTCATGAGTTCTAACTTCTAACTTATATTCTGATCTAAGGATCTTAGTTCTAAGAACTTGAAGCTTGATCCATATCCTAGTTCTTAAGGTTGGTTCTTAGTTTTTCTCCTTGTTCTTAATTTTTGTTCTTTGTTATTGTCCTTAATTCTTGCTTAGTGGTACCTATTAGTCTTTATATGTAAATGCGCTTCTTGAATGGTACCTATTAGTCTTTATATGTAAATGCACTTGAGGCTTATGTAGTGCTACTTTAAGGTATAGGTGTATAGTACTTACGTGTCTTGATTCATGACCTTAAGGTAGCATATTTATTACTTAAAAATCAAAAGCTACATCAAACTTATTTAAATCATGGCCTTTAGGTAGTATATTGATTACTTGAAAATCAAGAGCTACCTAAATCTTATAAGTGGTTGTATCTGGATTATTTAAAAATCAAGAGTTTATCTGAGTCTCATCTTAATTTAAAGTAGCAACCTGATTACTTAAAATCAAGGCTATTCTAAATATTAACCTGAGGTAGCATCTTATTACTTAAAATTTAAGAGCACTTAAAATTTAAGAGCTTATCTAGAGCTCATCTTAATTGATGGTAGCAACTTGATTACTTAAAAACGGAGAGCTATTCTAAAGCTTATCATGGGTAGAATCCTAATTACTTAAAATTAAGGGTTTACCTGGAGCTTATCTTAATTTAGGAGCTTATCTTAATTTAGGTAGCAACTTGATTACTTAAAAATCAAGGGTTATCCTAAAGCTTATCATGAGGCAGCATCTTGATTACTTAAAAATCAAGAGCCAACCTAGAGCCCGTAGCAATTTGATTACTTGAAAAATCAAGGGTTATCCTAAAGCTTATCATAGGGTAGCATAATGTATTTTTTTAAAACAAGTGTTAATCTTGAGCTCATCTCTGGTTAAGGTAGCCTCTTGGTTACTTGAAAATCAATGGTTATCCTAAACCTTATCTTGAGGTAGCATTCTCATTACTTAAAAATCAAGGACAAACTTAGAGCTCATCTTAATTTAGGACAACCTCTAGATTAATTGAAAATCAAGAGCTAAACCTAAGCGTAACATGGAGCTTATAATACACCCTGATCATGATACTTGATAACTTTCAAGGCTTTAAGATGAGCCTAAGTCATGTTCTATTTTAAGCCCACTGAATAATTCTTAAAGTTAATCGTTAAGGGTCTTTAAGGGTAGTTTCGTCATTTAATTTCAGTCTTGATTTATACCCTAAACTTAGTTTATGTTTTAAACTTGATCTAATCATCTTTAAATCTTAGGTAAAATTTCATGTCCTTACCCATCTGCCTTTCCAGAAAGCTTAAGCTCAAAAAAAAAAAAAAAAAAAGAAAAAATCCTAGAGCTCACCTATAAATGGCCAAGCCCTAATAGCCAGCTGCCACCTCTCACATTGCACGAAGCTTGATGAAAGCCAGCCGCTCCTAACCCCTAGTTCTCCTTCTCTTATCCATGCAATCACTTGCATTGTTTTCAACCATCGCCAGTTGCATGTCGCACGTTGCAGCCCAGCCGCATGCCAACCTCACTCGCCGCCTGTTCGACATTGCAACCTTCTATCGTCAAAACCATCTGCACTAAGTCGCAGTAGTGCTACTTTTTACTGTCTGCCGACACACTGTGATCGCACGCATGCATCGCCGCTATCATCTTTGCCCATATAACCACCACCGTATTTGTCCTCGTCAAAGCTAACGTATTCAAGGGAGAGGTAAGGGTTTTGCTAGATTGGATAATTCTTGGTGGATTCCAATTTTAAATAATGAAATGCTGCCATTACTTACAAAATCTTTGGACATCAATGTTGTCAAAATGAAAATTACAATATGATAAGTCTTAACGTTTCCCAAATAATATTGTTGTGAATATTGGAATTGGTTTCAACCTTGCCTCGTTTAAGGAAAGTAAGTAACCAAGTTCTAACTAGTACTTTGGGATCATTAATTTTGTGATGAATGCAACTAAGGTTAAGATGCTTTGATCGAAACATTGTTGCACTGCTAGAGTAAGGGAAAGCTCGAAACGGTGGAATAAACTTCGTGGGAGAAATTGCTTGCACAGTAGGTCGAGGTAAGGGACCTTTCCGTTGGATCAAGTTTTTGTTTTTAAATTGTTGGATATGCATGCACTTGTATGATTGCTTGATGTATGTGTTATGAGGTGCTGTGGAACACGTTTTTATTCATGATTTTGGTTTTTGGTTTTTGCTAATAGATAGATATTTTGTAATCGATGTTATAAGCACTTCTGGGTTGTGAGGACTAATGGGTGGTGGTTGGATGTTAATTATTCACGATCACTGCTGTAGCCACCTTCAGATAGTGATAATTAATTGATGGTAATTATACGTTGGTTATTTAGCGATTACCGTCATAATCACCTGTGGGTGATTATGACTAATTGGTAGTGGTTGGACGTTGTTTATTCACGATCACTACATAGCCACCTTTAGGTGATTATAATTAATTGGCCTTAATTATATGTTGGTTATTCATAATTATTACTATTTTCACCATGGAGTGATGAAAATCATGTTTGTGGAAACGAGTAACTATCTACTAAGGTCCCATGATTTTGCTTGATTAACCTTATCATAGTTTACATATCTAACCTAAATAGGGGAGTTCCTTGTTGAGTATTTTTAATACTAATTCTATTTTTTAAAATGATAAGTTCATGGAACGAGAGTGAGAGGTAGGGTGAATGAATCGGTCATGGAGCAACTTTGAAACTTTTATTGTTTGATTTTAAGGACGTTTTCGCTTTTTCTTTTTCAGTTTGTTTAATTTATATTCGAGAACTCCCGATTTATAAGAATTAGGAAGTTAAATTTATGAAATTTATTGATTCATGTTTAGGTTATTGGACTATTTAATTAAACCGCGCGTTTTTCAAAGTTTCTTAGAAGGGGTACTACATGATTTCAATAAATTATCATGTAGCATATTTATATCCGTTTTAAAGATATAAAAAAAGGTCTTGTTTTCAAGTAACAACTAGTACGAGTATGGAAAGTCTAAGTCGTTACAATTTCTTAAAATCTTGAGTCATTTGAAGGATTTTTTTACCTTGAAATATTTTGAAGGAACCTTAGAGGCATTTTTATCATTTACCACCTTAAACTTGATTTGAGTCCTAGACATGATCCAATGATTCTAAAACTTTACCTATCATATTGTGCCTAGCATTAAAATTTCATGAGCAAAAAGATCCATTTAATTGGTCATTTTAATGTTACACAATTTTCGAGGAAAACGCTAGGTCCTTTAACACGTGATTCTTCTTTGCTTGATTTTTCCATAATCCTTTAAATCTTACTTGCTTGATTTTTCCTACCAGTATTACTTAATAAAAGTCTAGATACTCTACTTACCTCATCATTGACATTTGAGTCCTTAGTTCTCGAACTTTCGGCATCTGAATTGCACCAAATTTTCTTTGGTAAATTCCTCTTTAAGTCTAGTTTCTGGAACAATCAAGAATTTCTTGAGAGTTGATCTGGAAGAAGTTCAATTTGATAAAAAATAAAAACTAAGAGAGGGTAAATTTTGGATTGACGTGGCTGGCCACATCATCGTCTTCTTCCTCAGAATAGCGGAGAAGCACGAATTGGCCTTGCAAGATAGCTTTGAAACTCACTCCCTCTAGCCTCATACAGTGAGGTTTGAAAGCCATTGGAACATGTTGTGATGTTTATCTTATGATGTTTGATAATGTTGAAGTTTGAATGCCATTGGAACATGTTAAGCAGCAAAACCAAGAATTAGGGGTAAAATGACCAAAATGCCCCAAGACTACTTATGATATTTCAAGGTCTAGATGCACTCCAAATTACCTACTATTTTCTACTATTCTAAAGGACATGAGGATAAGTTCAAGATTTCAAGTTGATTGGAGCAAGTTTGGAACCTAAACTAAGATAGAACCTAAAAAATGCCTGAAGGAAACACCCAAGACTCAAGATCCTTCTAGAACTCTCTAAAGAAGTTATGATGACCCTATAACTTTTTAGAATAACTCATGCTTGTTAGTATGATAAGTTTGTATATGCATATTACAACTTATACCTCAAGGAATTATGAACCAAAGAAACTTACAAGATTGAGAACCAAGAAGAATAATACACAAGCTCTACAACTATCGAAGTAATAAGAATGTTAGGTACCACTCAAGGATAAGGGACCAAGGTCCACAGACACAGAAATTAAAGAATTCTATGTAATACTCTAATTATGCCCAAAGTGACTCATGACCTCCCACCACCCGGTCTTTAAGAGGCCTATGTTTTCTTTTCTAAGTGGGATGCCCTGTACCATGTTCTCTTTGCAGGATGTCATGTTTGGCCTCATGTTTCCCTTACCTAGATGAGATATCCTACACCATGTTATGGGTACCCAAAGATTCGCAGGATGCCATGTTCATGTATGCACCGATCACGTGACCTCTATGGTCTATCATGGGGAGTAGTCTAGGGCGACGATGGAACTAAATCACTATCGGTAAAATTAACTAGATCTTCAGGACCTCACCCTCTTTGATATTTCAGCCCATAACTTGTGGATCCCTTCAAAAAGTGGAGAGTGTACTTAACCATTTGATGATGCATCATAGCAGACTTTTCCACGTACCTACTCACCATTCCAACAACATATAAAAGGTTTGGTGAGTCAAGTACCTTAGACTTCCGATGATGTGCCTATATTTAGTGGAATTCACCAAACTTCATTCAACATCTTTCTCAAGTTGTAACTTTGCTTCCATGGGATACTTGGTCGGGTTGCACTCTGCCATCTTAAATTGAAACAACAACTTGTTAGCATAGGTCGATGGCTTTAACATGATGCAATATTTCCTTTGGTCCACTTCAATACCGAGGTAGTACGTGAGTAACCCGAGATTAGTTATCTCAAAATCTTTCATCATTTGTTGCATGAACTCTTTGATGCCTTCAACACTTGTACTAGTGACCATCAGGTCATCAACGTACACACCAATTATGAATGTTTCAGCTCCATTGTTTCTTGTATGCACTGCTTGTTCTTGCAAGCACTTCATGAAGTTTAGACTTTTTAAACTCTTTTCCAAACGTATGTTCCACGTCCTCGGTGTTTGTCGTAAACCGTAAAGGGTATTTGACAACTTGTACACTTTGTACTGGTTTTGATGACGAACCCTTCCGGTTTGATAACATACACTTCTTCTTGGAGGTCACCATTTAGGAATGTTGATTTGACATCCAAGTGATGGACCTTCCACATTTGACATCCAAGTGATGGACCTTCCACCTATGTTGAGCTGCAAGGGCAAGAATCGACCTTTCATATGTTGTTGGAATGATGAGTAGGTACATGGAAAAACCTACTACAATGCATCATCAAGCGGTTAAACACATTCTCCTCTATGTGAAGGAAACCACAAGCTATGGGCTGAAGTATCAAAGAGAGTGAGGTCCTGAAGAACGAGTTGGTTTTATCGATAATGATTTAGCTGGAGACATTGACGATAGAAAAAGAACTGCAAGAATGATGTTTTATCTCAACAGAAATCTGATATCTTGACAATCTTAGAAGCAGCAGACTGTGGCACTATCTTCCTGTGACACCGAGTTCATGGTAGCAACTGCGACATCGTTTAAGCATTGTGGCTGAGAAATTTGTTGAGTGAGGTGACTAGAAGTGAACTAAAGCTGGTAACTCTCTACATCGACCACAAATCTGCGATTGTACTAATGAAGAATCCAATATTTCACGGACGAAGCAAACACATTAACACTCGCTTCCACTTCATCTGTGAGTGTGTCGAGAAGTGAGAAATCGTTGTGGAATTTGTATGCACTAGAGAGCAACGTGTTGATATTCTAACCAAGGCCCTAACAAGGGTTAAGTTTGCAGAGATGTGAGAATTACTAAGAGTGAAGAATCTCGAAAAAACTCAAGTTTATGGAGGAGATTGTGAGCTAATAAACTTGGCTTAGTAGAATAAGTTGCTAACTTATGGAGTAACTTTAGGAGAATCGTTAGTAGACTTAGTAGAATAAGTTACTAACTTATAGAGCAATTATAGAAGAATTGGTAGTAGTTGCCAAATTGTGGACCAAGTTTAGTGCTTTAATTATGAAGATTGTCCGTGGTTCTTAACTAGAGGAGAAAGTTTAGGAAATTAGCTAGTGCTTTTTTCACTATAAATACTCATGAGATGTATGCTCTTTCCACAACAACAAAGAGAATTAAAGAGCTAAGTGCTTAAAGTTTTTTTGTTCCAAAAGTTCTCCCCCTCAAGTTTTTCCTTTGCTTCTTTCACTTGTTTCGACATATTTCTATCGTGGGTCAAATCCAACACATGCATTCTTTGCAACGCCTCCTACGCTGCCTTTGTCGAGTCCTTCTCTACCAACATGAGAAGAATGTCCTTCAAGACTGCTTGGTAGATGGCGGCAAGAGCCATCCTATCCTTGCGCTCCTCAACATCACCATGCTCGATGGCGTCCCACATACCTTGTGCCTATAGGTTAACAAGCATCTTTATCGACCATGTTGCATAGCTACTCTTCGTGAGTAACAGGTACTGGAGTGTTACACTCCCGTTCTTTCCGCCCTTTATCATTGTCATATCTCCTCCGACAACTTCGTGTGGTGATGACATTTGTTTTAGCATCCTAGCTCTGATACCAACCGTTGGATGTGGCCCAGGATTGAAATATATAAAAACAAACAACTAAAGAAGACAGAACAACTTGAGGGGAGAGATCTTTTGAATAAAAGAACCTTAAGCCCTTATGCTTGTCAATTTTGTTTGTTGGTGTGAAAATAGCATACATCTAATGAGTATTTATAGTGGAGAAAATACTAGATAGTTTCCTAAACTTTCTCTTCAAGTTAAAAACTACTAACAATTTTTCTAGTTAAAGCACTCAAACTTGGTCCACAATTTGACCACTAGTAACAATTCTCTTAAAGTTGCTCCATAAGTCGAGTAACTTATGTTTATTAGGAGCTCAAAAGAATAGAAAAGCTTAGTAAGAGTTCATCGTCAAGAAGAAGAAGAGTTCATCCATGTAACCCTTGGGGTAGTGCTGGATCAATATAGATCAAGTATTTTATATTGACATCTTTATACACTACTGTTATGTACGTATGATCTTACCCAAGTAATGGGCCGATTTCATTAGTCTTCTTCTTCAATTGGACATTTGTTAAGAAGCATAAATTCACAACATAAGGGAATAACCGGTAGAGTAGAAGAATGCTTCAGGTTTGCATGGTTTTAGCTTGCTTATAAACCCACAATCTCTTTTATTTAACATTGGGTTTGCCTTCAAATCTTACTTACCAAATGCAACATACCTTATATACAATACTACCATTTGCACATTCCCATCATAAAATAAAACCACCTTTTTAAAGAAACTCAATCAACTCTGATCCAATTCCACTTCCAGTTGCTGCATCATTCAAGTCAATCATTCTGAATTCCTCCTGATTATTCTCATAACCTTTTTGAATTGTTAATCTCTTACAATCTCCCTCAGAAACAGAGCTGCTCTGTTCTGACAAACATGAGCTCTCACATCCAGAGCTCACCATTGAAGCCAATTGAGAGAGCTCTTCCAGTGCTTCTGAACAACATCCGTACCCTGCAATTGTCTCTTCCGCCTTTCTCAACACCCTCTTTAAGTACTTCCCTTGTGCTTCAATTCTCAGCTGCAAATGCCTTTGTACTTCTATTTGCTCCTGCACCCTCTTCTCCACTCCCATTTGCATTTCCATAACATCCCTTATCTTCATTCTCCTTCAATTGTTAATCCAAACAATATAAACACAAAGCAATGTCTACACAACAAAACGCAAATTCAAAACAGAGATGGGTTTTTACTCTTTCGTGTTTTGATTTTGACCCACATCGCCTTTTCTCTGCAGCTGTTTCAAGTCTTCAAAGAAAAAAAGTAACTAAAAGTGAGAGAGATTGTTAATGAAGAGTTTCCTAATGGATTGATTGTACTGAGAATTAACCTTCCAGCTGGAGTTGGGCATTGGTTTCAGACTGCTGCCTTTTTCCCGATCTGAATTTCTGAAACACAAATAACTTTCAAGAACAAATGGGCATTTTTTTTATAATATGATATAGCATAGAAACGAAGAAGAACCTGTAAATGGCTCTTGAGGTGGTACAGCCTAAGCCCAGTGATACCCATAAGTGTCATCAAGCTCTTAGGAGTGGCCTCTGCAAGAAACCCACAGAAAATAATGAAACGCAAAGAAAAAGAAAAGGAAGGAAGATGTAATAGAAGAGAAAGAAAACAGAACTATGTGCTCCACCAAGATGATTCACAGCCTCCACAAATCTGTGATGAAGCTCCGGAGTCCATTTCAGCCTTGGCTTTGCATCAGTAGACAAAACCAAGTTGATGTGGTGATGATTCTGCATAATTGTGTTTGTGTTTGGAACAAAATGGGATTGGGTTTGGTGGTGTTTATATGTCCGTCCGATGTTGTACGTCCATATCTGGAGGAGACAATAGTGGGGTAAGGCTATGTTGGAAGGGAATATATGCTCATCAGCCTCTCTATTCCATTGCTTCCCGATTATATTAGGTTCATACCAACTTTTATATTGTTTAAAATTTTCATCTTTGAGTTGAAAGGATGAGAGAATCTCCAAAAAAGAAGAAGCAGGAAAGGAAGGTGCAGAGGTGCAAGGGAGGAGTGTTAAAAGCAGAGAAAAGAGGGGGGAAAAGTGTAAGGTTTGTTTTTATGTTGGTGTTTTGGTGTGTGTTGATATACCAAAAGCCACGATGGAATCAGTTTGTTTGAAAGGATGAGGAGCTTTTAAAATAATTTGATTGCCATTATGGATATTTGTTTTCCTGATTGAAAGGGCAATGGGTCATTCCTTTCTTTTTCTTTAGTGGATTCTTTTTGTTCTTTTTAAAGGAGGAAGGAATCAAAGAATCTAAACATGGATTTCAAAACTCATCTACACCAAACACAAACTTATCCCTTTCTTTGTCTCAAGAATCATACCAACTCATTCATACACATATATATACGTTAACAAGTCAAATATTTGAACTTTTTTACTCTCAAACGACTTCCACTCTTTTTTGTTCAACTTTATCCCACCTAGAAACGAAAATGTATTGAGGTGGTTTTTAAAAGACACCCTTTAATATTATATTATAAAATAATAACACTCAAAAAAAGGAGGATGAAATGTTGTGATTTGTGTTTCCGGGGAATGGTGGATGTTATCTCTCTGTTCAGCTTGATGAATGTTTAGATTATGTAGTCTATACTTTAGGTGATTGACAGGATTATATTCTTAATAAATCATGTCTAAGTGAACCAAGTTAAGATTAGAGCACTAGAGTTAGAGTAGTTTCATATTGACCTAAGTCAATACATTTTCAGTAAACCAAGCACCCTAAGATTGGGAGAGACGATCAATGGTCTAGACCTTAGTGCTCCTAAAAATTGGATTAGCCTTGAAGAGCTAGTCCTAAGTGTTCTAGAATGCGAAATGAGATTACCACATTACCAAGTAATAGCAGCATATAAGCAATATGATCGAGCCAAGCTTAGGGTAGATAACATAGCGCATCAAGGCAACCAAGTGCCTTTATTTGGTGGAATGGTCGGTGGTCCTCTGAACAAGGCATCTGCGCTATAAACTCTTCTTGAGAGGGAGTGTGGGACCACGTAAGTAACTTTGTAGCTGGCAAGCTCACAAGGTCGCTCTCCCAGGCTCAGAATAACTCCATGGCTCTATGGAAGGGTATGCGAGTTAACCTTCCACAAATGATGTCCATACCAATAGGTGTCATATTGTCCTATAAACTTTTATGAGGTAGTGTCTCAATCCAATATACCGATCATTCACTACTCTGGCATAACAATCTAACTAAGTCAAGAGAACAGTAAAGTTAATTCACCCCGAGCTAAGATACGTCATCCACTAGACTCACAATGCCACAAATTGGTGAACAACCTCCACCAAACCCAGATTGAGTTTCTGATGGACAAGAGAACCACTCGAAACTTTAAGGCCTCTCCAGAAGCTCAAATAACGGTAGAAATTGGTCTGAAATTCCTTAAGCCTAAAGAAAAGCTAGTGCTTACAGAGTATTTTTGTACTCACCTCATTCTACATTTCTTTTTCCGTTATTTGCTAACTAACGATCGAGATGGGGGAGCGTTCGAAAGTTGCGCGGTTATAGAGGGGACGTCCCGAGGTGTTAGTCCTATCTGTATATTTTGGGTCTTTTATGTTTTGTTTGAATTTGTATCTCAAATCTATTCTCTATTGGTAAATAAACCTTCTCTATTTGTAAATAAACTTGAACAACATTGACTTATACCGGATTTAGATTTATTTTTAATTATGGTGTTGTTGTCTTTAATTTGCACAAAATTTTAATATAGTTAAATTAATATGAGAAATGAAAGAGAAGAATCTGGGTAGAAGTGAAGGCAACAATAATACAGTGACAAAAAAAAAAAAAAAGTCCAAATAATTTAGTACCAAACCAATAATGGATCATTTCACTCAGATGAAGAGATAAAAAAAGGAAATTAAATATTTCACAAGGCATGCATGTTAAGAAATGAAATAAAGGGGAAACAAAAGAAGAGAAGAAAAAGGAGATTAAATGAGATCCAACTCCATCCATCTTTGAATGGAATCAAAATCCAATCATTTCATTTTACAAACCAACATTTTCCCTTTCCCTTTCAAACCCCGAAGTTTGTGGTTCATGGTTCTTAACATAGTATAAAAGTGTCGGATAAAAACATTTTGAGCCTCAAAAGTTTAGTCGAAGGTGACACAAGTATCGAGCAAAGGGTGCACTTTGTTCGAGAACTCCGTAGAAGAAGTCAAAATTCAATTATAGTACTATTGTTGAGATCCGTAATTCTTAACAATGTTTCAGCTCAATAACAGATAGAACACCTTTAAGAAAGTTGGAAGAAATTGTTAGAGGTTAAGCAACTTTCAACATAACGTGGGCCAAAGGTTTGAAAAACAAGTTAAAAAGAATTAAAGAAAGAAAGAAAGGAAGGAAGGAAGGAGAAAAGATGAGTAGAATTATTGAAGTAGGCTTCCCTTTAGTTGAGAGGTAATGGCGTAGTTTGGTTCAACTTCAATCCCATCTTCACCTTTATCTTTACTTTAATATATTCCATAATAGGTAAAGGAGATTCTGGGGATGATGCCTAATGCCCCTCATCTCCACTACTCTTACCTCCAAACTCAATCAAAATACATGCATTCTCAATTATATGTATATACACACTTGTAAAGTCAAAGGTGAATGATTCTTCTTCCTAAATCAATTATTGTCTTTCGATAAAGTATATTTTTATGGAATCATTTTGAGAATGGTACCGTTTGATGCTAACGTATTACCTTCCAAGCGTTAAATATAACATGGGAGGACCATCAAAATAAAATGAAAGATACCTTCCCATTTGGTAAAACGACGAAGTTTAGACATGGCCAAAATGCATTTGTAATGTTACAAGTAATAAAAAAAAAATTATATGTTTAAAGAGAACTAACCATATCAAACTTAATCATTCTAAAGATAATTTTCAAATATAAACTATATCAATACATTAAAAGGTAGTAAGAAAAACAAAGCAGAAGTAAAATAGTGAATGAGAAAGATGAGAGGCGTGGGAAAGGAGACAAAGGGAGAAAGAAACTCATTTCCTTTCTCTCTCACTCTCCTTCTCCCTTCTCCCATGATTTGATTATAGTTGCATTATTTACGGTTGAACACAATTAGAAATACTCACGCTCTTTATTAACACAAATCGGGTAGAGATTACAAGATAGTCTGCAGAATACTATACACTTTACTACTTGAGATTGCTTGTTATTTCTTGGGATGAAAATCTTAGTATGGTGGACGGGTATTTATAGAGATTTTATTCATAAAATAATTAGGTATTTTTGTTTTAAAAAATCTAAATTATTTTTCTAAAATACATAGAGAATGAGCTCATATAATTATTGGGTTTGACCTATTGGGCTAGTAACGATATTTTAACATTTACGTGTGTGATTGCATCATCGGCTTTGTGGTTGATGTCCATTTCAGTTTCAGCTTTCGTCCATGCGTCTATCTTTGAGCACGCAGCCATCGAGGGAGGAATCATGCACAGAATGACCAGAAGGAACATGCACTTTCCTGCAAAATGTTGAATGTGGAGGATATGTTTCCGATCCAACCATTCCAATTCAACAGGTTTTTGTCCAACCAGTTTAGTGTTGGGAATGAATGTTCTATTCGTGCAGTGGAAGCATTTGGTCTATGATTTGATTTAGAATTAAACCAAACTAACACTTAAAGTAAACTTATATTGAATACATATAGAAACTTATATTAAAGACATATGGAAAAAGCTCTTTTGAGTCTTTATTCTACTTGCTCCAAACTCCTCCAACAGTGTTTCTTCGTGACTGCGCAGTGTCATGGTCATACTTGCCGGAATGTGTTACACGTGGTATGCCAATTCCTTGTGCATATTTCATGTTGTATTATTTTATCACTTTCATGATATATTATTTTATTTTTGATATTTTCTGTGTGTATGGTTGATATGAACTAAGACATCCCAATCATACCATATGAACTTGAAAAAAGTTGTGAAAAAAGTTGTTTAAATTACCATAAGATGAAGTCAAGTTCTATTAAAGTTGAACTCAAGGTGCTATCAATTCTACATTAAGAAGATTCAAGTCTCATTTATGCAATAAGAGCTTCAAGATACTTCAAATGCAGCTTCATTTGTTCTTAGATGGTTACAAATTTATAATGGATGATAATCTAGAATCATGGTGTTTCTTTAATGTATTTTAAGATTTTTATTTACCTTGACATTAAATTTACATAAGGGTTAATTATTGTCATAAAATATACATAGTGGCTAATTATGGTCATAAAGTATAAAAGTTACAACTCTTGGAATGCCTCCTTTAAGCGTTTTTATTTTGAGACTATATAAAGTCATGTATGTTACATTTGTAAAGTAGACTTGGAAAATGTAGTAAAAAAAGCATTTGTGCTTCCATTTAGCCAATGATTAAGTTTCTTTGCAATTATATGTAGTTTAGATTGCATGTTTAGAATCATTCAAGATTGACATGATCAATCTTACTTGTGGAGTAATTCGAATCTGAAACAAGTGTTCTTGTCTTGAGATATTCGATCAACAAGGTAATCTGAAGCTTACTTCTCTTATAGTGATTCTTTATCATTTGGTATCAAAGTTTTTCCTTGGGTTGATTTCTAGTATCAGAGTTTTCTCTTAGGTTGATTTTTATCATTTGGTATTAGAACTTTTCCTTGAGTTGATGATTCCTTATCATTTGGTATCAAATCTTTTCCTTGGATTGATTCCTTATCATTTGGTATCAGAGCTTTTACTTGGGTTGATTCCTTATCATTTGGTATCAAAGCTCTAGGATCAAGATCAGATATTCTATATCAATAATAGAAGCAGACTATCCCAAAGGATTTTCTATATCAATAATAGAAGCAGACTATCCCAAAGGATTTTCTATATCAATATACAAGGGTCTGTTATGGAAGGGGTCAACTATGCGTACTTAAGAATGAGTCTATATCAACATAAAGAGTTGCTCTTTGAGGCCCACGACCCGCCACACACTATCCACCTTAGGAGTACCAAGATGTACTAGGACTTCTAGTCTTGCTATTGGAGGCAAGGGGTGAAGTAGCACATAGCTAAGTATGTAGATCAATGCTTGATCGGCCAACATATCAAGGAACCAAAACATCGCCCATTTGGACTCTTGCAACCCCTTAGTCTCCCCTAAGGTTTAGTACGACCTTCTACTCTCAAACTAACGGTCAGACAATGTAACACCTAAAATAAGAATAAACCGCTCATGTAAGACTCAAAAGATCTAAGGAAAGGAGTTAAGAGATTTAAGAAAGGACAAGGGTCTTAAGCAAGTCATTTCAATACCCTAACAAGTAATTATAGGGACTTGAGGCCTTTCAAGAAGGATTGAGAAGAAAAAAGTAAGTCTAAAGGACAAAAATGTTATTTTTTCAATTTTTAAGAAACTTTCCAAATTTTTAATTCTTTGTCTAGAAGGAATTTTAAGATTCTCAAGAGGAGAAAAATGACCAACAAAAAATGAAGAATGTTAAAAAATTTAGATTTTTTTGAAAAAAAAATAATAAAATATTCAACAAATGACAAATTATCCAAATACTCCCGACTTCGAGATATTTATGAAAATGTCACAGATTAGAAAATAAGAACTGTGCCCTTGAGCAGCAATTAGAAAATCCTTCAAATCTTCAAATCCAACCGTTGGATCTTCATCAAATTTGAGTATGTTTTAGAGGAGGCACACCTCATCACATCCAATGGCCAGAGTTTAAATTGGAGGTAAATAGTATTAGGTTGAATGACACTATGACCTATATGCGTCATGACCTCATGTATTTATAGATGTGTATAATGAGGATTACATGGTGGACCTTGATCCATGGTAACAAACGAGGAAATTAGTAGATTCTCTTGATCCATGGTAACAAACCAGAAAATCAGTAGATTATCTTACTATGTATAGATATGACCTATTCTACGTTTAACACCCTCCTCAATCTGGACGATATACTACTAAATTAAGATTGCACCAAAAACTGCTAAAAGAAGGAGCTGACAGTGGCTTTGTCATGATATCGGTGAGCTGATCCTTGGAAGATATGAGTCGCACATCAAGTTGATGAGTCGATACTCGTTCACGAACGAAGTGATAATCAACCTCAACATGCTTCGTCCGTCGATGAAAGATGGGAATGGCGGACAGATAGGTTGCACCAATGTTGTCACAACACAGGCTAGGCACTCGCACTTGCGAGATCCCGAGCTCACGTAAGAGGACTTGGATCCAGATTAATTCGACAGTGACATCAACAACCGCCTTGTATTTGGCCTCTGTACTAGAAAGAGAAACTGTCGATTGTTTCCTTGAACTCCAGGAGATAAGATTTCCACAAAGAAGATTGCATAGCCTCTAGTGCTTCGACGGTCATCAGGATTCTAGGCCCAATCAGCATACGAGAAGGCACTAAGCAAATTAGTGTTGGACTTTGTAAGATACAAGTCCATATCAATAGTGTCATGTAGATAACGGAGAATTTGTTTGACCATTGCCCAATGTACAGAAGTCGGGGAGGACATGAACTGGCACACTCTGTTGACACATAAGAATATATCAGGACGTGTCAGAGACAAATATTGGTAAGCACCAACGACACTCCGATAGCGAGTAGTATCCTCAGGCGAGAGCTTTTCACCACCATCCAATAACAACTTCTCACTAGGAAGCATAGGTGTGGGCACACCTTTGGAGGTGAGCATATTGGTTCTTGACAATAAATCTTGAATGTATTTATGTTGTGTTAGAACAAGTCCATTGGAAGTATGGCGAACCTCAATCCCAAGAAAATTACACAAAGTGCCAAGATCCTTGACGGCAAAATTATCCCGAAGCTATGTAAGAAGTTTCTCCGTAGCTATAGAAGATGAGCTGATGATAATAATATCATCAACATAGATGATGATATACATCCGAATGCCCATCTTGTTAAAAATGAAAAGAGAGACATGAGCCTTTGAAGGTGTAAAACCCAACTATAATAGTTTGGAGCTAAGACGAGAAAACCAGGCACGCGAAGCTTGTTTGAGGCCATAAAACGACTTATCTAGCTTGTAGGGATAACCAGGATGTTGAGAATCCACAAATCTAGGGAGTTACTTCATATAAACATCTTCATTAAGAAAACCATGAAGAAAAGCATTTTGAATATCAATATGATGAATAGCCCAACCACGAGAAATAACAAGAGATAATAAGAGCCGAATGGTAGTGGGCTTAACAACTGGACTGAAGGTATCATCATAATCAACGCCATACTGTTGTTTAAACCCTTTAGCAACCAGGCGTGCTTTGTAGCGATCAATAAAGCCATCTAGTTTTTGCTTGAGTTTGAAAATCCATTTGCAATCAATAATGTTAAGACCAGCACGAGGAGGAACTAAGTGTCATGTCTTATTTTTTAAAAGTGCCTGAAATTCATCATTCATTATCTGACGCTAGAGGGGATGCTCCATAGCAGTAATATGTGAAGTAGGTTCAGAGGCCGAAGACTGAACCACAAAATATGTTACTGTTCCATCTGTACGCACCTTGGGTTGCTTGATATTGTGCTTCAATTGAGTACCATACGGATGAGTAGTAGGTGCAGGATCCACAACTGAGGGGACAACCTATTAGATAAATCCCTATCTTTTAGGGAATGTGATCCCTAATTTTTAGTTAGCTATTCTTTAGGTAACTTTAAACCCACACAATTAAGGTGAGTGGAGAGTACACGTCGAGTGGAAGCGCTTGAATTAAGTTTCTCACTTCTTTCCATTTTTAGATGTATTTTGTTATTTAAATATCCCAACTAATAAGGAATGAAAAAAGCATCGAGTCATCCGCAAATATTCTCTCCTTTGTTTTCCGTTATCTTTTTTCTTCCAAGAAGTTTTCTTTGGCCTGTTTTTCTCCGTCGACGTTTTCCTCTCAATCGCCAAGAGTCAACAAGTGGTATCAGAGCCTGGTTTAATCCATCGGTGGTATATCATTGCGGATGAGCCAACTTTATCAACATCAAGTTGAATAGCTCAAGTGGTTAGAGTGTCGACCTAATAACACACCAGTTTCAGGTTTAAGTAGAAGAAAATGCAAAGCGTAAAAGAAATACACACATCGTGGGGTCCATCTCGAGCAGGCTCGCTTACTCCTCCACGCCGCCGTCGAGTGTTGGCATCTCCATCACCGCCACAAAGAGGCCAATGCCGCGATGATGGACGCCGAGTTGTCATTGAGCGAGGGATCAGGAAGGCGACTGCCACCGTGCAGTACCCGATGCTGACAAGGTCCAACTACAACGAGTGGGCCTTGTTGATGCGAGTCAACCTTCAAGTGCAAGGGTTATGGCACGCTGTCGCCCTGGGAAGGGAATCAGATCTCGTCGGGTTGGTGTGCAGCGAGTGCGAGAATCCAACATCGAGCAGCTGTGGAATTCGTCGATGGATCAGGAAAGCGACTGCAATGAGTGGGCCTTGTTGATGCGAGTCAACCTACAAGTGCAAGGGTTATGGTACACTGTCGGCCTGGGAGGGAATCAGATCTCATCGGGTTGGTGTGCAGCGAGTGCGAGAATCCAACGTCGAGCAGCTGTGGAATCTGTCGATGGATCAGGAAAGCGACTGCCACCGTGCAATACCCGATGCTGACAAGGTCCAACTGCAATGAGTGGGCCTTGTTGATGCGAGTCAACCTACAAGTGCAAGGGTTATGGCACGCTGTTGGCCTGGGAGGGAATCAGATCTCGTCGGGTTGGTGTGCAGCGAGTGCGAGAATCTAACATCGAGCAGCTGCGGAATCCGTCGATTACTTTTTTCAATGCAGATCACGGGGCTTGCCAATAGCATCACCACTCTCGGTGGGAGTAGACCGATGTCAGGCCGAGAAGGCCCATGTGGCTCAATCCGAAGAGGACGAGCCAACTCTTTTCATGGTAAGTGCATCGGTCTTATCCGATGTCTCCAAGTTCGATTCCAAATCCATGGAGGTGGAGGTAATCGACGACGGCGTAACTACTCCTCTGGTGAGCGGCGAACCCGAGGAAGAGCTCCAACTGGGCGTAGCAAAGGCACTAGCTGGGGAGTCAATTCAACTGAAGGAGGAGCGAGTGTTCGCTCATATCGGCGAGAGGGATGAGCAGCATGAGCACCAGCGATGGGTCCTCGACATAGGGGCAACAAACCATATGACCGGGGCTAGATCTGCGTTCTTTGAGCTCGACTCGGGGATTCGCGGGACGGTAAAATTCGGCGACGGCTCCGTCGTCGAGATCGAAGGGCGCGGCACCATCCTGTTCATCAGCAAGGGAGGCGAGCATCGCAAGTTGACCGGTGTCTACTTCATCCCGAGGCTCAAGGCTAATCTTGTGAGCCTAGGTCAACTCGATGAGGCCGACTGCTTCATTTCCATCGAGCGCGGGCTACTCAAAATCTGCGATGAGCGACGACGGCTGCTCACGCAAGTTTGGCGCACGACAAACTGTCTTTATATCCTGGAGTTGGAGATAGAGCAACCCATCAGCCTCTCGGCCAAGACCGAAGAGGTATCTTGGAGGTGGCACGCAAGGTACAGGCATTTAAACTTTCTCGCTCTACAAAAATTACACCAAGAGGAGATGGTGCACGGTTTGCCGGCAATCAAAGGCGTGAACAAGGTGTGCGACGGGTCCCTCATCGGCAAATAGAGACGCACCCCCTTTCCGTCTCAGGCATCCTACCGCGCTGGTGAACCATTGGAGCTCGTGCACGGCGATATCTGCGGGCTCATCAAGCCGGCGACCCCAGGCGGCAAGACCCTTTTCCTCCTGCTGGTCAATGACAAAAGCCGCTTTATGTGGCTGACCCTGCTGCAAGCGAAAAGTGAGGCGGCAGAGGCGATTAAGCACATTCAAGCCCGAGCGGAGGCCGAATGCGGGAAGAAGATGCGAGTGCTACGCACGGACCGAGGTGGAGAATTCACCTCAAAGAGCTTCGGTAAGTACTGTAATGAGCTCGGCATGCAGCGGCAACTAACGACGCCCTACTCCTCCCAACAGAACGGAGTGGTGGAGCGCCAAAATCAGACCATCGTCGGGACAGCAAGGTCATTGCTGATGACGACCGGGATGCCTGGGATATTTTGGGGAGAGGCGGTAATGACGGCTGCCTATCTCCTCAATCGGTCGCCAACGCGAAGTCTCGACGGGAAGACGCCACACTAGGCCTGGTACAACAAGAAGCCAGCGGTACATCATCTCCGAGTGTTCGGCTGCGTTGCATACATGAAGGTAGCGCGCCCCCACCTCGCCAAGCTCGATCCTAGGGGGCTGAAAGTCGTCTTCATCGGCTACGAACCTGGGAGCAAGGCATACAGACTCTATGATCTTGCGGGGGGGCGAGCTCACGTGTCTCGTGACGTCATCTTCGACGAAAGCACCTTCTGGCAGTGGAACGACGTGATCGTGGCAGATCACAACCCAAATCAATTCACGGTGGAGTACCTCGTCACCGAGCCGGAAGAAGGAGGAGCCTAGCATCAGGAACCGTCACCGCCGCCAGCAGTTGCACCTCCTGAACCAGTGGAGTTCGCAACACCCACGGACTGCGGATTCGACTCTGGATGCCACCACGATGATGATCTGGTGGCCAGGTACCGAAGGATGGACGACCTAGTGGGAGGAGGTGAACCACCTGGACTGGCGGCTCGCGAACTCGAACAAGAGGTGGCCGAACTACATGCCATCAACGCAGATGAACCGGACACCTTCGCCGAAGCAGAAATGAACTCGTGTTGGCTGAGGGCAATGCAGGAGGAGATGACATCCATCATCGAGAACCAAACATGGAGTCTGGAGGATATGCCGTCGGGACACCGAGCCATAGGGCTCAAATGGGTCTTCAAACTGAAGCGCAACGAAAAGGGAGAAGTTTTGAAGCACAAGGCCCGTCTGGTGGCGAAGGGCTACGTCCAGAAGCAAGGAG
Source organism: Cucurbita ficifolia (assembly GCA_033971965.1). NCBI lineage: Eukaryota > Viridiplantae > Streptophyta > Magnoliopsida > Cucurbitales > Cucurbitaceae > Cucurbita > Cucurbita ficifolia. Next base: position 5,379,924 of record CM066966.1, read on the forward strand.
TGGACTTCGAAGAGGTATTTGCGCCAGTGGCAAGGTTAGAATCCGTCCACCTTTTGCTGGCAATCGCGACACATTGCTTTTGGGAGGTCCACCACATGGACGTGAAGTCCGTTTTCCTTAATGGAGAGCTGAAGGAGACTGTCTACGTCTGACAACCACCTGGCTTCCTGGACAACGACAACCCGGGTAAGGTATTGAGCCTGCACAAGGCACTCTACTGGCTTCGACAAGCACCACGAGCCTGGAACGCGAAGCTCGACAGTACCCTACTGTCACTAAAGTTCAAGCGATGTGCCTCTGAGCATGGCATGTACACGCACGGCCACGGTGAGCAGCGACTGATTGTGGGAGTGTACGTCGACGACCTCATAATCACTGGAGGCGACATGGAAGTCCTCGAAAGGTTCAAGAGGGAGATGTCAAAGAACTTCAAGATGAGCGATCTCGACGTACTCAGCTACTACCTCGGCATCGAAGTGCAACAGAGTACTACCGGCATCACCATCTGCCAAAGTGCGTACGCGAAAAAGCTACTGGACACAACTGGGCTTGCGAAGAGTAACCCTACAAGGAAGCCATTGGAGGCCAGGCTTCAGCTAAGGAAGGCCGGCACTACGACGAAAGTCGACGCCACCAATTACCACAGCATTGTCGGGAGCCTCCGCTATCTGGTAAATACACGCCCTGACCTTGCTTACTCAGTTGGATATGTGAGTAGATTCATGGAAGCACCTCGGGAGGAGCATCTTGTAGCTGTCAAGCGCATCCTGCGCTATGTGGCTGGAACCAGAGGCTGGGGTGTGAGATACAGCGCAGGAAAAGGAAAGACGAAGCTTGAGCTGGTCGGCTATAGTGATAGTGACATGACCCGTGACGTTGATGATCGAAGAGCACTAGAGGGATGATTTACTTTCTCTCAGGCGGCGCGATCTGCTGGCAATCAACAAAACAAAAGGTAGTTGCTTTGTCTTCCTGCGAAGCAGAATACATCGCCGCTTCGACGGCGGCAACACAGGGGGTCTGACTTGTGCGACTGATGGAAGAACTCATCCGAAGAGAAAGCGATCCACCAATGCTATACGTGGACAAAAAGCTACGATCTCCCTGATCAAAAATCTAGTTTTCCACGACCGGAGCAAGCACATAGAAATCAGATTCCACTACATCCGAGAATGTGCAGATCGAGGGCTCATCAAGATTAATTTCATCCGAACAGAGGAACAACTTGGAGACATTTTCACCAAGTCCCTGGCGCGGGTAAAATTTGAAGAACTACGCTTAAAGATCGGAGTTCAAACAATATGGTAGATATATACCATAGGGCTTTAGGAGGAGATTGATAGATAAATCCCTATCTTTGAGGGAATGTGATATTTAATTTTTAGTTAGCTATTCTTTAGGTAACTTTAAACCCACACAGATAAGGTGAGTGGAGAGTACACGTCGAGTGGAAGCGTCTGAATTAAGTTTCTCACTTCTTTCCATTTTTAGATGTATTTTGTTATTTAAATATCCCAACTAATGAGGAATGAAAAAAGCATCGAGTCATCCGCAAATATTCTCTCCGTTGTTTTCCGTTATCTTTTTTCTTCGAAGAAGTTTCTTTGGCCTGTTTTTCTCCGTCGACGTTTTCCTCTCAATCGCCAGGAGTCAACACAACCGTACCAGCCGTTGCGATGGAAGCAACCGGTGCTACAGTAGTCAGTCAATCAGCGGCCGAGGATTCGACCGGGCATTGCGTAAAATCAACTGCTAGCGGAGGATCCGAGGCCCCAATCATTAGCAGAACAACCGATGTCGATTCGCGCGGCAGCAACGCGGAGGATTGCGGTGACAATCTCGAAACTGATGTGGGCACCAGATTTTCTGCATCCAAAGAGTTAGTAGGCACAAATATATGCATATGATCATTCTTTAAATTAGTACTCTTGTTACCCAAATGCAAGGTGCACAAATGAGGGGCATTGTGCGTTGGCTGCAAGGTTGGGGAAGAACTGGGTGGGGCTCTCTTCAATAGAAAAACACTCTCATCAAATATCACGTCTCTAGAAATATAGACACAACCAAAATCGGTGTCAAGACACTTTTACCCTTTTTATGTAAAAAATTGTAGCCTAGAAAGACACATTCCTTGGATCGAAAAGAGAGCTTTTGTTTATTAAAAGGGCGAAGATGAGGCCAACAAGCACACTAAAAAACTTTTAATAAGGAGTAATTTGGTGGGGTATGAAAAAGACGCTCTAAGGGCCATTTTTTATCAATGACACGAGTAGGAAGACGATTGATGAAATATGTGGCTGTAAGAAACGCGTCAACCCAAAATTTAATAGGTACATTAGCATGAGCTAGAAGGACTAGGCCAGTTTCAACCATATGACGGTGCTTGCGTTCAGCATACCCATTTTGTTGATGCGTGTGAGGGCACGAAACACGTGAGCAATTCTAAGGGAACGAAAGAATGTGTTATGAATTTTCTGATATTTCCCACTCCAATCAGACTGAACACACTTGATTTTAGTATTTAGGAGGCGCTCAACATGAGCTTGGAACTGCAAAAGTATACGAGGAGCTTCTATACGATCATGCATCAAATAGATCCACGAAAATTTACTGAAATCATCAATAAAGCTGATATAATATTTAAAAGTGACGAAGACCTATGAAAAGAACTAGTGTATGGTAACTGATGACTTTTTGCTAACTGACACGTATTTACAAATTGGCAAAGGTGACTCACTAACACATGAAATATTATTGAGACGCAAAATTGACTTTACTGCTTGAGAGGAAGGATGTCCAAGATGTGCATGAGTAGTAGATCTGCTCATTAAGGCGTGCTTGAGATCATCGACATCAGATGGCTTAATAGGATAGAGACCAGACTCACACCTCCCGTCTAGAAGACTTTTCCTCGACCGTCGATCCTTAATAGAGAAATGCCAAGGATGATATTCAAAAAATACGTCATTATCGCGAGAAAATTTATGAAGGGGCCATAGGGCATGCGTTATCATACAATCCTTCCAACATAGAGTCACTTACTTGTTTAGCATTGATTCCCTAACTATTTTATAGTTGCTCTTAGGACATATTTTAAACTTAGTTTAGCTAAACATATTCTTTACTCCTAGTTTTAGCTAAAAAAAATATTTACTTTGAGCAAATAGAAGTCTTACGGACCTAAAATGCCTTCAATAAGGTCAAAACCAACTTTAGAAGGGTCGAAAATGTAAGAAACGGTAATAAAATTGGAGTTTGGATTTTAAACACTTTTTTATACTTTATACACTTCTTTTCTTCGACATTCTATTCTAAATCATCAAGATTGAAAATTTCCAAAGAGAATTTCGAAAAACTTAATTCGTGACGTTTGAAGCACATGCTAAAAACACTGAGTAACAGTCGATGTTTTTCGAAATTTTCTTGGTGAATGATCAACCTTGAAGATTTAGAATAGAATGTCGAAAATTAGGGTTTCGATTTTAAGCACTTTTTTACTATTTTATACACTCATTTTCTTCGATATTCCATTCTAAATCATCAAGCTTGGTCATTCCCCAGGAAAATTACGAAAAATATCGACCGTTACTCAGTTTTTTTAGCACGTGTTTGAAACGTTCCGGATTAGGGTTTCCAAATTAGGTTTTCAATTTTAAGCATTTTGTTACAGTTTTATACACTCCTTTTATTCGACATTCTATTCTAAATCATCAAGCTTGATCATTCCCCAGGAAAATTTCGAAAAACATCGACCGTTACTAAGTTTTTTAGCACGTGCTTGAAACGTCCCAGATTAGGGTTTCCAAATTAGGGTTTTGATTTTAAGCACTTTTTTACTATTTTATACACTCATTTTCTTCGACATTCTATTCTAAATCATCAAGCTTTATCATTCCTAAGGAAAATTTCGAAAAACATCGATCGTTATTCAGTTTTTTTAGCACGTGCTTCAAACGTTCCGGATTATGGTTTCTAAATTAGGGTTTCGATTATAAGCACTATTTTATACACTCATTTTCTTCGACATTCTATTCTATGATCATTCCCCAGGAAAATTTCTAAAAACGTCGATCGTTACTAGTTTTTTTAGCACGTGCTTCTAACGTCTCGAATTAGGGTTTCCAAATTAAGGTTTTGATTATAAGCACTTTTTTTTTACTGTTTTATACACTTATTTTCTTCTACATTCTATTAAAAATCATCGTTTTTTCATTCATTCTACCTTTTTTATCTCCAATACCAATTGAAGAATATAAAATGAACTTGATTTTATGACAACAAGCATATAATAAAACTAGAGCAATAATTTCAGTTCTATCCCCAATAAATTGCATGAATAAGTCGAAATCATCTAACACCGTAACAAAAATTGACTTATCAATACATAATTCTTCGCTCTCTCAAGGGTCTCGCATTAAATTGTTCAAGTCCAAACCTAAAGCGTGGAATCATAGAAGAAGAATAACATTTTGACTAGAGAGAGTAGGAGCGATAGTTTCAAAAAGGCAATGATCAATGGATATTTCAGAATCTTTGAACTCTTTCTAGAATTTTTTATTTTTCTTTATTACTCTTGAAATCGGAATCTTTGAGCTCTTTCTAGAATTGCGGATTGCTGCACGGTTTTGAAGTTAATTCCAATGATAGTTTATTTTGAATTAAATTATAAATGGAGTCTTCCACTCTAATATTTTTTATTTTATAAATTTTATATTTTTATATAATAGATTTTAAAATTTTAATGGTGTATTCCACAAATGTGATGTTTTTAAAATTATTTATTAGATATAAATTTTAATTACTTTCAATTTGTATTACTCACGATCTTCTCCTCCTTCAAAAGCAATATAAGCCTCCGTTGCACCTAATCAATCCTCTCAACTTTTCGAGTATTACCATTTGAAGTTCTTGAAAAGCGGTTTTTAAGACATAACTCAACCTATCAAGTTATTCAATTCAGTTTTAAGTAATCTTGAATGATTTTAAATAAAATCCCTAATTTAACAATTATGTCATATATGTGGTAGCGACTTTATTACAGTAGAAAATACAATTATTTCTCCTAAATGTAAAAAATACAATTATTGAAAACATCAACATCATGGCATGTTGTAAACCAAGCCGGCTTATTTTAGGAATTTTGAAAGCTAAAATAAAAATGCTAGGAAGAATGGTTTGAAACATTTGTCGACGTTAAAAGATTATTCAATGCTTATTCAATCAGTTGACGGAGTAGTCTCAACTGGCGCTGGTTCAGCACAGATGGGAGGGTTTTGCTTTCCAGAAATGGTCGGTTTCACATTTGCACACTCAGACACAGCTGGCCCTTCTTTACCACTATAAGTGAGGTCAATATCAGCAATTTCCACATCCTCACATGGATTACTTTTACTACAAACAAGTTTGACTGCAACAGGAGTAGCAGATGTACCCCTGATATTCTTGAAACTAACTTTGCTAATCTTAATTGTTGATGGAACCTGAATGTTCAAAATAAACATTAATCAAAACTTGTTCAAAAGAATCAATACTTGTTCAAAAGATAATAAGTTGGAAACCAACTAGGATCGATTTTAATACATACCTTTCGGTTGCATTGATTCCATGGACAATATTCCTGATCTATGATGATAGGGTTAGTAACATTCACCATTTCAATATCTTCAAAATGCATGTCAGAGGCTGGGTATGAGACGACAGAATCTGGCCATGATTTGATCCTGACACCATTTGTAGTACTGATTAACTTGCATTTCTTCACTGTAACTCCTACCACTTCTTTTTCAGTTTTATACTTGCCCAAGCTGCCTATGCTAATGCCATGTCCCGGTCCGCAAGTAACATCACTAATAGTTATTTTTTTGTTAGTGTATCCTACAGATATACAATCATCTCCCGTTGCGATTACAGTATTGAGAATGTTAACTTCTTCTGAATCACCCAAGTGAATTCCATCGGTGTTGGGACTATGGTCTGGTGCAGTAATTGTCAGGTGATCGAAGGTAAGATTCTTACCGGCCAAAACATTGATATGAAAATTCTTGCTATCCAATGAAGTTATGTCCTTCACTATCGAATTTGTGATGAAATTGAACTTCAAATTCTGCTCATTTTAAACAAACAAAGAAAAAACACTCCCGTGTTAAAACATATAATGCTAACCCAAATTAAATTATGAGTTCTTTTTATAATGAAATTAGTATGAGCATTTACCATGGGAAGCTTTTTGCATATTTTCTTTAGGTGGCAATCATTCTTTTCCCAACCAGCTTTTCCTTGGCCATCGAAAACTCCAGTACCTGACAATGTCAAATGATCGACATATTCCATAACAAGCAACCCATCTCCTTCTGTGTCGGTAGGAGAAGCTTGTAATGTTCCTTCAACTTGAAGCTCAATAGGACTTTTACATGGACCTTTGAGCCTGGATTCAGCTAATTGATAAGTTCCTTTTGGAACCAATACTTTACTTGGTGTAGTCGACGCACATGCTTCCTTCCATGCATCTGCTAAAGCCTGTGAATTCAACCATTTCATTTGAGAAAAATATTTGGTACAAAATCAAATTTTGGTTTATCAACTTAAACAAATGTACACCTACTTGAGTAATATCAGCATTAGGTTTGGCACCGAATGTCGTAACATCAAAAACACCGCTAGTAGCACCAACGGTAGCATTAGACACCAACAATAGTAGCAGTGGTATTAATGCCATAAACCTTGATATCAATCTCATCCTCTCTTTCTAGTTCACTTATCTCTTCTACTTTACCTTATTTTGTTTTGGTTCAAATTCCCAAACTTCTTAGAAATAAGAATTGATTTGAATGCATTCACCAACTCAAACTTTCATTATATACAAACACAAAAATAACTAATTCTTACTAACTAAATTCGTTAAAAAAATAAGTATGTGGGTTAAGGCACCGCTTATAATTAGTTTTACCTTAAATTATGGAGGACTAGTTCTGTTGACCTTTCCATCAAAATAATGTTTTAAAATGTTAAATAGAGTTTCTCTTAAATTATCCGTGTTTGATCAAAGAATTAAATTTTTAGTTTTTGGATTTTGAAATTTAAGTTTACAAACGCTATTTATCTTTATGAGTTTTTTTGTTTATTAAAGAAGTATTTTTAAAATCAAGCAAAGTTTGGAGACGTAGAAAATTATGTTTTTGTTTTGAAACTTGATTATGAATTATGAAATATAAAAAAAAGATTGGTAAAGAAATTGTGAGAAAATGAATACGTCTAAAGAATGACCTTGGAGATGTTCCTTGTAGAGATTAATCCTGAATTATTAGAATAGCTCTTTTGTAATTAAAAATAATGGATTATTTATATAGATTATAAATAGAATTTTGAATAATTGAGTCCTCGATAAAGCTTTTAAAAAAATCAATCAAATACAATTCTATACATTTATATGTCACACATGATAATTGATAGTATCATAGAATGAATATGATTTTAGAGCCGATTCTAAAAGATAGATTACAAATTCTCTAGAGCTGATTTTGAAAATTATATGGCAAGTGTGCCCAATAGAATGTATCAGTCATGTAACAAGACACGTGAAGAATTGAGAGAAGGGTTTGTCCATTAGGATTGGAAATGGACAAGCCCGACTGACCAATTGGGCATGGACGGGCCTCGACTTTTTTCATCACATCGTTTTAATATTTTTTTATACATGCTAATAATAATAAAACAAAAAATATTCATTCTCATTAATATATATATATATTTTGGAGAAGAACAGAAAAATGGTGAGAAAGAAAAAAGAAAAAAAACTAGTGTAATACTAGAGAGTTTGAAAACTAATATATTTTTTTAAAAAAAATTAATTAATTCTTTGAGGATAATTTTTATTTTTGTTGCGGTCAAGCCCGGAACGTATCAACCCATTGTGCCTCAACCCGACCCATACAGCCCGCGCTTAACTTTAATAATGACCCGCCTCATTCCCGCATCGGCTTGGCTTGGCGACTTAGCTACTCGGCTTCTCGGATGAGACGGCTCAGTATAAAAATTATATATCATTTCCTAAGTTTTCGACCTTCCTAAAGTCATTTTTACCCTATTTAACGCATTTGAGGTCAGTAAGACTCCTATTTACACAAATTTATTTAGTTTTAGGACTTATGTTAGAAATAATTATCATGTATAGCTAGGTTATGAGGTTTATATGTCCTAAGCATGTTATATGAATTGATATAGGTGAGAATTAAGCATTGGAATATAGTTTTCGAAGCGGCTATCGAGTAATTAGTAACTTCGGCCAAGGCCAACCAGGGAAGTGACCTTACTATTGGAGTTAACTAATTGATTGATGTATGATAGTGCATGTATCATATTAATTATGTGATGCTTATATGCTCTCTGTATTGTCACGTAATGTATGTCATGCATGCATGCGATATCCGTACAGTACTTTTGTGTTTACGAGCCAAACGCCAATATTTTTCAGAGAAGTACATCATGTAATCAAAGAAAGGCTGGATCGCTCCTCTTTAATCTTTGACGAGGTCAAAGTAGCTCTTTTGAGGTCATTTAACGCTTTCATTTCTTCTGACCCTTTTTCAAATTTGATAAATGTTACACTATATTATGAATGAAATGAAATGTCATGTATGAAATGTTATGTCTTACCATATAAGTTATGTGATGGATTACGTGATATTTGCCATGTATACATGATGCATATATGAAATATATTATGGATGAAAAGAGAAAGGAAATGAAACAACTATTATGTTATGAATGAAAATCATGAGACCTCATGCATGTATGTATGTCATGTACATCGGGATACTTCCCCGTAATGTTATGCTAGTACGGATGCGTACCTTTGATATTTATGTTTGTCATGATATCATGTGGGTCTTTCCTTTTTTGAGGCATCCGATGACGTGTAATGTGTTGTGCCGACCAAGTCGGGCCCAAGGAGTACGTATACGAGCTCATCTAGTAGGTCCATGTGCGTGTACGTGGGCCGTGTGTGGAAGAGTACCATGCATCAAACCCTATCCGAAACTAGAAAGAGCCTAAGGTCATGTTATGGTTTTGAAAGATAGATCTCAATCATATATTGTGTGTGACTGCATTACTAACCCCAATAGTGAGTGAGTTGACTCATTGAGTATTTCTTAAAATATTGAAGTCACATGTTACCTTATATTTTTCAAGTAAAGGAAAAACTCTCATGCACGGATGACGTGAACACGGGAAAGACCATAGAAGTTAGGATAGATCATGATAGGCCAATAGCATTGAATTTAATTAGTAGTTGATAGGTGTTTTATGTCAATTTTTTTTATGTTATATTTATTTATGTTTTGAACCGGATATGTAAGTCAATGGCTTTATTTTAAAAGTATTTATTTTGAATTTCTGCATATGTGATAAAGGATGCATAGAGTGATGTCATTAATTAGCCTAAGAAAATTAAGGGCATTACCGATAATCTTTTATTTTAAACGGTTGAAGATAGTAAAAGTTCAAGATTATTCATGATGTAAATTAGTTTGTGATACGATTAAAAACATGGCTTAAAATTACTTTGGTTCATTAATATAATAATAACTCTTAATGAATGGTTTTATATAGATTAGGGTATTTAAGTTTATATAGATTAGGGTATTTAAGTTTATATAGATTAGGATATTTAGGTTTATTGACTATAAGGAAACTCTAACTAGTTATGATTTTAACATAAATTTTTAGTACGAAAATGAAAAGCTACCTATGAAACTATTAATTGAAAACAATGCATACTACCGTCCTATCTCAGCTTCCATGACCATTCCAGCATTTATCGTTATTCGTGTATGGACGCTTTTGTTGAATCGGTATGGTAACCCTAGAGGTGTGAATAGGGTTTTAACGATACAAATATTTAAGCGTGATTAATTTTACTAATTATGAAATTTTTTAAAGATAGGTAGAAAATGATAATTAATACAATAAAATAGTTCCAGTCAAAACAATAAACCCTTAGAACATGCAATAAACCATAATAATAATTTTGAAATTAAATAGTAATGAGTTAGAAAATATGACACCGTAGTTTTATAGTTGTTCGGTCAAACTCGACATACTCCACTCTCCAAGCCCCTTTTAGGAATTTGAATAAAAAAACTTTCTCGACTCTTTCCACGGATTAGAGCCCAACCGCAACACCGCTCTTTTTACGAGTTCAAGAGCAAACTCAATCCTTTCCACAGCGCAGGATCAAACCGATACAAGTATTTGAATTTGGTAGGAACACACCACAACTCTCTAAAATAGTAGATTTACAATTTGGAGCACTCACGACTATTCCTTCACAATACAATAAAAATCCCTCTCAATAATAAGATAAGTTGTGTATTAAAAATGTGGGGAAGTTGATGAGTTTATATAGAGAAGAAAAGTGGCAAAAAGTAGGAATTAATATTGACTATTGCATTGTGTTATTGTGTTAGAAGTGAAATGGAAGGTAGAGATTAAAAGTAGATAAATAAATAAATAATTTAAATTCATTTATTTAATTTTTTTAAATATAATAATAATATAATATAAAAATAATAAAAATTCAAGTGAATAACGGTCGAATGACAAATTTAAAATTTATTATAAATATAATAATAATAAAAAAAATGTTACGAGTAATTATTAAATTAAAATTTCAAAATTTATTATAAATATAATAATATAATAATAATAAAAAGTATGTGAGTAACACCAAAATTTTAAAATATAATAATATAATATAGTAATAGTAAAAATCGACGGTTAGATTCAAATTTATATTATGTAAAAATAATTTTATTTAGAAATATAATCATAAGAAAAACTCTACCATTTATTCCTCTTCCAAAATTATAAATGTCATACTTTGATTCAGCTGTCACATCATTACGTTGGGTATGTTGTCTCGACTGTAATATCGTCGTTTTAGTTTGATTGGAGTGATTGAAAAGTAGTTAAAATCGTTATTCCCAACCTTATACTATCTACGGTTCAAAATACTGAAAATTGTTAATAATTAAAAGTAAGTTTGTTATCATTAAAACATCAAAAAATTAATTGATTAAAATTAATTAAAATGAGATTGAGGGCTAAAAAGCCAACTATCCCTTTTATGATGACAAACTATTCCAAGAAAAATTCATAAAAACCAAAGTAATACACTAATAATATCAATACATGCTAATATAGGCTAATATAGCATCATAAATTTCATACTTGAAATTCACTCACTACCATATTCTCCTCCTATATTAATGCCTCATAAATGATCAAACACATTTTTCTTAATTTTCTCCTCTTTCTAATCATAAAAAGAACCATTCAAAAATAATAAATTAACAATGACATAATGACTTTCATGAGAACATGCCTTCAAAAATTATAAAATTCAAGATATATCACAACGAATAATATCAAGCTCAAACCTATTTTTGCAAAAAAATTCTTCATTCAACAGCTTCGTAAAAATATCGGCTAATTGATTATTAGAGTTTACAAAATCAAGAATAATATCTCTAATAAAATGATGTCTAATGTAATATGTTTAGTTCTAGAATGATAAATAGGATTTTTGGTTAAATTAATAGTATTTGTATTATCACAAAATATAGGCACACTATCAAATTTTAATCCAAAATCAAAAAGAGTTTGTTTCATCCAAAGAATTTGAGCACAACAACTAGCAACCACAATATATTCCGCTTCGGTAGTAGATAAGGAAACCGAATTTTGCTTTTTACTAAACCAAGAAACTAAGGAACTACCAAGAAATTGACTAAGTTCCACTAGTACTTTTACGATCAAGTAAGCTTCAGCAAAATCCGCATCAGAATATCCTACCAATTTAAATTCAACATTTCTAGGATACCACATTCCTAAATCAATAGTTCCAAACAAATATTTAAATATTCTTTTAACCGCATGTAAATGAGATTCCTTAGGACAAGATTGAACCATAGCACAAACACATACATTAAACATAATATCGGGTCTACTAGCGTCAAGTAAAGTAAAGATCCAATCATACCTCGATAAGCTTTAATATCCACACTTTTACCTTTTTCATCATTGTCAAGCTTAGTAGATGTGCTCATGGGAGTTTTTGCAATCTTACCTTCATTGAACTTGAACCTTTTGAGTAAATCTTTAGTATATTTCTCTTGATCCTTGAGTTGTTTGATTTGAAGTCCAACAAAGAAACTAAGCTCTCCCATCATACTATCTCAAATTCATTAGGCATACATTTAGAAAATTCTTCACATAAGTAAGAATAGTAGAACCAAATATGATATCATCCACGTATATTTGCACTAATAGCATATAATTTTCTTTAATTTTAATAAAAAAATGTAGTATCGAGTTTACCCATTTTAAAATCATTCCCGATAAGAAAATTACTTAAGTCTATCATACCAAGTTCTTGGAGCTTGTTTTAAGTCATAAAGAGCCATTTTCAACTTATAGACATGATGAGGAAATTCAACATTTTCAAATCCGGGAGGTTGTTCTACATAAACTTCTTCCATAATATAACCATTCAAAAATGCTCTTTTCACATCCATTTGATACAATACAAAATTTTTGTAAGAAGCAAAAGCAAGTAACATTCTAATAGCTTCTAATATAGCAACGGGTGCAAAAGTTTCTTCATAATCTATGTCTTCCTCTTGACAATAACCTTAAGCTACAAGCCTAGCTTTATTTCTAATGATATTCCAATTTTCATCCATTTTATTTCTAAAAACCTATTTGGTTCCAATAATAGAAGTATTAGAGGGCCTAGGGACTAATATGAATCATGAAAAATATTACGCAATGCAAGAGGACGAGCTGCAGTATTAATTGAATAATGACTAGTATGCAAAATATGCAAACCTGCTCCATTGCCGACTTGAACTTATTCACCTACATGATAGCGTTTACGCACATCGAGACAATCTAGGTCACTAGTGATATGATCAGTGGCGCCTGTGTTGTTGTACCAATTTGGATCAATCTTGTAAGAGGAAGTAGCCGCCAGTGTCGCAGAAGGAGGTTCATCTTGATAGGACTCATCCATCCTATGCCAGCAGCGAATGACAGTATGCCCCACTTTGCCGCAGATCTGGCAGGAAGGACGAGCAGAAGCGTCACGACGATCACCAGCAGGTCGAGAGGGCGCGCCACCTTGAGAACGGCCACGACCACGATCCCTACGCCCACGGTTATTCTGCTGACCACCAGGACCAGCATAATTGGTCGAAGATCCAGGATTTTACTAAAGTTCAGCCTAGTGTTGTAGTTGGCGAGCTTCAAACGCCATTAGATGTGCAAACACATCATCAAGCGTGAGGACTTCACTCTTGTTAGTCATCGAGGTGACCAAGGGATCATAGTTAGGGCCAAGACCAGCGAGGAGATACGCGATCACGTCATCATCCCGCAAGGAAGAGCCGACGATGGCCAGCTCGGTGGCCAGCCCTTTGATCTTGCAAAAATTATCTGCAGTAGATAGATCACGTTTCTTGGAGGTGACGAGCTAAACACGGATTTGAACAGTGCGAGTGCGAGTTGACGACGAAAACATCCGCTGTAGGGTATCCCACACCTCCTTTGACGTAGTAGCGACAACCACATCGTGAAGAATCTCAGACATGGAGGAGAGAAGGCCGCTAAGAACCTATTGATCCTGATCATACCACCGATCATAGACCGAATTAGAGACCCGGTCAGCACCAGCAGCGGTTGAGGAAGGGACCAGCTTGGCAGGTGCAGCAATGATGCCATCGAGGTAGCCCATAAGCTTCGTACTCCGTAGGTAGGGGAGGAGCTTGGCGCGCCATATGATAAAGTTATTTTTGGTGAGACGGATTGTGACAGCGTGGTGGAGAGGGATTGAGCCAAAGGTCGACGCCATGGTAGATGAGATCGTGTTTGAGATGGTGCATGGGGAGGAGGAAGAAGATATGATAGATATTGTTAATCAATAAACCTTGGCTTTGATACATAGGTTGGATGACACTATGACCTATATGGGTCATGAACTCATGTATTTATAGATGTGTATAATAAGAATTACATGGTGGGCCTTGATCCATGGTACTAAACCAGAAAATCAGTAGATTCTCCTTGATCCAGGGTAACAAACTAGGAGATCAGTAGATTATCTTACTAGGTATAGATGTGACCTATTCTACGTTTAACAGATAGCTCGCTAATCTAAGATAATATTTCTGGCAAAAATTTAGAAAACTCAATCTCCAAATCACGAAAATTATAGAGGTTTTAACGTCGGTTTAAACTTCCCCTATAATGTCCAAAGTTGGGACATTCATATGGAATAAGAATCGAGCAAGGTCGAACTCTCAATCGTGAGTTATAGCCCCATTTAGTTTTTGGGATTCATATTCTCGAGTTTCTTCCAAATTTGAGAGCATTTGTTCATCAGTCTCCTTCAAACTTATTCCTACAACTTCTAAACAAGATTACCCATAAGTTTTATGAAGCAATCAAGCGCTGAAATAACCTAAAACCCATTCCCCCAATCTTGTTCGTCATTAACAAACTTCAAAGTAAGCTTGAAATTCTAATTCTAGCCTACATGAAAATTTTTCGAACAAGGCCAATCCCATTCAATTTCTGCGCCTTCAATGAGTATTTCCATAGAAGACCACGAAGAGAATTAACTCCAAGAACGTGCCCCATTGAAGAAAATCAGTTTCGGGTATAATTTGGGGGTAAATATCGAATTTCTATCTACGGTCCATTTTTCTCCAAATTGAGCATTTCTTTAGCTTCAGAGGATTCAAATGAGTAACTTTGATGAAGAAATCGAGAGCTAAAACATCCTAGATCAAGCTACCCAAGAGATCGATCCTCTGCGTTTTGAAGATGATGATACATGTTAATATGATGATGTAAGATGATGATTTTTTTCTTAATATGACGTTATTTTCCATATTAAGATGAAAAACATGTTTTGAATGCCATATTGCATTATGAGACGTTTTTCCTAGGACACAACCCTTGTTAATGTTAATGATGAGGAAGATATGAAAACTAATGCACACATATTATTATAGTAATATAAGGATGAAATTAGGGTTGTGTCATAAAGATGTTTTAAAGATTAGAAACCATAGGAGCCTCATGCATTCTGTGTGTACATAAACATTGGGCTACTTCCCATTTTATGATGATGAGTACGTACGCGTACACTACGAAGATGATGGTGATCATGTTGCGCATGGCACTCAGGAGTCTATTCACCTCCAGACGTCATTACGAATAACTAGCTCGACTATGATCGATCTAGGGGGTGCGAATTGCCTGGGGATTTACGCTCCCACGAGTGAGTCGTGTGTAGGGAAGTACTACACATCCAATTTAGTCTGGACTGGAGGCCACCCCTACGATGGTTTTAACGATAGGTCCCTAGAGCACGTCTTGCATGTGTTTGCATTTTCACAACCTCAATAGTGGGTCACTTACTGAGTATTCTCAAAATACTCAGGCCGTGTGTTACATACATCTTTTTCAGATAAAGGCAAGGCGTCCCTGTACGGCTGACGACGATATCGCAAATTGAAACCATGGCCACGTGCATAGGCTAGTAGCATTTTTAAATTCTTAAACTTAGGTTAGTATAGGTCGTCATGCATTTCATGCTTTTAAATTATTTGTTATTGCTTTTAAATTAGTTGTTATTGCTGTTTTTAGCTTGTTTTTTTAATTATGTTTCAAACACTTAAACACTTAAGACCATGACAATCTTTTGATTGATGTTATGTTTTTAAGATGAAGTTATGTTTTATGTTGACATTTTAAGAGTTAAATTCCGCATAAGAATTTATATCAAAATGACGGTAGCGACTTTAGGTTACTAGAAATCTAGAGACCGTTAGCCTTATTTGGACCCCTCACCTTTTTTTTTTCTTTTTTTAATGTATATAGCCATTTAAAATCCAATATTTTTTGGATTTCACAGGTTTTCTCTGCTAGCTTGTAAGAATGTATCAAGGCAGAAACTACCTAGAATTGAGTATTAGACCAAGTAAAATGTAAATATGGATGACTTATGAGCTTTTACACTTCAAACTTCAATTTTGATTTAATCATACTTTGAGATTCTGACTACAACATGAATATTTTTAAAAATGGTCATAAATTCCATATATTTATTTTATTTTGAATTTTTATGCATTTTGATTTTAAATGTTCGACATCCCTAGTGTCTCCTATTGTTTTAAAAACGAAAAAAAAATCTAGAATGAGCACAACAAAGATTAGAACATATGTTTATTGTTAGGTTTAGATTATGGTACCCTAGCATCAACCATAGACACGATCAAGAACCTACAAGTAAGCTATTTACTGAGTTTCATACTCACTCTAATTCTTAAATATTTTTTAGGTAATAATTAGATGTTCGGTCGAAGATAGGAGCTGATCTAAAACATATGTCATAGAAAGCCAAACTTAGGATTGAAAGCATCCACCAGTTTGTGTTGCTCTGTTCCAATTTTTTTTTATACTCTTTTTTCTTGATGTACTTTAAGTTCAAACTCAACATGAATATTGTAAATGTAAATGAATGTATTTTGTACTTGTTTTTTTCTTTTAAACTTTTTGAGTCTCTTTTTTATAAATGAAAATTTTTACCATGTTTATATTCTCTTGAGTCCGCATTCATACTGGATAGCTCAAAAATTAGGTCAGGTATGCATGCACATCAAAATGGCAATGAGTGATATGCTAATGTGGAGCAACAATAGCAACAATTTGATATTAGATTGATACCAAATTTGGTGAGTTTCTACATTTTAATTATATGAACTTGACTCCAAGGGCTCCCATCTTTGCCCTCATTATGCTTATCTCTCGCATTTACTCTTTTTGATTATGACACTTCTCTCTCACCCTTTGACATGGTCCTACGGTCGAGACTCGCTTGTCACTATTACTATTGCCTACAACATTGAACTCACGACCTATTCTTTTTTAATTTGGTTTGCCTACAACATTGAACTCACGACCTATTCTTTTTTAATTTGGTTTCGATATTGACATGAGATTTTGTAGGTAAGAACGAAATTTAAAAGTGATTTTAGATATATTAATGTCAATATTAAGGATCCATCCAATAAATTTTTCATTTTTTATTTCTCGTTTCTAGTCTTTTTGTTTCTTGTTTCCTCACTTTTAATAAAGAAAAATGGAACTACATGACTATTTCTTATTTCATGTTATTATTTTATATTTAAGAAAAAAAAAAATGAAAGATGTTGGTAACCATTTCTTATTTCTCATATTCAAAAAATTGCAAATGGATTGTAACGACCTTAATTTCTACTTAACCTAAAGTCGTTACGTATACATATTATTGACATTTTATAAGGAAATACTTCATTCAAAACTTTATCATAAAACATATCCGGGACTTACATGTTTTCTAGAAGGTCTTTAAAATAAAATAACAAAAATTCAAATAACATAAAGTAAAAAATGTCTTATACTGACCTATATGCTACTAATTAAATGCATACTAACCTATACTAACCTATAGTCTACGAAATTCAAATTTGCAAACTGCCCTATGCATGTGCCATGGTCTCATGGGTTGCTATGCCACCGTCAGTCGTACATGGGTGCCTTGTCTTTACCAAGAAAAATAAGAGTAGCACATGGCTTGAGTATTTTAAGAAATACTCAGTAACTGACCCCGCTATTGGGGTTAGATGCAAGCACATACAATTATGAGTAGGACCTATCATATCAATCTATATTCATTAGGCGGCTATCCAAAGTGGGTTAATTGGATGTGTATTTACTGTTCTACACACGGTTCACACATGCGAGTATCGACCCACCAGTCGGTTCGCACACCTCCTTGGCTCCTTTATTGTCGAGCGAGCATTCTTTGGGAGATGTTGATGCTGGACACCCGTTAGGAATAGCGATTGTCGCAGCATTATAATAAATATAATGATTGTTTTCATGTCTCGTAGTGTACGTGTCCATACCATCGTAAAAGAAGAAGAGGTATTCTCCGATGCCTCAACACACAATGATGCATGAGGTCCCAACGTTTTTCCTTTCACATTCCATGCACATATTGTTGGAAAAATAAACTTAAATGGGTTTTTTTGTTTGTTTTTAATTCAGTCAAAGCAACTTAATTATGAGGGCACAAGTAAGAGAGCAAATAGGGAGAAATTTACGAAAAGTAAATGGGTGAAAGAAATCGTGGGTAGTTAAAGCCAAATTTGTCATCAGGAAAGGTTATAAAAAAGATCTCATGTATTGAATGTAAAATGTGTGCGCAGAGGGAAATAATAACAAGAAAGAGAAGGAAAAATATTTATTGTCTGAGTTACTGTGTAAGAACCTCTTTCTCTCCTTGTTTCTCTCTCTTTGCGACACCTCCTTTCAACAAAGTGGTATCAGAGCAGCGTTAGTTTTTTAACAAATTGGTATCAGAGCGCTTTCAATTTCAACACATATCATATCATTCATTGTATTACAACATGCAATACAATGAATGATATGATATTGCTGCAAGAGCAATAATGCGCTGACGCATGTTCATGTCGCAGTAGGGTCGAGGCGTGGGTCGAGGCGCGTGTCGTCAGGTCTCTGCTATAGGTGCGTTGGCCGCGGGCCATGAGGCTTGGCTGGACTTGCTGCAGGTGGGTTGATACGGTGGTATCAAGTAGTGGGTGTTGGGTTGCAGATAGGTAATTGGCCAAGTGGTTTGTTGAATGTCGTCGGTATACAGGTTAGCGGTTGGGTATCCGATCTGGATCCGACTCGATAGGTCGTCTTCCTTGCCCGTTTTCCTTGTTAGCGAACACGACTCTCCACAATGGTATGATATTGTCCCCTTTGAGCATAAACTCTCATGGCTTTGCTTTGGGCTTCCCCAAAAGGCCTCATACCAATGGAGAGAGTATTCTTATGATTATAAACCCATGATCATTCCCTAAATTAGCCAATGTGAGACTTTCATCATCCAACACCTCCCCTCGAACAAAATACGCGTCCCCTTAATCGAGGCTCGACTCCTTTGGAGTCTTAGTCATTTTTTACTATGCCTTCGAGGATGGTTGACTCCTTTTTCTTTTGGAGTCATTTGTTCGACATTTGAGAATTTACCAATCTATTGGCACGACTAAGTTTAGGGCATGGTACCACATCGGCTAATTTAGGGAATGATCATGAATTTATAATCAAAATAATACTCTCTCCATTGGTATGAGGCCTTTTGGGGAAGCCCAAAGCAAAGCCATGAGAGTTTATACTCAAAGTGGACAATATCATACCATTGTGGGGAGTCGTGTTCGACTAACATGGTATCAAAACCATGCCCTAAACTTAGTCGTGCCAATAGATTGGTAAATCCTCAAATGTCGAACAAAGGACTCCAAAAAGAAAAGGAGTGCCTCCTTGAAGGCAGTAAAAAATGACTAACACTCCAAAGGAGTCGAGCCTCGATTAAAGGGAGGCGTACTTTGTTCGAGGGGAGGTGTTGGATGACGAAAGTCCCACATCGGCTAATTTAGGGAATGATCATGGGTTTATAATCAAGGAATACTCTCGGGAAGCCCAAAGCAAAGTCATGAGAGCTTATGCTCAAAGTGGACAATATCATACCATTATGGAGAGTCGTGATTTCTAACATTCCTCATAATTCTCTTATGAGTTTCTCTCTCTTCTCGATGTCGTTCCAACAGTCTTTTCGTCATCATTTTTCTCTAGATCTGAGTCGTCTCACACCTCTAGTTACTCCCCTTCATAGTGAATGTGTCGAAACATTAATATAATCCTAAAATAGAGAGATACGACGCTATTATTTCCTTTCGACAAACACTCCTTGGCGGCGACATGCACACAGTGCAACAACCGTATGAAGGATGATTTGCTTACCTTCTGTGTATACGTGCTTGATGGTCATCGATTCCTACGTTGGAAACAACCCTCTATCGAACGTTACGATTGATTCACAGTGTCATCGACGTGCTCGTTGAAAAACTTGATCTCTCTCCTTCTTTAATAACCCAAAGTTTTAAAATAATAATAAAAAAAAATGAAACGGATTGTCCCACATTACTTAAAGGTGAGAAGGGAGGTCCCTCACTTCATTTTAGAATCTCATTCAATGGTTCGAAGTCAGTCGAAGAATACACTTTGTGACTGCTCAAGGCCAGCATTTTGGCTAATCAGGCTTGGGTCTGATATGCTTGAACCCTTAGTTTCAATTTTCGGAAGCATTTAATGTTAGAATGACTATCTTTTAGCTAGTTTAAATTTTTGGAGTCAATTTAAGGTATTTATACATAGTTATTTGAATTATTAGGAGTATGTTTAAATTATTTTGTGCAAAAGGCTTAGATAGTTTAAATGGTGAGGAGTAAGTTTAAATTATTTTATGCAAAACTAGGTGAGTCAATTTTCCTAGTAAAACTCTAACTTAGGCAGAGGCTTAGATAGTTTTAATGATTGTTATATTTCTTAGGCAGAATTAAATTTCAGAGCAACATTAAACTAGCATCAAGGAGTCGTAGTAGCTTCGGCCCTAAGTCAATCAAGAAAGTGACGTTACTATCAGCTTGGTCAGAAAACTTATCTTATGTATGACGACACGTGCCTAGTGGTGTTGGCACGTATCATTTATACTTTATATGATGTGATGGGATTTAGCTAAATTATGATAACTTTAATTGATGATGATATAATGATAATGATGTGTGATGTTATGATGATGTGTAATATTATTATAACGTTATTTGATGATGATATGATGATGTTGATATGATGATGATGATGTAATGATGATGACGTTATATGATGATGTGTGATAATTGTATCGTAAGCAAAGTGTATTTTCAAACATCTGTAAATTCAAGTTGGTTCGATTTCACTCAAACTAGTTTGAAGGGAATCCATGATCAACTCAATGCATAAAATTGAACCTAACACAATCCAAATAAGTTTATCACCCAACTAAAATCGTACAAGATTAATAAATTCTTTAAACACTCCTATTCATTCCTATTTGTTATTGTGTTTTTGATATAATTATTGAAATCTAGGACGAACAAAGAGAGGGATTGTTCTTCCTACCTTTTAATTGGCTTTGGAATTCATCGTTCATACAAATTCTTGGTTTCTTTTCATATCCGAGACACAATCATGCCTCCCATTTGCCTTTTCCCTCACATTCATATTTTAATAATTATGACTATGGATTTTTCACTCAATTTCAAACGTCATTTTGCCCATCTCCATCAACCATTCCTTACATGCTCTTTTGGACCACACCTCCACTTATTCATTTTATTCTTATTCTTATGATTTTATATCTTTTAGATTTTTTTTTTTTCTAAAATCATTATTTTTTTAGAGAGATTTTTTTCGTTAGATAAACGTAGCTGGACATGAAAATTGTATTTTTTATTTTTTTGTCTTCGTCCCTGTCCTCACCTAATTCTTTGCCTCGTCCCGCTTTACATTTTTACGTGTAAATATATATATCCATTATTTATTTATATATATATATATATATATATATATATGCTCTTTTGTCTTTTATGACTTTCTACAAATATTACAACGGTTAGGTTTCTAATATTAAGTTATGTTGAAATATATATATATATATAACTACGTTATAATATTAAAATTTAATTTTTTAAAAATTATGTTGGTAGAACATTTTATTATATTATCTTTTTGCTTATAAACATTATATTAGATTACATTTTTTTTAAATTGTATGGTAAAAAAAAAATTATGCATTAGAAAATTTCATAACCATTTAGAAAAAAACTAAAAAAGGAAAAATAATTCTCGCAAGGAACCTAATGTAACGATCCTAATTTTCTACTAACCTAAAGTCGCTACCAAATGTATGACGTAACTTCTTATGCGAAAATATTCATTTAAAACGACTTCATAAAACAATCCGATGAACTTACATGTTTAGGAAATGGTCTTAAAATAGTACAAAGGAAATATTAAAATAAAGGTAGGTAAATATAAAAATAGCAATGTTCTACACTAACTTAGATCTACGAAATTAAATGCAACTACCCTATGCAAGTTCCAAGGTCTTTAATTGCGAGGTTGTCGTCAACCGTGTAGGGTTGCCACGCCTTTACCTGAAATATAAAAGTAGCACATGGGTTAAGTATTTTAAGAAACACAGTAACCGACTCCACTATTGTGGTCAGGGAATGCAAATACATGCTATCATGATTTAAGACCTATCATTTAAAATCATCACAAAGGTGGCCTTCAGTGGACACAAATTGGTTGTGTAGTACTTCCCTACACATGACCCACATGTGTGAGCGTGGGCCCACCAGGCAGACTAGCACACCCTCTGAGCCTGCATGGTCGGGTTAGTTGGTTGTAGCCAGATGTCCGGAGGTACAACAATCCATCGTATGTCATGCAAAGCATGATATGATCATCATCATTATAATGTACACATTCATACTCATCATAAAAGGGGAAGTATCCCAATGTAAATGAACATACGTTATGCATGAGGTCCCTATACTTTTAATTTTAAATCATTCATGCGACACAACCTCATACATCCTTCACATCCTTCACCATCCATGCATAAGTTTTCATACATTCATCATTCATAACATCACTTAGGAGCTATGTATCAAAAAAACTCTTCATTATCATAATGCAACATGGCATCTCGTACATGCACATTACATAACATGAGATATCATCATACTATGTCATATCATCTTAATGCATCTCATGTCATCATATCATAATGTATCATCATCATAACGTATCATAGCATCATAATACATCACATCGTCATAACATAATAAATCATCATCATAACATATCAAAGCATCATAATACATCACATCATCATAACATAATGCATCATCATAACACATCATAATATCTTAGCAAATCACATCATTATAACATATTACGTCATCACAGTACATCATATCAACATATATGACATCTGCAAGGGTCACTAGGCACGTGTCATCATACATAAGACAAGTCTTTCGACCAAGCCGATAGTAGGACCACTTACTAAGTTGGCCTAGGCCGAAACTACTACGACTCCTTGATGCTAGCTTAACGCTGCTTTCTGAAATTTAATTCTACCTAAGAAGTCCCACAATTATAAATTAGCATTCTAATATGGGAATTAGCTCACCTAATATAACATAAAATAATTTAAACTAACTCCCAATCATTTAAACTAACTAAACCTAATTTTGCATAAAATAATTTAAACTAAACTCAAAAAATTTAAACTAGCTAAAAGGTAGTCATACTAACCTTAAACGCTTTTGAAGAGTTGCAACTAGTATGAAAGGGTCCGAGCGTATCAAACCTAAGCCAAATCAGCAAATATTGAAGGGTCCAAGCGTATGATTGTTGGACTCCTTAGGTAGAATTAAATTTTAGAGAGCATCGTTAAACTAGCATCAAGGAGTCGCAATAGTTTCGGCCTAAGCCAACCAAATAAATGGCCTTACTATCGGCTCGGTTGGAAGACTTTTCTTATGTGTGTCGACACCAGCCAAAAGTGACGTTGGCCAATATCATTTACGCTTTACATGATGTGATGGGTTTTAGCTAAATTATGATAACTTTAATTGATGATGACATAATGAGGATGATATAATGATGATGATGTTATGATGATGTTATATGATGACGTGTGATATTATTATAACTTTATTTGATGATGATATGATGATGTTGATATAAGGATGATGATGTAATGGCGATGACATTATATGATTATGTGTGATATTATTCTAACGTTAATGGATGATGACATGATGACAATGTCATATAATGATGATGTATGATGTTATGATGTTATGATGACGTACATGATGGTTATATGATGATGACGATGTCACATTAATGAGGATGTATGATGTTATGATGATGACATAATAATGATGATGTATGTTAATATGATGATGTAAATTTGTATGATGATGAAATGGGTTAGCATGACGTTATTCCATATCAAGATGGCGTGCATGTATTGGATGTCATGATGCATTACGATGATGATTTATTTTTCTAAGGACACAACTCTAATCGAAGTTAATGATGATGAGCGTATGAAGACCAACACCTACATATTGCTTAGTGTAACATATGAACGGTGTATAGGGTTGTGTCACGAAAATGATTTAAAATATGAAAACTATAAGGTCCTCATGCATTTTTTGTGTACATATACATTGGGATACTTCCCCATTTATGATGATGAGTACGGATGTGTACGCTATGATAATGATGATGATCATGCCTCACATGACACTCAGGGATCCACTGACCTCCGAAGATCGTTACGGACAGCTAGCTCGACTATGATGGGTCCAGGGGGTGCGAACCGCCGGGAGATCCACACTCACATGAGTAGGTCATGTGTAGGGAAGTACTACACATCCAATTTTATCCGAACTGGAGGCCACCTCTATGATGGCTTTTAAATGATAGGTCCCTACCTCATGAGTTGCATGTGTTGCATACCCCAATGGTGGGTCACTTACTAAGTATTTCTTAAAATACTCAAGTCATGTGCTATTCTTTTTCAGGTAAAGGCAAGGTATCCCTATACGACTGACTATGACAACACAATTCGAGACCATGGCACATGCATATGATAGTTGTACTTGTTTTCTTAGATTTAAGTTAGAATAAGATCTTTTAGTTTTAACGTTATTTATTTTATTTAGTTTTTCATTGTGTCATTTAAAAGATTTTGTTTTCGAACACGTAAGTCCATGGCAGTGTTTTAAGATGAAATTTATGTTTTATGAAGAAGTTTTAAATGTTTAATTCTACCTAAGAGCATAGATTATGATGACGGTAACGACTTTAGGTTAGTAGAAATCTAGGGTCATTACACGTTCTCTCTCTATTGTTCACTCTCTTCTCTTGCAGGTGGTGTTCTGAAGGATGACATGTGCTCGTGAAGTTGTTTGGGGTGTCATGGGAGTAAGGGGAGTGTGGTTTTGTTGGGGACGCTAGAATTCCAACACCTGTCGAAATTCTCGCATTTTTCGACGACTGCGCTGAATTTATTTTTTTTATACTGTCTGTTAGATCAATATTGTATAAATTTTACATGAGAATGAGAATATATTCTCAAAATTAAATTTGAAAATCTATGCAATATTTATTTTTAGATACTTATGGTGTATTTTAGGAGTAAGAACAAAGGAAGTTAATATCATAATTTATGTTTTTGGAAAAAAAACTAAAAATAAGAAATAAGAACTTTGATTTTGTTTTTTAAATTTTAGATAAGCTTCTAAAAGAAAGCAAAAAAAAAGTTATTGAACACTTTTGTTTCTCTATTTCTAGAAAAGCAAACGTATAAACAACAAAATTATGAAACAAAGCTTAAGATTCTTCTATCATTTCCTTTTGACCTATGCAACAACAATCTCAAATAAGTCATTAGAGATAGACCCATGAACAAAAAAGTGGATATTTGGACGGGTAGAGGTGGGAAAATAATAATCATCAATTTTCAAGTATGAATCTATTTGGTCTCGTTCTTAAACTTTTAATTTTTATCAAACACAATCTTGAATTTAAAAATATTTAATTTTTTGAGATAGGTAAAATTTTTAAAATGAGTTGTTCAAGAATTTATTTCTCTTAATATATTCATAAATTTTTAAAAATATTGAATAGGTTAAAAGATTTGATATATCTAAAATGAAAACACAAATTTATTAAACAAAAATAAAAATTTTAAAGACTTATATAGAGGCTTATTAAATACAAAATTAAAAATTTTAAGATAATTAAATACGTTTCAAGGTTTAAAGAGAGAAAATTTAAAATTTAAGAGATAGATTTCTCAGTTCACCTTAATACAATAATATATGTCTTAAAAAGAAAAAAAAAAGAAATTAAAATCTAAGAATAGACATAGAAATTGTCTTACTTTGTTTAGTTTGATTGGTTGATGCATATTAATTTTTACAAATGCCGTTTAAATTTTTAAAAAATTTCATTAATTCATAAAATTTAGATTGGTTTAAAAACTTATGATGATAATCTTAACTAAAGTGTCATTTTTATCTCTAAAAAAAATTTAAAACTTCTAAAATACTTATAGACGAAAATATTATTATCACATTTTAAAAATATTCGTGAACCTTTAAAAGTAATGTTAATATCTTTCACCTTTTAAAACAAATTTATAAACGATCTTATTGTTAGTATATGAACGGAAACCTTATACCTATCACTCCTGCACCATCTCATCACTCCTGCACCATCTCGTTCAATAACATCATAGGTTCCAACAACAAATTCCCTCTCATCATCTCATCCAAAATCAGAATTACTGCCTAAAATTTAGTGGACAAAAATCCTCTCTCATCACCTCTCTCACCCAAAATGCCTAAAATTTATTTGTAATCCTATTTCAGATTTACCCATACATATTTATTTGGAGAAAAACAAAAATGTCTCACTTGATTTGGAGAGAGAAAAACAAAAATAGTCTCAGTAGAATATTAGATCTTTCTTCTTGCAATTATTTAGATTTGATTTAAAAATTAAGTTTCAGTATATCAGTAGTCAAAAGAATAGATTAAAAAAAGAGTCAAAATTAAAAGAAAAAGCAGAGTACTTATAGAGAAAGAAAATGAAAGATCAAAGTAAATATTCCAATATTTGTATAATAGTAACAATGTGTTTCTTTAAAACAGTAATAATAGAAAACTGAGATCGTTAATACATAATTTTATATATATATATATGATAACGTTCCAAGACTCTATTCATGCAAAATCTTTAATGCTGCATGAAGTTTAACACATGGCTCATTGTAAAATTTAGAGAACTGAACGTGAAATTGATGTCATGGATTCATATTGGTTTACTTTGATACAAAGGACAAAATCGAACATTCATTAAAGAGAAATTGGTGACACCAGCCTAAGCTAATCAGGTAAGTGGCCTTACTAGAGGCTAAAAATTGTATGAGTTATGATGATGTATGAGTTGTATCGTATGATGTCGTACACTAGTATATGATGATGTATGAGTTGTATTGTATGATGTCGTATACTAGTATATGATGATGTATGAGTTATGATGCTTGATGATGTGGGTAGTATATATATTTTGATGAATGACGTACTTGATATGTTTGATGCACTTTATGGCAATATAATGAGTATGATGATTGCATGACGTTTACCTTAATATGATGATGTTTTCTATATTGAGCATGCTATATGATGATGAGTGTCATATTGCATCATGTTGTTAGATCGACATAGTACACAACCCTAAGAGCATGAAAATGATATTAATATAAATATCCACGAGTAGGTGTTACCTAGAGTAACAAATAGATAAGGCTAGAGGGTTGTGTCAGAAGAGACATTATGATGGATTTAGAGGGACCTCATGCATATTATATGCTCATAAGCATAGGGCTACTTCCCCTATAAATGATGAGTGCGGACACGCACAGTATGATGATGAGTGCGAATAAGCACAGTATGATGATGAGGGTGTTCATGAGGTGCATGACACTATGGGGCTTTGCTAATCTCCAGACGTCACAACAGATTAGCTTGACCAGAGGGTCCAGGGGGTGTGCAAGCGCCCTGGGGATTCACACTCGCATGTGTGAGTCGTGTGTAGGGAAGTACTACACATCCAATTGTCGGAGATTGGAAGCCACCCCTATGATGTTAGAGATAGGTCCCTAAATCGATTGTATGTGTTTGCATTTGCATGACCCCTATAGTGGGGTCACTTAGTATTTTTCGAAATACTCAGGTCGTGTGCGACATCATTTTTCAGGTAAAGGCAAAGCAAGGTACACTTGTACGGAGGACGGCAACATCGCAATCAGAGACTGTGGCACGTGCATAGGGTAGACTCATATTTAAATTCCTAGTCTTAGATTAGAATAAGTTGTTTTGCATTTCATCGTTTTAAATCATTTTGTATTTATTTTTATTCTCTAAATTTCAGTATTTCGTATTTAAATACAAAAGATCATTAATGTGTTTTTCCAGAGAAGAGGTTGTTTTAAGCGTTTTCGGAGTTTATGTTATAAATGATGTTCATTTTAAGAGTTATATTTCTATATTAGAGAAGAGCATAAGACGTTAATAGTGATTATGAATATGTAGAAATTTATGGTCGTTACATAAAAGAACCAAATTGAAAATACATTAACTATTTAGATGTTGAAAATTCTTATATTTATGTTTTAAAATGTAAAAAAAAAAATCGAAAGAAATTTTAAAAATTGAAAAATAAAATAATCGAATTAAGAAGGTACTCAAGAAGTGAAAGAAAAAAAAATGATAAGTGGAGAATTGTTGAGTCATAAATTGAATAAAGAAGAATAAATAAAAAATCAATATAATCTTAGATAATTACAAGATTAAACCATTAATGCTATTTTTAAATCCATAAATATTTTAGAAAGGTATATTTAGTTTTTTATAAAAAATTTAACTAATATATATGAACTGAGATATTTTTAATTCACTTTTAAAAGTACAGAATATTTTTCAAATAATTGTTTCCATCTAAAATATATTAGATTATCTTTTAATTTTTTTTAAAAAAAATTTAAAGATACTATTTAAGAGAAATTCTAAAATTCAGAAATATTTTTATTAATTCAATCTTATTATTATCCAATCCATTTTTAACATTATTTTCGTATTAAATGGTCATTATAAAATTTATTGTTATTAAATAAAAGTAAAAAAAAAAAGGTTTTGAAGTAACCTGTTTCACGTTAAAATGATTAGAGCATATCTTTGAATTAATGATTTATTATTAAGTGTATACACATTTCCTTCATTCCAACAAAAAATCCACAAACAGAACAATGGATTCTAACCCTCAACTCTTGTATCATTATTGAAAGAAAACGCAACCCAAATCTCCCTCGCCCTCCTTGTGCCTACTCCGCCCTCGTCTTTCTTCTCATCAACAGCCATCTTGAACCGACAAACTGGACATGTCCCATGGATACCAAGCCATTTCTCTATACAATCGCGATGGAATTTGTGTTTGCAAGCCAATTCCTTGGCTAAGCAACCAATTTCCCACTCATTCAAACAGATTGCACACTCACAAGGCAGCTCCTCTGCCTGGAGTTCGACTGTGGGAAACGCTTCTATGGAGGCCTTGGAGGCCGATGGCTGGCCCTCCTTCCCACCCAAATCGCGCAATAACGCTTCCAACCTCGAACGACCCTCGATCACAATCATACTCTGTGTAAAAGGGTTGATCAGCAAAATCCTCTCGCTTCCATTTTCGTTTTCCATTCTCGATTTCAGAAGAGACCCCTTTGTGTTCCGAGGAAATTTCAGGGGATTTGGAAATAGGGCCTTCACGATAAAAGGTCAAACCGTATTATGAAGAAGCTGTGGGCGAAGCCCACAATCAGGAAGGATCTGGAACTTTTTTACGTTTTATTCTTCTTATTTTGCATTTAAAAAATTAAAGGTAAGCAAATTTATCTAAAACAAATATGAGGAATGTTTTTCCAGTTTTCAAGCTACTTGCTCAAAATTGTGGCCGTCTCTAGACAGAAAATTAGTTGGAGATCTACTGTGGTAACTTGAATACAAATTTAAAATTGTGTCTGCCTCTGAAAAGAAAATTAGTTGGAGATCTCGGTAACTCGAAAACAAATTCAAATTTGTGTCTGCCTCTGAGAAGAAAATTAGTTGGAGAACTCCGTCTAACTTGAATACAAATTCAAACTTGTATCTGCCTCTGAAAAGAAAATTAGTTGGAGATCTTCCGTCTGAGAAGAAAATTAGTTGGAGAACTCCGTCTAACTTGAATACAAATTCAAACTTGTGTCTGCCTCTGAAAAGAAAATTAGTTGGAGATCTTCCGTTCTAACTTGAATACAAATTAAAAATTGTGTCTGTCGCCTCTCTGAAAAGAAAATTAGTTGGAGATCTCCTAGGCTAACTTGAATACAAATTCAAAATTGTGTCTGCCCCTGAAAAAAATTATTTGGAGATCTCCTGTGCAATTATTTGGAGATCTCCTGTGCTAACTTGAATACAAATTCAAAATTGTGTCGGGCTCCCAGAAGAAAATTAGTTGAAGATTTCCGGTGGTAACTTAATACAAATTCAAAATTGTGTCTACAGGAGAAAATTGGTTGGAGATCTTGTGGTAACTTCATACAAATTCAAAATTGTGTAAGAAAATTAGTTGGAGATCTCCTCTGCTGACTTCATACAAATTCAAAATTGTGTCTGCCTAGGAAAAGAAGCCTCGGAAAAGAAAATTAGTTGGAGATCTCCCTGTGTAAGTTGGAGATCTCGTATGGTAACTTGAATACAAATTCAAAATTGTGTCAGTCTCCGAAAAGAAAATTGGTAACTTGAATACAAATTCAAAATTGTGTCAGTCTCCGAAAAGAAAATTAATTGTGTCGTGCCTGGCCGAAGAAAATTAGTTGGAGATATGGCGTGGTAACTTGAATACAAATTCAAAATTGTGTCTGCCTCTGGAAAAGAAAATTAGTTGGAGATCTCCTGTTGTAACTTAATACAAATTCAAAATAACTGGAATACAAATTCAAAATTGTGTATGCCAGAAAAGAAAATTAGTTGGAGATCTCCTATTATAACTTGATACAAATTCAAAATTGTGTATGCCGCCTCTCAAAAGAAAATTAGTTGGAGATTTCATGTGTAACTTGAATACAAATATTCAAAATTGTATTAGTTGGAGATTTCAGGTGGTAACTTAATACAAATTCAAAATTGTATTAGTTGGAGATCTCATGTGATAACTTAATACAAATTCAAAATTGTATTAGTTGGAGATCTATGTGGTAACTTGAATACAAATTCAAAATTGTATTAGTTGGAGATCTATGTGGTAACTTGAATACAAATTCAAAATTATGTATTGTGTCCGCCTCTAGGAAGAAAATTAGTTGGAGATCTGCTGTGGTAACTTGAATACAAATTCAAAATTGTGTCTGCCTCTTAGAAGAAAATTAATTAGTTGGAGATCTTCTGTGGTAACTTGAATACAAATTCAAAATTGTGTCAGTCACGTGGAAAGAAATTAATTATTTGGAGATCTGTAACTTGAATACAAATTCAAAATTGTGTCTGCCTCTTGGAAGAAAATTAATTATTTGGAGATCTCCTGTGGTAACTTGAATACAAATTCAAAATTGTGTCCTCTTAGAAGAAAATTAATTATTTGGAGATCTCTTAGAAGAAAATTAATTATTTGGAGATCTCGTGTGGTAACTTGAATACAAATTCAAAATTGTGCCGCCTTTAAGAAGAAAATTAGTTGGAGATCTCTTGTGGTATCTCCTGTGGTAACTTGAATACAGTTGTGGTATCTCCTGTGGTAACTTGAATACAAATTCAAAATTGTGTCGGCCTCTAAGAAGAAAATTAGTTGGAGATCTCCTGTGGTAACTTGAATACAATCTCCTGTGGTAACTTGAATACAAATTCAAAATTGTGTCGGCCCCTGAGAAGAAAATTAGTTGGAGATCTCCTGTGATAACTTGAATACAAATTCAGAATACAGTTGGAGATCTCTTGTGGTAACTTGAATACAAATTCAGAATACAGTTGGAGATCTCTTGTGGTAACTTGAATACAAATTCAGAATACAGTTGGAGATCTCTTGTGGTATCTCCTGTGGTAACTTGAATACAAATTCAAAATTGTGTTGGCCTCTACGAATAAAATTAGTTGGGGGAGATTAGTTGGAGATCTCCTGTTCTAACTTGAATACAAATTCAAAATTGTGCCGGCCTTTAAGAAGAAAATTAGTTGGAGATCTCATGTGGTATCTCCTGTGGTAACTTGAAAACAATTGGAGATCTCTTGTGGAGATCTCTTGTGGTATCTCCTGTGGTAATTCAAAATTGTGTCGTAGTTGGAGATCTCCCGTGGTAACTTGAATACTAATTCAAAATTGTGTCGGCCTCTAAGAAGAAAATTAGTTGGAGATCTCCTGTGGTAACTTGAATACAAATTCAAAATTGTGTTCGCCTCTCGAAAGAAAATTAGTTTGAGATCTCCTGTGGTAAGAATACAAATTAAAAATTGTGTCTGCCCGGAAGAAGAAGAAAATTAGTTGGAGATCTCTTGTGGTAACTTGAATACAAATTAAAAATTGTGTCTGCCCCTAAGAAGAAAATTAGTTGGAGATCTCCTGTGGTAACTGAATACAAATTCAAAATTGTGTCGGCTCCTGTGGTAACTGAATACAAATTCAAAATTGTGTCGGCCCTCGCCCCTAAGAAGAAAATTAGTTGGAGATCTCCTGTGGTAACTTGAATACAAATTCAAAATTGTGTCGGCCCCGAAGAAGAAAATTAGTTGGAGATCTCCTGTGTAACTTGAATACAAATTCAAAATTGTGTCTGCTCCTAGAAGAAAATTAGTTGGAGATCTCCTGTGATAACTTGAATACAAATTCAAAATTGTGTCTGCTCGGAGATCTCCTGTGGTAACTTGAGAGAAGAAAATTAGTTGGAGATCTATCTCCTATATAACTTGAATACAAATTTAAAATTGTGTCTGCCTCTAGGAAGAAAATTAGTTGGAGATCTGTGGTAACGGTAATACAAATTCAATTAGTTGGATCTAACTTGAATACAAATTCAAAATTGTGTCTGCCGGTAACAAGTAAATTAGTTGGAGATCTCCAGTGGTAACTGGAATACAAATTCAATTAGTTGGATCTAACTTGAATACAAATTTAAAATTGTGTCTGCCTCGAGGAAGAAAATTAGTTGGAGATCTCCTGTGGTAACTGAAATACAAATTCAATTAGTTGGATCTAACTTGAATACAAAAGTTGGATCTAACTTGAATACAAATTCAAAATTGTGTCGGCCTGTCACAAGTAAATTAGTTGGAGATCTCTAGTGGTAACTGGAATACAAATTCAATTAGTTGGATCTAACTTGAATACAAATTCAAAATTGTGTCGGCCTCTAAGAAAAAATTAGTTGGAGATCTCCTGTGGTAACTTAATACAAATTCAAAATTATGTCTTCCTCTTAAAAGAAAATTAGTGTGGTAACTTAATACAAATTCAAAATTATGTCTTCCTCTTAAAAGAAAATTAGTTGGAGATCTTGTAACTTAACTTGAATACAAATTCAAAATTGTGTATGCGCCTCCGATCAGAAAATTAGTTGGAGATCTATCTACGGTAGTAACTTGAATACAAATTCAAAATTGTGTCTGCCTCAGGAAGAAAATTAGTTGGAGATCTCCTGTGCTAACTGAAAATTAGTTGGAGATCTCCTGTGTGACTGGAATACAAATTCAATTAGTTGGATCTAACTTGAATACAAATTCAAAATTGTGTCTGCCTCTAACAGATCTCCAGTGGTAACTGAAATACAAATACAGTTGGATCTAATTTGAATAGAAATTCAAAATTGTATCTGCCTCTAAAAAGAAAATTAGTTGGAGATCTCCTGCTAACAATTGTGGAATACAAATACAATTCGTTGGATCTAAACTTGAATACAAATTCAAAATTGTGTCTGCCTCTAAGAAGAAAATTAGTTGGAGATCTCCTGGTAACTTAATACAAATTCAAAATTGTGTCCGGCCTCTGAAAAAGAAAATTAGTTGGAGATCTCTGTTGTAACTTAACTTGAATACAAATTCAAAATTGTGTATGCCTCTGAAAAGAAAATTAGTTGGAGATCTCTTGCGGTAACTTAATACAAATTCAAAATTGTGTCAGTCGAAAATTAGTTGGAGATCTCGTGTTGTAACTAATACAAATTCAAAATTGTGTCGGAATTAGTTAGAGATCTCTGTTGTAACTTAACTTGAATACAAATTCAAAATTGTGTATGCCGCCTCTCAAAAGAAAATTAGTTGGAGATGTCCTGTAACTTAATACAAAGTTGGAGATCTCTGTAACTAATACAAATTTAAAATTGTGTCTGTCGAAAATTATTGGAGATCTCCTGTTAACTAATACAAATTCAAAACTGGATTGTGTCTGCAGCCTCTGAAATGAAAATTAGTTGGAGATCTGCTAACTTGAATACAAATTCAAAATTGTCTGCTTCCGAGAAGAAAATTAGTTGGAGATCTCCTGTGTAATGGTAACTTGAATACAAATAGAAGAAAATTAGTTAGAGATCTGCTATTGTAACTTGAATACAAATAATATTAGTTGGAGATCTCCTGTGCTAACTTGAATACAAATTCGAAAATTAGTTGAGATCTCCTGTGGTAATTTGTTGAAGATCAATGGAGATCTCCTGTAGTAATTTGAATACAAATTCAAAATTGTTTGTGTGGCCCAATGAAAATTAGTTGGAGATCTCTAACTCGAATACAAATTCAAAACTTTTTTAGCCTCTAAAAAAAAATTAGTTGGAGATCTTCATAGTAACTGGAATACAAATTCAAAATTGTGACGGCCTTCAAAAAGAAAATTAGAAATTATGGTAACTCGGAAAAGAAAATTAGTTGGAGATTTTGTGACAGTATACAAACTCAAAATTGTGTTGGAAAGAAAATTAGTTGGAGAAGGAGAGTTCTAGACCGAATTGTCCGTTCTCAAAAGAAAGAAAAAAAATGAAAAATATTTTCTTAACTAAATTAAATCATATTTAAATTTTAAATATATATTTTTAATATAACTAAGATACATTAATTATTTTAATATTTAATATATCAAATACAATAAATAAAATTTATAGTATATTTAATATATAAAATATTAATTTAACTTTTTAAACTAAATATATCTTTTTTATTTTTATATTAATATATTAAATACTAATGTGAATACTCCAAATTAAATATATTTTCTCATTTATATTTATTATATCTAATATATTAATTATTAATTTAAATACTTTCATTTTTTCTTTCAACTAAATTGATTTTTGCAAGACAACAAGATAACTATAAATTTAATTAATTAAACTCTTTAATTACTTAATTTTCGTTCCTTAATTATAAATTATTCTATTATAGACCTAAAGTTGCACTCTTATGCGTAGTAGGATCAGTTGTATCCATTGATATAATCATTATAGGTAAGTTAATCATTCGCGAGTTGTTCGTAATTACAATTGGGTTAAAAGTCAATTTTACCCTTGTAATTATATTTGAGACCTTAATACTACTCATTCTCTA
This sequence comes from Cucurbita ficifolia, assembly GCA_033971965.1. Taxonomy (NCBI): domain Eukaryota; kingdom Viridiplantae; phylum Streptophyta; class Magnoliopsida; order Cucurbitales; family Cucurbitaceae; genus Cucurbita; species Cucurbita ficifolia. Next base: position 5,415,122 of record CM066966.1, read on the forward strand.
ATGAACCATTTGTTTATAATTCAATATTAAACAAAATTTCTCTCGAGTCAGTGAGAGAACAGGGATCCATTGTTCAAGTCCTGAAATCAATACTTAAAAATAACTACTCATCTACTTACCCATATATGAGAATCCTTACCGGAAAAGAAGTGAATTCCATATCGCAAAGTTTTGCTCTGAGCTCCCTATTTGATCAGGTCCCTAAATGGTAGGCATATTGAATTGGCTACAAAAATCATTTTTAGACATGCAAATCAAAGAACAAGCCCCCACGAGTAAGACTTCATAACTCACTCAAAATTAAGATCGAATTACATATGATCATCTTGTTAAATATTAATCTTCTCAATTAACGAATTTATAAGAGATATTAAATATTTTGTGGTTCATTCTTGAACAAACTCATTGTATAGGATACCCCATTCACATGTCTCCACCTAAGCGATTTAGATCCAATCATTTATAACAATTATAAAGTGAATTGCATCAATCATTTTACAAGAATAAGAAACTCAACCTCATCCATAATTATAGATTATTTCCTTTATTACTTGAACCAGATTCATGTATGTCAATCACATACTGCTAATAATTTTTTTTTTTTTGGTCATAAAATAGATACTATTAAATTATAAATGAAATAATCAAAATTGTTATCAAAATTTAAATAATTACATACCGAGCTCTAAGGCATAAATCTCAATAATCTTCCATTTGTACTAGAGTTGGTCAGACATGTGTCCTAAGACATACTCTATACTCAACATGTTCTCCCAGTTGCCTTATAGTAGAGGTGACATGTCTCGCAATCCTATATATTTTAGGTAATCTTCCATTTCTAAGGATGAAGATGTGATGTCGCCAGTTCAAACTCGATCCCTCTTAGTTATTTTTTTAGAATTAACTCCTTTCTAGATCGATTCTAAAAGTTTGAGAACTGAATTTCCAAACGTCGATTAGGAGGTAAGTAGTAATTCTTAATTTTTTCTTAAGCAATACTTACAGGAATCACTTAGAATTGAATATGGACCTTACGTTAAGTATGAACTAAAGGAATAGGACTTAAACTAAGTATTTTGCTCAGAAATTATATAACATTAAAATAATCCATTAAATAGATTGTAATGTTCATGAAATTTTAATGTTAAGTATGTTATGACATGCTAAGGTTATATAAGTAAAATTTTATGGTCAATGGATAAAGCTAAGTAGCTAAACCAAGTAATGATGTCAAATGACTATAATACTTGGAAGAAAATTTATCTACGGTTCACAACTCAACCTCCCAATGACATGAAACTTTATATATGATCCTAAATTATGGTTTTCAATGGACTAGTAAACTTTCATGACCATCGAATTATGTGTGAGACTCGAACTAATTTAGGTGAAAATTTACCATATTGCCCTTAATGGCTAAGACTAAGGATTTTAAGAATTTAAGTACGACTATCCTGATACTCTAAGTACTTATGACATGAATATAGTCCGTCATGAATATAGTCATGAATATGCTTATGTTTACTTTAGAATACCTGTTATAAGATTCAAGTATACCTAAGGCGGTTAATGTTAGCATGTACCAAGAATATATTCTAGGACCATGCAAGCCAATACCATAGACATGCCCTAAAGTCATGACCCTTAAGCTTGTTAGGTACTATGCTACTATAACCCAAGTGACAACAATCTCCCACAATTTGGTGCATCACAAGGCCCATGATTCTTCTTCTAGGTAGGATGCTCTGTGTCACAATTGTACATCTTCAATCGTGCAATGTCGTGATCTTGACACATTCATGACTAGCATTGAGAAAAACTCAAGCCCCATATATATTTTTTGTCCGATTTTTTTGTTTCGTTGGACCTAGGTGAGGTTCATCTTTACCAACCGAATACAACTTGTGTGGAGTCCAAGTTTGTTCGGTCACACACGATACTCGTGCATGCATGTTCAATCATTTGCGACTCTAGCCGACTTGTCTCTACATTGGGAAAAGTCATCCAACTCGACCTTGCCTCTACTCTAGGCTAATATCTCTCATAAACAATGTCGCATATAATCGTCATCTCGAATCCCAACAACACGACTCATGCATCGTGATGTCATCCCATGTCTCGGGACAGCTCAACCATCTTAACTTACTCAGACACATCTGTTAGGGACTGACCCATGTGTCGACCATCTCGTCAAGACATCCTGAACATCCATCCATGATATAGAATCCCTACAAGGGAAGTAAGATTTAGCTTACCTTGTTGATCGAATATCTTAAGGTAAGAACACTTGTTTGAGATTCGAATCACTCCACAAGCAAGATCAATCATGTCTAGCTTGAATGATTCTTGTTGATCAAATATCTCAAGGCAAGAACACTTGTTTGAGATTTGAATCACTCCACAAGCAAGTTGATCATGTCAAGCTTGAATTCTACATGCAAACCTAAACTACATCGAATCGCAAAAAAAACTTAGCCATTGGATAAAGGAAAGCAAAAAGGCTCCTTTTACTCCATTTTCCAAGTCTATTTTATAAAGATAACATAGATGACTTTATATAGGCTCAAAATAAAACTCTTGACCTTACATGAGCATTTCAAGAGTACCTAACCTTCTTAATTTTTATGACTATAATGAGCAACTATGTATACTTTATGACCATAATTATCCACTGTATAAATAAGGCTTAAAATACATTAAAGAAACATAACTTTAAATTACTCTAAATTATGATCCACCCAAAATTTATAACAATGAAGCTTCATTCTTCCTCAATATGGCATGAATTGAACTATCTTTTGATAATTTCAACAAAATTTTCTTCACATCTTCATTGAAGTATAATGTATGATTGATGTCTCTTGGTTCATATCAATCCATATGGGTTCTCATCAGGCATAGACTCTCCCGTGTCAATGCTAAAAAATGTACGGCTTCTGTTTTAGATAACGGGTGCATAATCCAACCCCCGACACATGGTCTGGGATGCAACATCGACACACCCGTGCTCGAGATGCTCATTTCGCAACACTCGCCCTCACTAGCACACATATGTGATATAGAGTAGCTCGCTTAGGCCACATGGCCCAGGGGTGCTAGAGAGCTAACACCATGCCTGCCCCTATAGTACATTTTAAGGCATTTCCAATCCTTCTCAAGTAGACGTCATTTTGGCGAGTGATCATATGGTCCACTGCATCATACATCAAGTATCTAATTGACACCAAATTTGGCAGGCTTTCATTTTTTTATATAAATGGACTTAACTCCATAGTCGCATGCCAAAACTCATATCGAAATTCCAACTTCTAAGGTTATGACCCGGAGCCCCACCCAGCCCTCTTCGAGCTTATCTTCAACATTCGTGTCGCATCGTTCTCTCGAACCTTGTGTATGCCTTGCCTTTTTTTGAATTCTCATTCACTCTTGGTGTGTTGGATGATGTACTGTTATCCTCGATCGCATCATGACACTTCTCAATCTTTGCCCTCACGTGGCTGAGTGGGCGTCACACGAGGGTCGCCCCTTGTTTGTCTTGCGTGTGGGGGTCACAACCTACTTTCTCTTAGTGAGGTTGTGACACTCTCCCCCACTTAGTCTCGACATTGTCCCGATGGCGACTCAAATATCAGTTGTCTGCTCACTTGACCCACTGGCATTCGTGTTTTCAGAATGAATAGGAAAACTTGTGCATTGCTTATGGGCTATCTATTGTCGGACCTTCTCTCGGTCTCCGAGACTCGTAGCATAAGCACGAAAAAACAAAACTTGTCTAATGGTTGAGGGATATCCCTCCATGGACCTAACTTCGCCCACTTTTCTAACTCAGCCTGGAACTCACCAGAAAAACCATTGCAAAACTAGCATCGACATTTCTCGTTTGAGCTAGGGGGAGCGCACCCCAAATGTGGCCATCATGGCCCAAACCATCGTATTCTTTGAGTCACACAAAGATTTGTATCACGAAATTCTCGCATCATGGCCACATCTCTTTACGGTGGCAATGTTGGCTTGTGTATTATGACATTTCCTCGTCATGGCCACAACTCTTTTTGGAAGCAAGGTCTAGAAGTTTGTAATTCAGCCCTGTGTTGGCACTACGACCAACTTCTCAACTTGCCACCTCATGTGGCAAACGCTGCACTAACACTTCTCTGATTTTGTTAAAACTTCATTCGTTGTGTTGACCACGTCCAACCTAATGCTCTCTTCTCAAACGAATGTTGGTCTTGACACTCTCGTGAAGTCATCCTCCTTAGGCACTAGGTGATGGCTCAAAGAACACACACGTGCTCGCTTCTTCAAGCACTTCTTCGGAGTGAGCAACCCATTCTCTCGGGCTCTCCCCTATTAAACTCATTTGCCTCTCTTGCAGCGTCGTCCAGTCATATAGACTTGCGTTGTGCACATTTGGCATTTGCCCGATGCATGTCTCATTTGACCCCAACTTCTTTACTTGAAACCATTGGCATTATTCCTCTTATGTGAATGGCTCTTTCGAAGGCGCCGACCTGCTACACTTTATGATTTACTATTTACCCATTCGAACTCTCAAGCTCTTGGCAAATGAGCTTTGCTCGTGCTTCATTGACGAATAAGACTCCTCATCAAGGAGTCTGGCTTTTGACCCACAAAGCAATTTTTTTATTCTAGCTCACAACTGTCTTGGCCAATTAGGCACTCATGACACACTTGCAAAGTCTTTATTAAACCCTCGGATTCTTTATCTTGTCTGACTTAGACATACAAAGTGTGGCTATGATACCAATTTTCACGATCGTACATCTTAAACAGTGCGGCGTTGTGATCCTATCATGCTCATAATCAGCCTTAAGGAGAATCCAAGCCCCATATATATTTTTTGCCCGACTTTGTGGCTTCGACAGTCCTTAGGCGAGATTCGACTTCGCCAATTAAACACCACTTTTGCGAAATCAAAGTTTGTTCGATCACACACGTTGATCGTGCATGCATGTTTAATCGTCTGCGAATCTAGCCGACTTACCTCTACACTAGGCCAAGTTATCAGGCTTGACCTTGCCTCTACTCTAGGGTTAAGGTCTCTTATAAGCAATGTCGCATCTCATCGTCATCTCGGTTTCCAACAACATGATTTATGCATCGTGATGCCAGCCTATGTCTCGGGACATTTCAACCATCTTAGCTTGCTCAGACACATGCGTTGTAGACTTACCCATGAGTCGACCATCATGTCGACATCTCAAACATCCATCCATCCAAGTTCTCATCAAGTATTGGACTCTCCCGTTTCCATACTAAAAAATTTACGACATCCGTTTCTGATAGCAAGTGCAAAATCTAACCTCTGACACATGGCTTGGGGCACAATACCAACACACCTATGTTGTTCTGGTACTGTCCTAAAAAAACTCATTTCAAAAGAAGATGTTTGAGATGCTCGTCTTACAACGCTAACCCTCACTATGACATACGTATGTGCCACAAGATAGCTTACTTAGGACATAGTGCCTAGGGGTGGTGGAGAGATGACACCATTCCTCTTTCTATAGTATATTTTGAGGCATTTTCAATCCTTCTCGAGTAGATGTCATTTTGGCGAGCGCTCATACGACCCCGTGCATCATTCGTTAAGTATCAGATTGACACCAAATTTGGTGAGGTTTCATCATTCATATAAACAAACTTAACTCTAGAATTACATGCCAAAAATCATATTGAAACTTAGACTTCTGATGTTATGGCTCAGGACCCTACCCGGCCCTCTTCGAGCTTATCTTTGACAGTCGTGTCGCCTGGTTCTCTTAGACTTCATGTATGCCTCGACTTAGCTTGAATACACATTCTTGGTGTGTTGGATGATGCACCGTCCTTCTCTATTGCATCATGGCACTTCTCAAATCTTTGCCCTCACGTGGTTTGATTGGCGCCCCCCTTGAGAGTTGTCCCTTGTCTGTCTTGCATGTGGGGTCACAACCTACTTTCTCTCCGTGAGGTTGTGACACTCTCACCCACTTAACCTAATCATTGTCCTCGATGACTTTCTCAAGGGCACAATTGTATGGTTGATTGTGACACCCAATACCATGTCTTATGAGCAAGATGTCAAGATGGACCTCATGCTTCCCTCACGGAGATGTCCTGTGTCACAATCGTACATTTTTAACTGTGCGACGTCATGGTTTTAATACGCTCATGATAAGGCTTTCGAAAAACTCAAGTCCCATTTACATTTTTCATTCAGTTTTGTGGCTTCGTTGAAAATTCACATTTCTTGCAAGGTAAATCATATCATGTGTAATATCATAATAAACATAGAACTCAGTTAACGATAATACAGTCAGTAGTGATATAGTCCATGTTATCAAATTCCATCATAAGTTACATTTGATAATGGTCAAGCAATAACAGTATATGCAATCAATGACATTTCTTTTTCTTATCTTATGCATGACATACCTGATGGTGACGGGGCATCAACGGTGGGATCATGGAACATGTCAAGCTTACCTCGTAGACTAGTCAACAAAATCTATAACCTAGTGCTCGGATACCAACTGTAATGACCCTAGATTTCTAGTAACCTAAAGTCGCTACTGTCATCATAACGTATTTTCTTATGCGGACATAAATATTTAAACTTCATCATAAACACTGTCATGGACTTATGTATTCAAAAACATCTTTAAAACAACACAACGAAATACTAAATAAACATTAAAAGCAAAAGCACCCTATTCTAACCTAAAAGTTTAAGAAATTAAATACATTGTCCTATGCATGTGTCATGGTCTTCTTGAGTTGTGATGTCACCGTGAGCCGTATAGGGGAGCCTTGCTTTTACCTGAAAAATGAGAGTAGCACTGACTTGAGTATTTTAAGAAATACTCAGTAAGTGAGCCCACTATTGGAGTTAGATGCAAGCACATAAAATTATGAGTGAAACCTATCATATCAGTCTATATTCCCTTAGGCGCCTATCCTAACTTGGTAATTGGATGTGTATTTTCTCTACACATGACCCACACGTGCAAATATGGACCCACCAGTCGGTTCGCACATCTCTTGGGCCCCTTTCTTGGTTGAGCTAGCATTCTCTTGAGCTATTGTTGCTGGACACTCGTTAGGAATAGCGACCGTCACAACATTATAATAAATATAATGATTGTTTTTTTACCTCATACCGTACGCGTCTGTACCATCATAAAAGAGGGGTATTACCCGATGCATGAACACACAATGATGCATGAGATCCCAACATTTTCATTCATTATCATGTAAAACAACTTCTTCTGTTTTTTTCATATCATATCATTTTTATTATAACTTTCCATTTACAAATTAGGGTTGTGCATCATGTCGACACATCTTATCGCATGTCATTCATATCATGCATCGTGTTTTATCATGTCCTATCATACATATATCATATCATAAACATATCATGTAACATTATGTATTATATTGTCAAACGTGTTGCACCATAACATTTATAATATCATAAGTACATCACATCATAACACGTGTCATAACATTATCGTTTCATATCATAATCATATCATAAAACGGACATATCATACACATATTATTTCGTAAGCATATCATAGTCATATCTCTTTTAACATGTATTTGGTTATAATTTCATGTTAGCCCTTTAACTTCTAACCAAAGATTCTAAAAGATTAAAATACAACATAGCAATATATAAAATAATGTATATCAATTGCATTCCGAGTAGCTTTAAGGTTGTGTATCAATACCTCTTTTAACATGTATTTGAGTAATTTATCAGCCATACGTTGATGAACTTCAAAGAAAACAAAAACCTAACACTACTTTGATTTCACATTCCATTACAAATTCTTACGATCCCAACAAACTGAGCAAAATCATTGAAGGAATTTCCTTCTAAATATTTTCCTTGTTTTCCATATGAAAACAAAATGGAAGTAATACATGGATGACTTTTTTTTGTTTAGCCGCAAAACAGATGAAAATGGTAGAAGTTTGGTTTTGGAAGATGAAAAAAAAGAATCCAGAGATTACAGCAGCAAATTCAACTTGGGGAAATTGTTTGTATCGACAGCCAAAACGACGACGAGAGGGAAGTAGAAGAAAGGTTTTCCATGTATGAACAACATAGTATTATTACATGATTGGTTGTGGTTCAAACAGCAGGGTGAGGGTGTGTGTGAGGGTGAGGGTGAGGGTGAGGGGGGAGGGGCGGTCCTGCTGATGCAATTGCAAATTGTAAGCCTCTATGCTGTCCATGTTGTAGCACAAACGCCACTTGTGTTGCAGCCAGTGCTGCCGCCTCCTGTTGGTTCACAACCACACACTTCTATTCAATTAAAGTGTCGACAACCTTCCTTAAAGACGAACAATTCTAGCCTACCCTACACAAACATCCTTGCTTTCTATTTCCAAAACATTCTTAACTTGCAAAACCTACAGTCGTTAAGAGAGAATTTTCAAAAATACACCCAAAGAACTTAATCACCAACCAACCTGTCTTTGTCGACGACGTTGCAGGATACTGATGGCCCAAGCCATGATGTAGCATGGTAGAAGAAAACCAGCAGCACGAAGCAAGAAAATCTGTCAAAGGTACATCCAGATTATAAATCCATCCGTTTATACTATTTTTCTTTCAAATTTAAGAAAACAAATTCCCATCTCGCTTACAGAGAAAAAGGCAGATGCGTCGTCGTCACCGTCTGGATCAGTTATGGTCAATGCGTGTCGCAGAAGGAGAAGGGCTAATAGCTAGCCATGTAAAATCAAATAGTTCATCAATCATCAGAGTTTCATGGAAAATACAAGAGTTCTACAAACTAAAATAAGAAAACCTACAATAAGGGCAGCTGATCGGCAAAATGCAGCTCCACTATCATTTGAAGCAGCATAATCATCATACTCAGCTTCTAAGAAATTCCGTTCTGCCTCCGCAATGGCCAATAGCCGAGTATCTCTAAGGTCTAACGGGTTACCAGCGATAGTCCATCGTCCCCTGTGCATATCCACATCCAGATCAATATTTCAAATGCGTGTAGAAATTACATGAAAATAAAATGGTTGTGGGTGCTCAGATAAATGATTATTGATAAAGCCATTCACATGCAAATTGCAAATAACAAAAAGGTTGAACTTACTCCATATCTATCACAGTTTCTTCAGAACGAGGGGGTGCAGTATATCCAGGTTGATAAGACTGGCAATTGAATAAAGTGTACCAGCATATCAATCAATGAGGAATTAAAACAAGAAAAACATCATCAGAAAAGAAACTGCAAATGAAAATCACATGATATTGATACCATTCAACATAACATGAAACACGTAAAGATAAAGAGAGGATGTCATTTTATTCAGAAAAAGGAAAATACAACGTGAATACGGTAGATAAATGTTCATTTGTATTTCTTTGGTGAAAAAGAAGCATTCATAATCTTTTCTTTTTCTTTTTTTTTTTTTTTTCATATAAAGAACCAAGCTTTCATTGAGAATAATTGAAAAGAATACAAGGCATACAAAAAAAAAAAAAACCAAGCCCACAAAAAGAGTTCACTTAAATGAAGGAGCTCCAATCAATTATAATGAGACCTACAGAATAATTACAAAAAATCCTCATCGCCAATACCCAAAGAGAAGCATTCAGAATCAAACCAACGCACTATGAGAAATAAAGAGCGCATATAACCAACTAAGAAGGCAGGAAGCCCAACAAACATTCCACTCCTGAAAGGTCCAGACTTCGCATGGAATGAGCTAAAGGATCAAGATTAAAATAACAAAGATAAAAGGGGAAAGAATCACAGACAGAGGAGAAAAAGAGCCTAATATCCTGAATCGAGAGCCCCACGTTCAAAATTTGGTAAGACTAAAACATCGAACCAACTTTTCATTAACAAACGAAGTTCCAACAGCAAGAGATATGTCTTAAGACAGAAGTCTGAGGAAACACCAATGCCTCCCTAGCTACCAATGCCTCATCCATCCTCACATTTCAACACTATGAAACTACATTCATGGTAGACACTCCTTACCTCTACCATCTCTGACAGACAGCATATTCGAAGTAGTATCCACATTACTTTTGGTTGAGCATGAGGAAGGAGGAATCCACCAATTGACATGCTGCTCATCTTCTCCTCAAAGAGTTGGAACAATCTTCTATGATGTCATATTCAAACTACTCAAAAAAGAATCCAGCCCATTGCAAAAAGATCCAAATCATTGTGTGCGCTATAGTAAACCACTGACCACTGTTATGGTTGTCTCAGAGATGGATGTATCAAAGGAAAAGACGAAAAAAAGGTAGGGCTCGGAGAGGATAGACAAAAGAGATTGGTCGAGAGTAGAGACAATCAGACAAGTACAAAGAGAAGTAAACGGGCAAGAATCTCCAATCATCCATGAGGTTTCTAAAGTAGCAAAGTCGCGTTCTCGAGTTTTACAGTTTTCTCCTACAACAGCAACCCTAACAAATTGTGAATCATATGGTTTTCTCCCTCTCATTTGTAAGTCCCCAACATGGAAAATATATTTTTAAAATATAAAAGTAAAAAGATTGAGAGGCATGCGCTATACACCTCATTTAAAATTAAAACTAAAACTATCAGCTGCATGCCTTATAGAGGTAGGCGAGGTGCCCCACTTAAGCGTGCATTTTTTATGCACATTATAAATCACTAATAATGAGAATTTTGAACTCCCGGCGTAAAGCATGCAATTTTTCAAAATTCAAAGAGTAATGAGTTCAAAAAAAATATACTAGGAGTAAAACTTGCACGGTAGCTAAAGTATAAAGATAATATTAGCAACTTATTTGAAATTTGTTTTATAAAATAATACTATAATAGTCGAAATATCAAATCAAAACATCATGCATACCTGATGACATATCTCACAAGTTATGTCTCCTTTCTCATTGCACCAATGTTGAACGCACTTCCTATGAGCATACTGAACACAGACATTCATCAGACACGTGCAAAAGATTAATAAACAAGCAAACCCGATAAATTTCCAATACTAGATCACATTGGTCAATTTTAAGGGCATAACCAAATTTAGTTACATTCTGGAGAAAAGAAAAATAGAGTTCATGGATCGCTATAATTCTACCATGACATCATGAATGATAACCATACTTCGTGTCAAATTTTATCAAGCCACTTTATAACTCAGATACAGCACATACCCCCACATAACAGCTCATAAAATTTCCCATCGATCATAGAATTTTATGCAAACAAAAAAGTTTAGGCAAAAGCATTACTCTTATCACAAAACTATTAGATGGGAGATGATATTAAACGTCACAAACGAAGCATTGGGGAAAATTTTATAAAGAAATATTCAATTGACCAAACAAAGAATAAAACAAATGACCACCAAACAACAAATTATTTCCTGCACTTCATTCCAGTCCTCCCCACATCAATGATATAAATCCTCTCTAGATATGAGCATGTCAATTCTCAACAAGGCTCTGTAAAATTCAGACGAACTCTCATCCATCACAGTTACGGAAAATAGTAGATAAACTTGTTATTGTATGTCCTTTTCCAGCTTGCTTCCGCGAAAACTAAACCACATTGGAAGTAACACAAAAATTGACCAAAAAAAACAAAAATCAAAGCAATAAATATAGACTTGAACCCATCCAAGGCAGTGAGAAAAAAGAAAACAAGGTCAAATCAACAAACTATGGTAAAAGGGTGTCCCCTGTGTATTCACATTAGAATTTAACAAGCAACAGAAAAGGGTGAGGCGTCAATACCTTAAGACTACCACTACATGCGCAGGGAGTTTCTAAATTATTGAGAGTGTCTTCTTCCTGACAAATGCGACACTCCGCCGCCTGAATCAGAGGCTCCTCCTCATTGGGTGCATCCTGCTCCACCGTCCGATCATTCGGAGTTGTAGTAGAACACGAAGGAATAGCCGCAGCCGAGTCAGCAACACCCTCACGAGGTGCGGAAGGAACCGGGTCAACCGGGTCGGACACAGGTTGAAGTGGAGCAACTGGTCGAATCAAATGGTCAACATACAGGACAAGATGATCGCTCATTGTCCTCAAAACCCCTATATCACCGAAAACCCAACTCAGGCGATCAATTCAAGAAAAGAAAGAAACCCTACAGAGGCGAATGGATGAATTAGAGGAGGAAAAGAACCCAGAATGGTAAAAATTGCAGGGATGAAACTAGAAAGAAGAGGAATAGAGTGAATTGAGATGACGAAAATTGAAGGAAAAACGAAAAACAAACCTGGGAGAGGAAGAGAAAACGCGTTAGGTGCGGAATGGAAACGAAAATGGAAGATGGGTAAGTCCGCGTTTTGTACAAGAATCCACGAAAGACTAAAAAAAGGAAGGAATTTAGAGCTGAGTGGACCTGGTTGGCTATGTATAGGCGGAGTTTTCTTCGCTCCAAACTTCCTCCATTCCAATCCAACGGCCTCAAGCTTAATTTCGTAAATGCGTCGCCGTTGCGCCTCAAGTCAATATCTACGTACTCTGCCCGCCTCACCTTACCAATTTTCTTTTTCTTTTTCTTTTTTCTTTTCTTTTTAATTTTGAATTCAAATATTACAAAAATAAATATGAAACCAAATGACCAAAACTAAACTAAACTAAACTAAACTATCCACCCATGACTCAACCTCAAAACTCTTATGGTCGCTCCCACATCGCGCTCTTACTTATTGAAGATATTCAGTAAGAAATCTCCCGGTCGGATTTAGATATGCACTAAAATTTTACAAATCAAGGAACTAGTTTTCTTTTTCCTTTACTTTTCAAAGAGGGTCATTCACTCGTGGCCTGTCTTGTATTAGTATTGGGATTGTTTAGCTTGACTCTAACCCGCACATAGACATTCAACTAGCCACTTCTCAAAATTTATGTACCAACATTTTATTGCAAAAATCAAAACTCTATTTCTCTTTCTAGAACTTAGAATAAAACACGTACATTCGTCACACCCTGGAAAGTGACATTGGTTAAAGCTTTATTTAATGGGTTGGATGCAACCTACCACAAGACTGGATGAAATCTTAGAAATGATAAAGATAATGCCTCAAATTTCTAAGGGAGAAAGTTAGAGTTCATTCTTCACATTTTTATTTTACAACCAATTTTGTGGGTATTTGTAACATCCCACAAAATAAACTTCAAGCCTCTAATTACCTTAGAAATTATGGCCATGATTTGCAAGGTTAGAAGTTATTGTCATAATGGGTATCCTTCTTCAAATCTCTATTACAAGAAGTTATAGACATAGTTGACAAGTTTGGTAACTCCTATTCATTAATGAAATCCACAATTAAAAATTAGAAATTACTTTAAGAGTTTATGAAATTAAAATGATAAATAAAATCTTAAAGAAATTAACAAACCCCAATGTTATTTTACGACAATTTCATGTTCCATTTCAATCTTACAAATGTTAACTTCTAGTTCTTCTGTTAAGAATGAGAAAAATAAAATTAGGATCGAAGGTGTGTCCTGTCATTGATATTCATAACGTTTAAATAGGATACAAGCTATCAACTAATACGTATAAATAAGGAAAATATAAACTAATTAAATAGTGAGAATAAAATAAAATATACTACTAATCAAATCATAAAGGAAAGAATATTAACCGATTACGAATATTAAGACATATTACATAACTAATATATTCTCCAAATATTATATCTTAATACGCCCCTCAAGTTGAGAGTGTATGTCAATCACACCCCACTTGTCTTTCAAAAAATCAAATTGATGTCTTACCAAAGCTTCAGTGAAAATATCTGTTAATTGCATTTTATACATTTTAGTCGAAACATAGCACGGTTTGATGATTCCAACTTGTAATTTTTCTCGAACTATATGACGATCTATTTCAATGTGTTTCGTACGTTCGTGAAAAACTGAATTGGCTGCTTATGTGTAATGCTGCTTGATTATCACAGTACAATAATATTGGTTCGGACAGTGGAACTTTCAAGTCTTTGAGAATGTATCTTAACCAAGTTAACTCTAAACAAGTATTTGTCATAGCTCGATATTCGGCTTCTGCTGATGATCTGGACACATTGGTTTATTTTTTAGACTTCCAAGAAATAATTGAATTTCCAAGGAAAATGCAAAACCCAGAAATAGGACGTCTGGAAGTTCAACAACCACCCCGTCTAAATCGCAATATGCTTGTAATCTTATGTTGTTTTCAGATGGTAATAGAAGTCCTTGACCAGAAGTACCTTTGATGTATCTCAGAACTCGAAGAGCTGCCTCCCAATGTGGTTTTCTTGGTTCATGCATAAATTGACTAAGCATACGAACTGAAGACACTATGTCAGGCCTAGTAACGGTTAAATATATTAATATGCCAGCCAACTGTCTGTATTTACTTGGATCATTCAACTTTTCTCCTTCGAAAGTTTCATATTTTGCTCCATAGGAAATTTTTCTGGACGTGCTCCTGTAAGACCTGTGTCTTGAAGAATGTTTAGAGCATACTTCCTTTGAGACATAAGATTCCTTTTCTAGACCTAGAAAATTCAATGCCTATGAAATATTTCAAATTCCCTAAATTTTTTATAAGAAATTTCTCGAGTAAACTAGTCTTGAGATGTTGAATTTCTATGAGATCATTGTCTGTCAACAGAATATCATCAACATAGATAAGAGCTGCAGTGAAAGAAGTACCTTTACTCTTAGTAAATAAAGAGTAATCTACTTTGGGCTGAGTGTAGCCTCCATTTTGTATAGTGGTTGAGAATATGGAGAACTAATTGCGAGAAGCCTGTTTTAAACCATAAAGAGATTTATGGAGCCGACATACTGTATTCTCCCCCTGTCGGCGAATACCTAGTGGTAAAGACATGTAGACTTCTTCATCTAGATTACCATAGAGAAAGGCATTTTGAACATCCAACTGATGCGTGAACCATTTTCGAGCAGCAGCAATAGTGAGTAAGCAACGAAGTGTAGTAAGTTTCGTTGTAGGAGAAAATGTCTCTTTGTAATCAACACCTTCAACCTGAGTGTATCCCTTTGCTAACAGTCGAGCTTTATAACGTTCAACAGAACCATCAGAGTTGTGTTTAATCGTGTACACCCAACGACATCCAATAGCTTTATGGCCAGGTGGTAGAGGAACGAGAGACCAAGTATGATTACGTTCCAAAGCTGCAATTTCATCATTCATAACCTGCTGCCATAATGGGTCGCCAACTGCCTCGTCATAGGTTTTAGGTTCTGTCTGGGCTGTAATAAGAGCTAGAAAAGCACATTGAGTAGGAGAAAAACGAGAGAATGAAAGGTAATGATGAAGGGGATACCTGGTGCCAGTGTTGGGACTTGAGCTAGAGGTTAAATGATTGGCTCCAGAAGACATCTCATAATCATTATAACAAGCTGGAGGCTATTTGGTACGAGTAGAACATCGGAGTGAAACTGATGTATCAGGTGGGATAAGATTAGAATTAGTGAGTGAATCTGGAGAAGGAATAAAAGGCGGAGGAGACGACGAAGGAATAGAAGGAGGAAGACTAGAATGGATGTTTGAGTAGGATGGATCATGAAGTGGTAAAATGGGAGTTGAAGAGCTAATGTCAAAGTTTGTGAAGCTGATGAAAAAGGAAATCATCTTCACAAAATTTAACATCACGACTGATAAAGAATTTTTTAGATTGCATGTCATACAACTTGTAACCTTTGTGATCACAAGGATATCCTATGAAAACACAAGGAATTGCCCGAGGTTCAAATTTTTGCTTAGGATGTACTATAGTTGCATAACACTTACAACCAAAAACTTTAAGATGGTGAAATGTAGATGGTCGTTTGTAGAGTGCTTCAAAGGGTGTCTTGTTAGATAACAATGGTGATGGTGTTCTATTTATAAGATAAACCACAGTTAATGTTCTATTTATAAGATAAACAACAGTTAAAATGCATTCTCCCCAAAAATTAAGTGGAACCTGTGACTGAAAGAGAAGAGACCTAGCTACATTTAGGATATGACGATGCTTACATTCTACGACTCCATTTTGTTGTGGAGTATAGACACAAGTGAGCTGAAATTCAATGCCACAAGAAGTAAAAAATGGTTGCAAAGATAGGATTCAGTCCCATTGTCTGATTTATCTATCTTGATAGTAGTATGAAATTGAGTTTGAACGAATTTAACAAA
This sequence comes from Cucurbita ficifolia, assembly GCA_033971965.1. NCBI lineage: Eukaryota > Viridiplantae > Streptophyta > Magnoliopsida > Cucurbitales > Cucurbitaceae > Cucurbita > Cucurbita ficifolia. Next base: position 5,431,294 of record CM066966.1, read on the forward strand.
GTCCACTAACAAATGATGTACTTCGGATTTGTGTTGCATAAGAAAAACTCAAGTACATCGAGTAAAATCATCAACAATAGTTAGAAAAAAACGCAAACCAAAATGAGTTGGAATTTTATGTGGTCCCCAAACATCACAATGTAACAGATCAAAGGCACAATGAGTTGTTATTGAACTTCTTGGGAAAGACAACCTAGTTTGTTTTGCTAATGGGCAAATACTACACTTATGAGAAAAAATAGCATTATTAAGATGTATTTGATCAGCTAGAAATTTAAAAACGAGAAGAAGAATGACCTAGGCGTAAATGCCACAAATCAGATGACTGAGATACTTGATTTGCTGAAGATTTGATTGGAGATGAAGAAATATGATATTACCCAAGCCAATCATCTTTCCCGTAGCCAAGTCTTACATAACACAAGAATCAGGATAGAAGGTGACATAACATTTCAAGTCATTGGTAAGTTTGCTGATGGACATTAGGTTTAAATTGAATGAAGGCACACATAAAACATTGTTTAATTTAAGGTCAGGATTAAAGGAAACATTGTCAGTATGTGACACATGTTTTGTCCCTCCATTAGGCAAATTTATCGTAGATATGGTGGTAGCCTTTGGTTCAGTCATAACAGAAGCTTTGGATACTATATGATTCATAGCTCCACTATCGAGAATCCATGGATTAGAACTTGTAGAGTTAATAGATAATGCAGATACTGGAAACAAACCTGCAATATTGATGTTATTGTTAGAATTACCAAAAGGAAGATGATTGAGTGCAGATAAGGCTTGTACAATCTGTTGTAATTTCTCATAACAAAAATTTGGGATGGAATTAGGTGACTGTTCTTCTGTATTCAACTGAGAAACATCGGCCATATTTGCAGATGATATATATCCTCGATTGTTGCGTTGATTGATTTGTACTGCCCTTCTAGAATTATTTTTCTGTTGACATCGATCTTCTGTATGTCCCCTTCTATCACAAAATTTACAATAAAACTTAAAGATTCGACACTCATCAATTATATGACCACTTTTATTGCAGTGTTCACATGATTTATCCTTGGCGAATTTTGAATATGTTGTTTTCTTCTACACTGCTGATGCAATCGAGAAATTCTTAGTAGATTCAGAAGTTACGTGACGCTGCATCTCTTCTTGTACAAGTAATGAATAGACTTGCCTCACATTAGGTAATGGAGTCATCATCAATATGTTAGATCTCACCATTTTATAAGACTCATTGAGCCCCATGAGTAGTTGCATCAACTTGTCTTATTCGCGTTGATCAACATGTATTTGACGTTGATTACAGGTAAATGGTGTGCGGTACGCTTCCAATTCATCCCAGAGTGCTTTGAGCTTGGTGAAATATGCTGACAGTGTCATGGTTCCCTGTGACATCATTGCTATCGACTTTTGTATCTGAAAAATTGTTGGAGCATTCTTTTGTGAGAATTGATCGTGAAGATCAACCCACGCTTGATGAGCTATCTTGGCGTGAATAATACCTCAGCGATATCTGCTTCAACTGAATGAGTTAACCAAGATATCATACTGTTGCACTAATTCCAGAGTTCAAATTCGGTTGAATTTGCATCTTAAGACGGTTCTTCAATTGTGCCATCAATGAAGCCAATTTTCTTTTTGTCAATAAGAGCATGCATAACTGATTTACTCTAGGATTGGTAATTTGTTCCATTTAATTTGATTGGAACAAATGAATATCCTGGCTGATCAGAATGATGAATATAATAAGAATGTGTTAAATCAATATCCAAAATTTTGAAGCTGGAATTGGCTGATTTCGCCATAGAGGAAATTTTGATATTCAAGAATACCAAGATCGATGCTCTAATACCATGTTAAGAATGAGAAAAATAGAATTGGGATCGAAGATGTGTCTTCTCATTGATATTCATATCGTTTAAATAGGATACAAGCTACCAACTAATACGTACAAATAAGGAAAATATAAACTGATTAAATAGTGAAAATAAAATAAAATATACTACTAATCAAATAAAGAATATTAACTGATTAGAAATTTTAAGATATATTCCATAACTAATATATTCTCTAAATATTATATCTTAATATCTTCAAATGGTTCTTCCTCACTCGAGTCAACTTGTAACACATAAATGGAAGTTGAACTGAGGCTATACAATTTTGTAGATAAAAAATGAATGTTTGTTGAATTTTTTTTTTGCCTCAAATCGTGTAATAAATTCAGGTGAAACTCATAGAACATCATAATCCTTTCATACTTCGTTAATGCTTGAATCTTTCAATTCTTCTTCATCAAGCTCACCCACCCACCCCTCCCAGTATAAAATAAAGGGCTCTCACTTCATTTTAGCATCTTACTTGAATGGTTCAAGCAAGTCGGAGAATATACTTTATGATGGCTTAATGCCAATATTTTGGCTGATCTGACTTGGGTCTGATACACTCAAACCATTTCCTCCTAGTTTCAATTCTTCGGAAGCGTTTGTTAGTACAACCACCTTCCGGTTAGTTAAATTTTTGGAATCAAGTTTAAATTATTAGGAGTGGGTTTAAATTATTTTATGCAAAACTAGGTGAACATTATTAGGAGTGAGTTTAAATTATTTTATGCAAAACTAGGTAAACCAATTCTCATAGTAGAATTTTAATTTATGAGAGAGTAGCGTTAAGCTAGCATGAAGGAGTTGTAGTAGCTTCGGCCTAAGCCAACTAAGTAAGTAGCCCTACCATCATTTGGTTATAATTATGTGCTTTATGATGACACATGTCTGTGGCTTCGCACGTGTCATATGTTCGTATATGCAAACTGTTATGATATGATATGTATATGTATACGTGAATGTTATGTTGTATTTGATGAATTGATATGTTTATGATATGATATGTTAAGTTATGATCTGTTGAAGGCATGCTCGGGATATGTTATGTGATTGTTATGTTATATGATATGATATGTGTATGATGTGAATGGTTATGTCTAGAAGCATGAAAATGTTATGATATGACATATGTGTAACATGAATGATATGATATGATTGACATGCAAAATGACGAATTGACATGAAATACAACCCCAATACACGCATGGAAGATATGAGAAATGATATGAAAAATGATATGATTGGCATGCCTAGTGGCCCTTGCACATGTTATGTATGTTTATATGATATGATGATGTGATTCAATTCAATATGCTACTATGATGTGTTATGATGATGCTATGATGTTATGATGATGTGAGTTGACATGAGATTATGATGTATTATGATGATATGATGTACTATGATGCTATGATACACTAGGATGATGATGCATAATAACATAATGACATAAGAGGTATGATGATGATATGACATAATATGATGATATCTCATGTTATGATGATGTGTATATATGAGATGTCACGTTGCATTATGATGAAGAGTTTTCTGATACATAACTCCTAAATGATGAATGTATGAAGGTTTATGCATGCATGTTACCTAGAGTAACATGTAAAAAATGTGTGGGGTTATGTTATATGAATGATTTAAGATGAAAACTATACGGACCTCATGCATATTTTATGATGATGTACTTCCCCTTTTATGATGATGAGTACGGACGCGTACACTATGATGATGATGATGTCGCCTTGCATGATATTCCAGGATTTGTTGTACCTCCGAACGTTCGGTTACAGCCTGTTGGCTTTTTGGCCCTTAATCTCAAGTTAATTAATTTTAATTAATTAATTGACTGATGTTTTGACGATAACAAACCTACTTTTAATTATTAACTATTTTCAGTATTTTGAACAGTGCACAGTATAAGGTTGGGAATAACGATTTCAACGACTTTTCAATTACTCAAATCAGAGTTAAAACGAAGAAATTACAGTCGAGACAATATACCCGACGGATGATGTGGCAGCAAAATCAAAATGATGGACAAATCAAAGTATATCAAAGTATGACTTTTATAATTTTGGAAGAGTAACAAATGGTGGAGTTTTTTTTTACTATATTTCTAAATAAACTAATTTATACATCATATAAATTTGAATCTAACCGTTACTCACATCGATTTTTATTATTACTATATTATATTATTATATTATTATATTTTGAAATTTTGGTGGTTACTCACATCATTTTTATTATTATTATATTATTATATTTATAATAAATTTTGAATTTGTCATTTGACCGTTACTCACAAAAGTTTTATTATTTTTATATTATATTATTATTATATTAAAAATACAAATTTAGAAAATTTTCTTATTTATTTACTCTTAATCTCCACCTTACATTTCTCCTAACACAATCTAACGGCCAATATTAATTCATACTTTTTGCCATTTTGTTCTATATAAACTCATCAACTTCCCCCATTTAAAAATACACACAACTTCTATAATTCTTCAATCCTCAATTGTTCAAAGCCTCCATTGTTTGTTACTCTCTCCAAGCTTTTAAGTTTATTTCTCTTCATCTTATTCTTGAGAGGGATTTTTATTGTATTGAGAGGAAATAGTTGTGAGTGCTCCAAATTGTAAATCTACTCTTTTAGAGAGTTGTGGTGTGTTCATACAAAATTCAAATACTTGTATCGGTTTGATCCTGCGCCGTGGAAAGGATTGAGTTTGCTCTTGAACTCGTAAAAAGAGCGGTGTAGCTGTTTGGCTCTGATTCGTGGAAAGAGTCGAGATAGTTCGTTTATTCAAATTCCCAAGAGGTGCTTGGGGAGTGGAGTAGGTCGAGTTTGACCGAACCACTATAAAACTACGGTGTCATATTTTCTAACTCTTTCCTATTTAATTTCAAAATTATTATTGTGATTTATTGCATGTTCTAGTTGATTATTGTTTTGACTTGAACTATCTTGTTGTATTACTTATCATTTTCTACTTACATTTAAAAAGTTTAATATTTAGACAAATTAATCACGCTTAAATATTTTTATCGTTAAAACCCTATTCACCCCCCTCTAGGGTTGCCATACCGATCCAACACAGCCAACTAGCCCGACTATGATGAGCCTAGGAGGTGTGCGAACCGCCTAGTGGGCTCACGCTCATACATGTGAGCAATATGTAGGAAAGTACTACACATTCAATTTGTAAGGCCTCTATGATAGTTTTAAATGATAGGTCCCTAATCATGATTTGTATTTGCATTCACTGACCTCAACAGTGGAGTCACTAATCAAACCATGTGTTACTTCTATATTTCAGGTAAAGGTAAGACACCCATGTACGGTGGATAGCAACATCACAATTAAAGACTATGACACATGCATAAAATAATTACATTTATTTTCGTAGATCTTAAGTTAATATAGGGCATTACTAATTTTATATTTTCTTATGTTTATTTTAATATTTTCTTTGTATGGTCTTAAGACCTTTTTATTAAATATGTAAGTTCATGACATTGTTTTATGGAGTCGTTTTAAATTATTATTTTCGCATAAGATGTTACGTCATGCATATAATAACAACTTTAGGTTAGTAGAAAATTAAAGTCATTTAAAGTCGTTATTAAAACTCCAAGGAATTGGAAAATGAGAGTTCCAGAGAGAATTTTCCACTTTTAAAATCCCTTGGGAGAAAATGTAGAATGCTTTTCAGCTCAATACTAGTTTTAATTATAGGAATTGTGTGAGAATCTTTTCAAAATAATATATTTGAATTATGATATATTATAATATAATTTAAAAAAAAAATCATATTTAATTTGAATCTTTTAAAGATGTATTTTTATTTAGTATATCTAACCTACCTTAATTATTTTAATATTTTATGTATTAAATATAATAAATATATTTTTTTTTATTTTAAGTTTAATACATCTAATATATTAAATATTAATTTGACCCTCAAATTAAATATATTTTCTTTTTTTATATTTAAATATCTAATATGTATCCACATGAATTATTTAGATCAAATCATTTCTAATAGTTACAAAGTTGAATATTAAGATAAGACACACAACCACATTTATATACTAAAAACTTTTTTATTACTTGAACGTAGTTATTCAATCTAACTATATATTATTTAAGATTACATTAATAATTTTATATTTTTCATAAAGATACTATTAAATTATAATAAAGTAATTAAGATTATAATTAAAAATTAAATAATTAATTATGAGATTTTAAAGTATTACTCTCTTTTTTCTCTCCCTCAACCGAGATCTCTTCCCTCATTGAATTGAATTGTGTTTGACTGATCTCCTTTAATATCAGCTAAATATGTATGAGATTGGTTATATCTCTCCTCCTAGATTCACAGTTTACTCAACTCACTAAGTTTACACTCTAATTAATTAGTTCTAGAATTAGTTCTAGAGTGTACCTAAGTTCTGATACCAAATTGATAATACAATTCTAATCTTCATTTATTTTCGAACAAGTTTTCGAGTTGTTTAAGCAGAATTAATAAACGGTTTGTTGAATAAGTTGCCACTGCAAAATTCATACCCTTTCAGTTACTAATCATGAGGAGAATCCAAAAACACAACACTTGGCAAACAAAGCACATCTATTTTTATGATCAAAACAGTCGCAATACATTAAACCAAAAAAAAAAAAAAAAAAAAAAAAAACCTACAATTTGGTTTCAGCCGAACTCGGCACAGGCAACGGAAGTGGAAATGGGAATGGCGGCCTGTCCTCCCGCTATATGCTAAAAGGGAAAGCTGTTTCTACAAAAGTGACGCACGATGAGATGATGTGAAACAAAAAACACATAATATACAATCAATCATCTCAAACATCTCTGCTGGGACTTGCAGATTGCAGTTTGGTCAAACATCAGCATTTACTCACTCGAGTCACTATGTACCGTCCTTTCTCTAGATCATAAACCGTCTTTAACTGAGGTTTCCTCCACTTTGATGATACCAACCACGCTATAAACAACAACATAATTGATACCCCAATTATTGAGAGCTTTGTGGGCATCTCATACCCGTACATCTCTGCAATCCAATCCCATTGCTTCTTCGGTTCTGACTCTATTGCAGCTGTGCTTTGCAACAATATGAATGCTCCCATTGCCCAATCCACTGGTATGTTTTGCACTTCAGTTGCAGCTGTGATTCTGCTATTCATAAAGTTCTCAAACCTAAGAATCACCAACTAATTGCATACGCATAATAACTAGTAGCATGAGATAAGCAGCCTACCCCTTATCCTCTAATCCAATTCCAAGGCTATCATGAAGTAGAGCCACGATATACGCTGATGAGAAGCAATACCGCGCCAAATCTTCTTCATCAAGCACCTTGTATCTCTTCTTCAACTTTACCCAGTCCTCCCCACAGAACTCCTGTCCAGCCACCACCAGATCTGAAAGAAAAGCCCTCGGTCCAACACCGAAGAACTAATGAAAAAATCACAGAAAGGTTCATGAAAGATAAACATTGAACACGAAACACAAATACACATAATGAAGAATATGAGGAAGCACACAATGTAATAATTGTAACAGGGGAAGAAAATCGTACTTTTGATGTGTAAAAGAAATTCTCCGTCGCCAAAAATTTGCCTCTAAGTTTTGGTGTGAAAATGGATCCTACTCGGCAGTTCATATCGGTGCATTTTTCTACGGGGGCGAACAAAAGAGAAAAAGGAGGAAGTATTATGCACTTCTAAAAGAAAGATCGGTATGAGAAGGGTTTTAAAAAGTGAAGCATATGAAGATTTGTACAACCTTTTCCTTTTTGCAGCAGCATTAAAGCAACAGATCTGCACTCAGAGAAGTTTCCCTTAGAATGGAAAGATGATATATTATACCTATTCCTTTCCACCACCATACCGCCTGGAGATGGTGCTTCAGTCTCCAAAGTATGAGAGAACCCAATGGGAGTACAAGGATCCACAGACAATCCGTTTTGAAGAGTTTTAGCTGGCATGAACAAATGAGAATCAACACTCAAGAATACTAAAAAAATAAGCGAATTTGAATGAATGCTCTCCCAGTGAATGTCAGACTCGATGCATAAAGAAAGAATTCAGACGGGCATTCCAAGGGCCTTCTCAATCCGTCCGTCAAGATTACTTTTTTTCTTTTTTCTAAATAAAAGACATCGTAGATGAATGAAACAAGAAATTCAAGAATCAAGATCCATCAGTCTGGTGTGCAGGTAACTTCATGAGAACAGTTGATAGTAAATTAGCAACCATCAATCTAAACTACATCCTACAAGTTGTTAAGTCCGAGCAAGGTCAATATGGACATTGTGAGGAAAAGGGATATATTGAATATTAAATAAGCAATCTAGAGGTAAACCTTGGGAGTCCCGAAGAATGAATATGAATATAGACGATCAGTTGACAGCATGACAACTATGAACATAAGTAAACAATTCAAATATAATGCTACTTCCTTAAAACAGTACTATCCAATCCAGTTTGTGACATCAAACTTGACAGTAAACAGAGATGGCTCTACAGACAAACTGAGAATGGCATGCTACACAATTTTTTCCAATCTAGATAGTTAAGAGAAAAGAAAAGACATGCACATTTACCTGAGTTGAACTCTCCTTTAATAAGTGCTTCTCTTAAAGAATCGTGAGCAGCATTCTGCAAGACAAGGCTAATCACGACTTTGAACGGTTTTAAATATTACAAATTAAGAAAGTTCACAGAAGTGAAACTCTAGAAACATGTCAGAGATTTTACATTAAAAAGTTAATAAAAGAAAAGCACTTCACGTTCAGGATGAAAAGGGATCTTCAACGTACCATTCCATCATTGCTAGCAAATATGATGTATGCATCAACAAGCAGGATACAAAAATAAGGTCAAAAGAGGTAGCAGCCATAGTCTGAGGTTTTTTATTTAAAAAATGTGTCACATTCTAAAACTTACACATTTCTATCTCGCATACAACAAATGACCCTTGCTCTTAAAGTTTGCAACAGTATCACACCAGGTTTGAGTTGGCAAGTCTATTTGGCCATTTAGATTCCTCCATTGGTTAATCTTATCTTCAACTTCAAAAATGAAGAAGTGGATTAGTGGATGTGTGGCTTACTACTCTGGGGCACGCTTATTTTGCATTCTCTACTGACTGGATAATCAGGTCACCAGAAGCTACAAGGTCCTCTCTTGTAAGTCCTTTTCCAATTACAGAGGCTAAGTACTATCACAATGGCTAAGGTTGAAGGAATTTCTGCTCCCTATGAATATCGTAGAGTAGTAGTTTGGATACCATTTTCCCAAAAGAAGCAGGCAATGGGCCATGCTCCTCAAACCACAAGTATCTTTTGAACTCACAATGATCACACAGCTATTTGCTCTATAATCCCACCAAATGATTTTATGTTTCGTTGACTAAAAAGCACTTCTATGAAGATTGATAACAGTACAAATACTGGCTACTAAAGCACTTTGGAAAGATATAATCAACAACCATACAAAAACACCATCAACGTAATTTTTACTACAAAAAAAAGAAAAAGAAAACTACATCAAATCTGACCTTTTACTAAAAATCAAGTAAGACTACCAGCAGTTTTGGCTGTTCGCAGATAAAAATCATAAAATCTCTGGTGGCTTAGAAAAATCAGCTATAGGCAAACAATTTAGAATGAAAGTTGAATTAAAGGAAAAGAAGAAAAGGGATAGAAATCTGAAAATCTCATCAGAGCGGGAGGGTAGAAAATGAGTGGAAGATAATTTGATTATATAACACGGACCAGAGGGGTTCTATTATTATTCTTATGATTATTGAACAAGAAACGAAAATATGAAAAAGAAACTAATGCTCAGAGGATACAAACTTGACAAACTCTAAATGGAGTGAGAAAGTAAAAAACAGAAATTAAAACAAATGAATAAAAGCACTCCAATTTAAATTGATATCCTGCAAATCAAAGGGTTTTATGGTAACATGAATTCCAAATTTTATACGTACAACTCAACTTCAGGAGAGAATATAGCTCATAAGAAGAAGGATTTACCTGCCCTAAATGTAGAAAGCTGTGAGAGTAAAGACTATAAGTCGTATTGCCAAATTCAACGGTACGTGAGAATTCAGGAGGAATTGGCTCATTTGAAACAAAAGTAACCTGAAACGGAGAAAACCAGCGATCAATACAATAATCCTATACCTTACTGTTTGTTCTCTAATCTCCTTTTTCCTGTATGTCTTGAAGCTTCATTCAATATCATTCGTTTCTTTTTCTTTTTTTTTTTCCTAATCCTTTTCTAATCCTTTTCTTTCTTTTTTTTTTTACCTGGCAAGGTTGACAATGTTAGTTATGCATTCATCATTGTTCAATTAGATTTCATATTCTCTATCGTCTAACTTCTGCACCCATCATTATGATTGCTGCAGAGATCACTTGATGCACACCATACATACATGTCAGAGAGCTTATAATCTTTTAGGGTCAATTCAAAATTTATGAAGACAATTTTTTTTGGCCTATAACGTTATAGGAAAACCTCTTTGTTTCTCAAAAGTTTTATAATTAAAAAGAAATTCGAAAAACAGCTATTAAATCAGAGGAAAACAAAACCATCAAAATCTGTAACCAAATGCATTTATTAATTAGGAAAGAGTTCATTTCCACACATTACAAATCATAAACTAAGAGGGCAAAGAGCAGAAACAGCAAAAGCATAAAGACTCGACAAAGTTGAAAAGAAAAATCCAAATATCTATATTCTTACACAGTAATATGAACTGTAGGGGCAAGAAAGTAACCGAAAACCTCTCTTCTTTTTGCTAGTCTTCGGTTGTGTAGAACCAGTCCCGATTATGCAACAAGCTCTGAATGGTTTGGTGTTTTCATAAAGATGTAAATTTGATATTTCTAGACTTTATTGCCTTAAAGGAAAAGCACTAGTGGAGCTACCTTTTGATTAATTTGGAGACAAAGAAACAGTAGAGTTGTTTAAAGAGATAAATAGGGACTTCAGTAGCTCCTGGAAGATTGAAAGCATACTGCCTCCTTGCAGACAAAACCACCTTTTTAATAAGAGATCAAAACCACCTTCATTAATCTTTTCCACAATGGGATCCAAAAGACGACTCGTCGGATTATGCCCAAGGGGAAAACCAAGATAAGACGAAGGGAATGAACCAACCTCACACCCAACCAGAGTAGCCCACCTACGCAACTTATTAGGCCCACAATTTAGACCCAGAAGCACACACTTACCCCTATTAATCCTTAGCCCCAACATCATTAAAAAAATATAAGGTAATTATTCAATTAACAAATGAATTGTCATACCCAAGCAAAAGAAAATGGTATCGTCAACAAACTAAAGATGAGAAAGGGGATGTTTGTTGTTGCCAACCACAAAAGCCTTCAAGAACGTTAGATATCACTCATTTCGAAACGATCCTGCTTAAAACATGCACCACAAGCAAGAAAAGGAGCAGCGAGAGAGGGTCCCCTTGTGTAAGCCCACTCAAAGCAAAAATTCTACCCCTTGGCCATCCATTGATAAGAATCGAGTACTTTACAAAGCAAACACAATCCAAGATCTCTATTTATATACCCACACCCCCTTTTTAGCTAACACCTTATCCAGGAAGTTCAAATCCACATGGTCATATACCTTCTCAAAGTTTATCTTAAAGATAACCTCTTCTTTCTTGCAAGCTCTATAGTTTTGAATCGCTTCATTAACAATAAGGGCCTGATCGAGAATTTGTTTCCCTCAACAAACACACCTTGGTTTTGGCAAACGTAGAGGGAAAGTTCTTTTTCAATCTATTAGCCAACACTTCCACAACAATTTTATAGACACTGGTAATCAGCCTAATAGGTCCGATATCTCTCACCCTCCTCGCACAATCCTTCTTAGGAATAAAACAGAAGAAAGTCCCATTAAGGAACCGGCCCAAGACCCCTTTCTCATAAAACTCACAAAAGACAATCTAAAGGTGAATAGACTCCCAACTATCCTTGAAGAAGGCCATATAAAAGCCATCTAGACAGAGTGCTCTAGTTCGATCAAACCTGAAAACCACCCTCCTCATTTCCTCTAGGGAAAGAGGAGCATCCAAAACTGACAAATCTTGGGTAGAGATAGGATTCCAATCCACAAGCATGAATCTCCCCCTTATCTCTCCATCCTCCTGTAAACACTCTCCACAATCATAATCCAAGTGGTCAATAATATTCTTACTATCATGACTACTGGCCGCTATATGAAAGTTCGGTGTATGCATCACTACCTTAGCTCAATGAACTTTGGTTTTCTGTCTCCAACTCACCACCTCTTTCGTTACCAACTTTGTATACTCCCCTTTAGCCAAGGGACGTTCTTCCTTGAGAATATCACTCACCTCTTCCCTCCTCTAGGTCATCTAGAACTTTAAGCCTACTCAAAATCTCTTGTTTCATGATTTTCAAGTCTCCATAAACCTCCCAATACGAGGATTTCAAGAATTTAATAAAACGTTCATTCTCCCATACAACTATTCATTCCAAAATTCAAATTTAAACCATTCACAATTCTGAGCCACAATTCTAAAAAAATCAGCATCCCAACATTTTAGGAGAGCCTTATCCAAATTAAAAGGATTAATAATCTGAACCCTTTAAAAGACATTGCACGATGTCTCAAGATTTTAATCCAAACATTGTGGAATCTCCTACCAACATTTCTTCCAAACATTTTAGGGCTTTTGTCCATATACATTCTTTCATATTTTCAATGAAAGCTTCATATCTAAACAAGAAGAAATCTATATATGTATCAAGAACACCTAAATTTCAGTAAATAAGATCAATGCAGCACCCTCGGAAGACAAACTGTGCCTGATTAAAAGTAAATAAGGTCAATACAAACCTGAGCAGAAGCTCCACCAAGTTCAATGATTCCAGTTGTCTCGAGGGGATCGCTTCCAAGAGTGTCAAGTGCATAGTTAGCCGCAACCCACGCATAAGTCCCTTCATCAGAACCTAACACACTCATTACATACATAACGTCAGCAGATATGTATTATAAACAAATTCAGAAGCTAGAACAGATGCCTTTGGCATAACACATCAACAAAAAAAAAACCCAATGCACAGGTTGAGAAGAGAAGTTGAAACCTGTAATAACCGACGCCCATTCATCCCGGAATTTAAAGCCCGAAGACCGAAGCACCCACCGGCAAGACTCCAATATGCGGGTCTGTACATCCAATTCCAGCACTCTTAGCCCCGCCGTTGCCATTAACCGAATTTCAGTGACCCCCCATTGATCCCTTGGAACCCGAGTCTTGGCATACTCCAAAAGCTCCACCAAAGACTCTCCAGCTCCGTCTGGATCTTCTGCATACGCCGACAGCCCAGGATTCACCTTCATCGACGCTAATTCCTCTTCGCCCAAATCAAAAACCCCATAACCACCCTCTACTCTGTAGCGAAACACGTGGAGTCGAGTCCCCGTGCTACCTCCATCGATAACGATTCCGTACCTTCTCTTCAAAGAGCTGCGGAAGTTGGTTGTAAAAACAAAGAGATAAGAGAATAACAAAGCAAACGCAAGGAGGGCTGCAAGGGGAAGCCAGCATCTGGATTTGGAGGAATTCTTGAAGTTGGTCCTGGCGAACAAATTGGGTCGGCTGCTAGATCGAAGGTGCAGCTTGGTGGGATCCATATTGGGAAATCTAGAATCGTGCCTCTTAGGGGCATTCAACCGTCGCATCAAAGACTAGGAATAAAGGGGAGGAAAAATGAGGAAACACATGACAAAGAAACGAAAATGAAAAAATGGAAAAAGAAGAATGAATATTAATGATAATGTGATTATTAATAAATAAGGTCGATCGAGACGGAGAGGGCAATCTGTGAAAACGTATCGCCCTTTCTGTCTCGGTCTTGCTCTCTTCTCCGGCGATGCTCTGTCTCGGAGACGAAGAACAAGAACAATTTATTCAGAAATTAAAATTAAAGAAAATGTTGAATTTCTGGTTTGTACATATACAGGGACTCCAATTCCCCTACTCGGCATCCCGCAATGCGCGTAAAAATGTTTCCTCGGCCGTAGCCTCAGCCTCAGCCTCAGCCTCAGGCGCCATTCGATCCGACCCCTTTCAATACCAACCGCCGCTCCAAAACTGATCCATCAAAAAGCGAAGGTTTGAATCTTCTCTCTCTCGGAAGGAATTCATAAAAATATGTATATTTTGTCCCATAATAGGAATACTAATACTTCATAAAAACCAGTTATATATATATTCGCTCCGAGTAAGTTTATATTATACATAAAATTAAACATTTAATTTCTTTAAATTTAGAATATCGATACAAATTTAAAATTTAAGATTTAAGAACTTATCATTTTATTTTATATAAATTTATGTCGCTCTAAAATAAAGTTTTGAATCTATCACTATGGCTAATGTCCTTTGTGTGCTTCACTCGCTAACGAAGAGGGTTTCAGTTACCGCTTTTTGTGTTTCGTTTTAAGGAGGAACTTATAATCATTATTCAAATTTATGGTTGGGATTTATATCTTAATCTATTTAATTTTTAATAATAATTTTGATTATTTTATTTATAAATTAATATTATTCATGGTATGAAAATCTAAGGTTATTAAGCTAATCATTAACAATATTTGTACTTGTAACGCTATTGATACAGTCCACTTGTAATTGTTACAAATGAGGTAATCCAAATCATTCATGTGAAGACATATGAGTGGAGGTATCTTTATACAATGAGTTTGTATGAGATTAAACCATTAATCTCTTTATATAAATCCGTTATTTTAGAATACCAATATTTCACGTGAAGAATCGACTTACTAATAATGATTATATCAACGGACAACTTATTCTACCATACATAAGAGTGCAACTATGAGTCTACAGTGGAGTGACCTGTAGTTAATGAATGAAAATCAATTAATTAAAGAGATTAACTAATATAAGATCCCATGCTAGTTCATAATAACACCAAATAAAAAAATTTGAAGCGTTTAAATTAGTATTTAATATGTTAGATATATTAAATATAAAGAAAAAAAATATATACTTAATTTGGTTCAAATTAATATTTAATATATTAGATATATTAAATAAAAAATATATATATTTATGGTACCTTAAATATGAAATAATTAACGTGCATTATACCTTAAATAAAAATATATATTTAGAATTTAAATAATATTTAAATTAGTTAAATATATATTATATTTAGAATTTGAATAATATTTAAATATCTTTTGGGAGATTTTTTTTCAAAGGACTCCTAGTTTAAATATCAGATTTTTTTTCAAAAAACTCCATCGACCTTGACCTTGTGTTCACTCATAGTTTAACCACTAAAAAATAATAACAAAAATAAAATAAAAATAAAAGAATATATAAATATATCTACTTTCGCACTCATTCTCTCCACTCTTATATATATATAATTTATATTGTTAAAACATCATCGTCCCCCTTAACCCACCTTGAACTCTACCTTGAAATAAAGAAAGAATTCTCTTGCCACCCGATCTTCCTCTCAAACAAAATCATCGGTCGATTCCAAGTCATTCCAATGGGTTTGTGTAATATGCATGCATGCATGCATGTTACCTAGTGTAATATGTGAAGGATGTGTGGGGTTGTGTCACATGAATGACTTAAGATGCAAAGTATAGGGACATCATTCATATTGTATGTTAATTTACATCGGGTTACTTCCTCTTTTATGATGATGAGTACGAGCGCGCACATTATGATGATGATGATCATCATGCTTGCATATTATTCGAGAGTTCGTTGTACCTCTAAACGCCCAACTACAGCCAACTAGCCCGACTATGATAGATCCATAGGGAGCATGCGAACCATCTAGTGGGCTCACGCTCGTAGGTGTGAGGTATTATTGTCACGACCCAATATTTTACTATGAGTCGTGACTCACAACGACAACATGGAAGCAAAGAAAGCATTTGAAAATGCATTAAGACGAAATTATTTATTTCAAGTAAAATTTCAATACAAAGGTTCAAATGATTGACAGTTTTGAGAAAAAAGATATAAAAATTTGAATATAAAAGAAAAGATTGGACTAACGCCCCGAGATATGCATTCCTCTGTGACAATCCACATCTCTGATCACACCCTCTCTTGACCCGACGCCTCATGCACCTGAAAAAAAGAAGACATAGCAAGGATGAGTATAAAAGTTATACTCATAAAGCCACCTACTTGTAGGCTCTCATCGCGCTCTAGGCTTAATAGACAAACACAGACTTCTCATTGGCTCTAGGACGTCTGGTTCTAGTCTTAGCCCCTTGGAACTTCTCTGGTTCTCCGTCCTTTCATTTAATACCTAAGAGTTCCTTATGCTGAGCTGTAATGAGCAATGTCTCTCTATGAGGCGCTACCTCTACATGACTATCTAAGACTATATGGCATCTTACCTAGGGGTGTGCTGAGTACCTCCTAGGCCCATGATAGTTCCCTATTGGGGGGCGCGACCCAACCCTTTCCCATGCAGCTAATGGGCTGTACGACGTGGGGACACATTTCCCATGCGAAACGGTTAGGAGCAGTAAGAATTTATCAGGAACCTCTGGTCCTCCCACTAAACTATAGATATCATTCACACAACTAGTAGTGGAACGGGTAAAAAAATGCCTTACACGCGTCTGCCACGCGCTGTTCACGCGGCGGGAGTGTCCACTCGTAGGTTCCACGCGCGAGTGCCATGTGCGGAGAAAATATCTACAGCCGCGGGTCACGGACCGGGTATCGGGTGGCGGTTCAGGTTGGACCAATCGACTGCTTCATTGGGTCACAGATCAAAGCGGGTCAGTACACAGGTTTGTAGGTCGGGTCAGTCGCGTGTCACGAAAAGGACGAAGTTGTGTTGCTCTACCTAGCGTACGACAAGTGGCTCCACCCAAAACTTGACACGTGTCCCTCTCTAGCTGAGACGCGTTTCTCTTATGAATAGTGGTCGTCAGTAAAACTCTCTCTCTCCTGGCAGAATGCGAAATTTGATTTCTAGTTAGATTTCTTCCCATTTTATCTTTTTCATATCTTTTGATCTAGAATCCAAATCAATATGGTTTCTTTGGCGAAGTTATAGATCGATATTCAAACTACATCTCGATATTTTTTTTATTGAATTTTGCTTCAACATAGAACGAGATATCCGCGTCGGAAGTTTTCTTACCGTTCTTGGACGATTCTCGGGTTTTCGCTTTCAAATCGAGGTTTCAGCCAAACTTCGTCACGATTCTAATGGAGAGTTGCTCCTAGATGAATATATCGAGATTTCAAAATTCAATTCATTCAATAAGAACTCTTATTTGAAAAGGTTCGTTTAAGAATCCTACCTCGCGAGATCTCGAATCTTGAAGGAAATGGAGCATCGGCCTCTCGATCCTATTTATCCTTAAAAGGAGGGAGTTTTTGTGTGTGGATTCACGGCTGAAGGTGAATTTCCGGCGGTGGTCCGACGAGTACTCTGACAGCTTACTTTTCTTCTCTCAAGTTTTCTTTCACACTTTTCTTTTGCAGGTGATCTGATTGGGGATCCTTAAACCCCTATAATGGTTGGAGGGGCAAAATGACTCATTTGCCCCTCTGTTAACTTTGATTGGATTTTTTTTTTTTTTTTTTTAGCGTTACAAACTCTCCCCTCCTTAGAAACTTTCGTCCCCGAAAGTTGGTATCTCTTGAAAGAGTTTGGGATAGGCTCTTCTCACGTCTTCTTCTCTTTCCCAAGTTGCCTCCCTATCACGATGGTTACCCAATGAGACTTTCACTAAGGGGATAACTTTGTTGCGCAATTGGCTACTATCTTGAGCCAAAATTCTACTAGGTTTCTCCTCGTAAGACAGATCTTCCCGAAGAGGAAGCATTTCATGTTCGATCACATGGGTAGGATTTGGAGTGTACTTTCGCAGCATGGACATACAGAACACATTGTGTATGACGACAAGGTTCGATGGTAGGGCAATTCTGTAGGCCACAACCCCAACTCTCTCTAGAATCTCCAAGGGGCCTATGAACCTTGGCTCAACTTTTCCTTCTTTCCGAACCTCTACACCCCCCCCCCCCATAGGGGCTACCTTCGGGAACACATGGTCACCCACCTCGAATTCAAGGTTCCTTCTACGCAAATCTGCATAGCTCTTCTGTCGGCTCTGTGCGGTGAGTATTCTCTGCTTGATTTTCTGCACCGCTGCGTTGGTGACCTGAACCAACTCTAGTCCGAGTAGTTGTTATGTGCCTACCTCTTTCCAGTGTTCGACACTTACAGTGCCTCATAAGGGGTCATCTGAATGGTTGCTTGATAACTGTTATTGTAGGCAAATACCATCAAAGGCAGATGTTCATCCCAGTACCTAGAGAAATCTATGACACAGGCTCGCAACATATTTTCTAAGATTTGATTCAGCCTTTCGGTCCATCCGTCCGTTTAAGGATGAAACGTTGTACTAAACCTTAACTAGGTTCCTAATGCTTTATGGAGACTTTTCCATAACTGAGACGTGAATCTGGTGTCTCGGTTTGATACTATGGACACTGGTACCCCATGCAGGCGTACTATCTCCATGATATATAATTGAGCCTATCAATCCACTCGATATGTGGACTTGCCTGGAATGAAGTTGGCCGTCTTGGTCAGTCTATCTACAACTACCCAGATTATATTGAAATCCTGCTTGGTCTTTGGCAAACCCGAGATGAAGTCCATACAAACTGCTTCCCATTTCCACTAAGGAACATTCAAGGGCTATAGCAATCTTGCTGGGCGCTGTCTCAGGGCTTCACCTGCTAGCAGGTCAAGCAACGACTTACGAAATCTGCTATATCCTTCTTCATCCTTGGCCAACAATAATATCCTTTCAGATCCTGATACATCTTTGTACTTCCAGGGTGGAACGTATAAGATGTATCATGGGCTTCAATCATAATATCTTTCAGAATTTTCTCGTCTCGAGGAACGCACGGGAAATCTTGCCACAGTAGGCCCCCATTTTAGGAAATAGAATACCCAGTTGCTCTCTGTCTTAGTCTGTCTCCACACTTTACTAAGGTGTTCATCAGGCCTCTGGGCGTCAATAACTCGTTTTCGTAGGGTGGGTTATATGGTCATCTATGTTATCTGAGCAATACCACCTTTAACTATAACATTGATTCCAACCCTCTTCATCTCATCTTGTAACCTTTCCTACTTGGTGATCATCGCAGAAGTATGAACGACCTTCCTGCTCAATGCATCAACTACAACATTGGCTTTGCCTGGATGGTACAGGATCTCGATATCGTAATCCTTTACCAGTTCCAACCATCTCCTCTGTCTCATATTGAGCTTCTTCTATGTAAACAGATACTTGAGGCACTTATGATTAGTGAAGACTTGAACTTTTTCTCCATACATGTAATGTCGCCATGTTTTCAGAGCTAACACTACTACTGCTAACTCGAAGTCATGAATGGGGTAGTTTCGTTCATAATCCTTCAGTTGCCTAGAAGCATACGCTGTCACCTTACCCTTCTGCATAAGCACACACCCTAAACATTTCTCTGATGCATCGCTGTACACCACGAGATTGTCTGACCCATCTGGAACTGTGAGAACTGGTGTTGTCACCAACCTCCCCTTGAGTTCCTGGAAACTTTGTTCGCAAGCTAAAGTCTAAGCAAAGAGCTTACCCTTCTTAGTTAATTGAGTTAGCGCTAAAGATATTTTGGAGAAGTCCTAGACGAACCTTTTGTAATATCCAGCTAGCCCCAAAAAAACTCCACACTTTAGTGACCATGGTCGGCTTTGGCCACCTCATCACTGCTTCTATCTTAGCTGGGTCCACTGTGATCCCTCTACTTGACACCACATGACCAAGAAATGTTACTTCAGATAGCCAAAACTCGTACTTGGAGAACTTGATGTATAGCTACAAGGCTCTCAGTATTGTCAAGACTTCCCTCAAGTGTTCTTCGTGCTCTACCTCTGACTTGGACTATACCAGAATGTCGTCAATGAACACTATAACAAAAGTGTCTAAGAATTCATTAAACACCCTGTTCATTAGTTCCATGAAGACTACTGATGCATTGGTAAGGCCAAAGGACCTAACAAGAAACTCGTAATGTCCATAACGACTTTTGAAGGCCGTCTTGGGTATATCCTCTTCTCTGATCCTCAACTGATGGTACCCTAACCTCAAATCAAATTTGAAGACTATTGCTCCTTGTAGTTGATCAAACAAGTCATAAATTCTTGGGAGGGGGTACTTATTCTTTATGGTGACCTTGTTTAGCTCTCTATAATCATTACACAGTCGTAGAGACCCATCCTTCTTCTTGACAAACAGAATATGGGCTCCCTAGGGTGATACACAAGGTCGAATGAAACCCTCATCCAACAACTCTGTAATTGTTCCTTCAATTCCCTGAGTTCTGCAGGTGTCATTCTGTAGGGTGCCTTAGAGATCGGCGTGGTTCCTAGTTCTAGATCGATCCCGAAATCGACTTCCCTGATTGGGGGCAAACTTGGCAAGTCCTCTGAAAATACATCTATGAACTCCCTAACGATGTGTACTGATGAGACTGTCTACTCGTTACTATTGTCTAAGGTCACGCTGGCTAAAAATGCACTTGCGCCACTACGAATCATCTTTCTGACCTTCAGTGTTGTTATAACGCTTGAGGTTCTTTTGAAAGTAGCTCCCTGTAGGTAAAGTAGTCCCCTAATGGGAGTCTAAGAGTCACTATTCGAGTCTCACAATCTATCAGAGCGTGATTCTCACCTAGTCAATCCATACCTAAGATGACATCGAAGTCTTGCATGCTTAACACTATCAGTGCGGCTTCGATGACACGTCCTGACACTGTTATGCTACCTCCCTTAGCCCTATGAGTAGCTATCAATAGCTCGTGGGCAGGGGTGGATACCGACAAGGTGATCTCTAAGGGTTCCCATTCTAAGTGTGCTAACTCAACGAATTCCTCATATACAAACGAATGTGTAGAACCCTAATCAAATAACTAACGCCAAATGACCAAAGACGGGTAGTGTACCTGTAACAACTGCGTCAGACTCGTCGGCTTGCCTGACTGGTTGCATGGGCTACAGCTCACCCCTGCTGATGCTGAGCACCCCGGCCCCTCTGATTATGTGCCCGACCGTAGGCAACGTGATTTCTAGGCAGCGAATTTGGCGATTGTGCGGCACTCACTCTCAGCACTAAGTGAGTCAAGCAAACTTTGGATCACGTTGCCTACGGTCGGGCAACGTGTATACAAATCTCGGGTCCCGGTTTCAAGAGAAGATTTTAGAAAGCAGGAGAGAGGTTTTGGAAAAAGAGTTTTAAAAGCAAAAAAGAGAGAGAGAAAGTGGTGTTATATAGTATGCAAGCAAAAAAGGCAACAACAATGGTTTAAACAGTATATAACTTTTCGGATAGGGAGAATTTGACAACTAGTCGCATCCCCCTATAGTATATTTTGAGGCATTTCATGTCTACCAGCCGTAGCCATGATTCCGCCGAAACGTCATACTCTTAAGGAAAACAAGAAAGAAATAATACAAGATGAAAGTAGTAAAAGAAAGCAGTAAAGTAGTACAAGGCAAAGGGTTTCGACGTGTATCGGGCATGCGGTCATGGGCAACATGCCTTGGACAAGCATGACCGTGACACTGAGCACCCCGACCCCTCTAATTATGTGTCGCAGGTCAATTGGTATGCTGATCGTTCCTTTGAGGGCAATTTGCTACAAAGTGCCTTGTTTGGCCATATCTGTAGCATGCATATGTTCCTGCTCTGCACTCCCCTGAGTGAGGACGCCGACAATTAGGACAAATGGTCTTGTTCTACACCGGGGCTTTCCTCCGCCTATTACTGTGGCCACGGGGCAGTCTACCAGTTCTGGGGTGATTCTGTTTTGTCCTCTTCCCTTGAACTGCTGTGTGGGATGACTGGACTGATCCTGACTGTAACTTGTCGATGAGGATCGCCACCCGAAGGGCTTCTATATAATCATAGGATGTCTGGGCTACCACATGCCCCTTTAGGTCCTCCCTTAAGCCAGCAATGAATCGTTTGGCCTTTAGCTCCTCAGTACTAATATGCGGGAGAAAACCTTGCCATCCTGTTGAATTCCAAATCGTACTCCACCGACTTGTCCCCCTATTTGAGCTTCAGAAACGCTGCCTGCGTTTTCATTCTGGTAGTGATGGGATAGTACTTGCAGAGGTAGGCTTCTTTAAACTGGCACCAAGTGATAGTCTCTCCTTATGGCGCAAAATCTTTCAAGTAACGGGACTCCACGGTCATAGTCCCTAAATCTCTGGTCCCTTGCACTATTGTCTGATTAGCCACTAGTGTCTGCATCATTTGGGTCATCAGAGCTTGATTTTTCATTAAGGTTAACATGAATGCTTGTAATACATCCAATATAAGTGTGGCTGGCGGCTGGCTGGGCGGGACTTCCGTACTAGTGGCTGGCACAGATAGGACCTCCTTGAAGAGGGAAGCAGTAGGGTCTATATCAAGCAAGTCTTGGGCCCTTGCCCTCCTTCGGCGCTTTCTAGTTCTTGATGCTCGCAATACGGTTCTCTTGCTAGTTTTGGGCGTGTCGCTAACCTCCTCTTGAGGTTCATGTTGTTCTACTTCAGGTGTTGGAATAGGGGTGCCTTGAGTGACTTTTCTTCTTCCCCTTCTGAGTCCGGGCCCGACATAGGGTCTGCACCTCTTTGGTGCCATTATCTACCACAACAAGAAAAAAAAATTTGCGGTCAATTCATTCATAACACAACCTTCAATAAATGCGCATTATAACATAGCAAAAAGTCATGGGATATTTTTTAAACACCCGTGAGAATATCTGGTCGCGAGCGACACGTGTTTGATAGGCGTGGTCACAAAGGATACGACTCTCTATCCTAAATGTCTACAGGACCTATGACATGGGGCTCTTATACCAAATTTGTCACGACCCAATATTTTACTATGAGTCGTGACTCAAAACGACAACATAAATGCAAAGAAAACTTTTGAAAATGCATTAAGGGGCGAAATTATTTATTTAAAGTAAAATTTCAATACAAAGTTCAAATGATTGACAATTTTGAGAACAAAGATATGAAAATTTGAATATAAAAGAAAAGACTGAACTAACGCCCTAGACATGCATTCCTCTGTGACAATCCACGTCTCTAATCATCTCTTGACCCGACGCCTCACGCACCTGGAAAAAAAAAAGACATAACAAGGATGGGTATAAAAGTTATACTCAGTAAGCCACCCACTTGCAGGTTCTCATCGCGCTCAAGCCTTAACAGACAAACACGAGCTTCTCATTGGCTCTAGGACGTCTGGTTCTAGTCTTAGCCCCTTGGGGCTTCTCTGGTTCTTCGTCCTTTCATTTAATACCTAAGAGTTCCTTATGTCGAGCTGTAATGACTGATGCCTCTCTATGAGGCGCTACCTCTACATGGCTATCTGAGACTATATGGCATATTACCTAAGGGTGTGCTGAGTGTCATGGTCATGCTTGTCCAAGGCATGTTGCCCATGGCCGCATGCCCATGACAAGCCAAGCCCTTTATGTCTTTCCATATTCTAGCATTTTACTTTTGTATTTCTAGGGAGTATGACGTTTCGGAAAAATCATGTCTAGGACTGCTAGACATGAAATGCCTCAGAATGTACTATAGGGGGATATGACTAGTTGTCAACTTCTCCCTACCCAAGGTTATATACTGTGAGCCGTTGTTGTTATTCTCTTGCTTGCTTATATAACGTCTCTTTCAAAAATCTCTCTTTCTAAAAATCTCTCTCTGCCCTCGTTTTCTAAAACCTTCTTCTTAAACCGAGGCCAGAGGCTCGAGCATACGTCGCCAGGCCATAGGCGACGCAAGAACATATTGGCTTAGCTCACTTGTCGTTGGAAAGTGAGTGCCGCACAATCGCAAGTCCGCTGCCACTAAGAGTGCGATTGTGACAAGTGGTATCAGAGCTTTGTTAGCTCCGCGAAACAGAAAAAAAGATCGAAAGCATGTCGACGACAAAGTCGACACCGAAATCACAAGCCGACCGGCTGACCCTAATAGAGGAGGAAATGCTGTTCCTCAAAGAAGTCCCTGACACCGTACGCTTCCTGGAAGCACGGATGACAGAATTGAGTGAGAAAGTCGTCGAAATCGACGCAATGGGCAACCGCCTGGATGGGTTGCCAATCACAGAACTGATATTTCGAGTGTCCTCGCTCGAAGAAAGAGCTGCTCCTACAAGCAGCTCGAGACCTACCGGTAGCCCTGATAGCTCTGTCGCACACAAAGAGGGACGTGGCGAAGAGTACGAGGTGCTACAAAATACTATGATGAGTTTGTTTAACGGATTAGCAGACGAGTTCAGAACGACGATCGACACCATCCATGAAAAGATGGCCGACATAAACACCCGAATTGGGGTGACCATGAAACTCGTAGACAGCGTCGCGACGGGACAAACTCATTCAGGATCCAACAAACTGAAGTTCCCAGACCCCAGACCCTTCAAAGGGAATCGGGACGCCAAAGAGTTGGAGAACTTCATCTTTGATGTCGAACAGTACTTCAAAGCCACCACGGCTTGTACCGACGACGTAAAAGTGACTGTGGCCTCAACGTATCTCATCGACGATGCGAAACTTTGGTGGCGTACGAAGGTGCAAGACATCGATAATGGTCTATGCACCATCAATTCGTGGGAAGACCTCAAGAGAGAGTTGAGGGACCAGTTCTTCCCCGAAAAATGTAGAGCACATAGCAATGGAAAAGCTGATAGCCCTAAAGCAAACTGGAAGCATAAGGGACTATGTCAGACAGTTCTCGACCCTAATGCTGGATATCAGGGGCACGTCAGAGAAGGATAAAGTGTTTTTCTTCATAAATGGGTTACAACCGTGGGCCAAAACAAAGATACACGAGAAAAAGGTTCAGGACCTAGCTACCGCAATCGCCAGTGCCGAGAGACTTCTAGACTTTGGGAATGAATCGAGTTTCCAAAGAAAAACAACACCGACCCCAAACACTGGGGGTAGGACATATAGACCGCCAGGCCATCGGAGTGAAGGCCCCAATAGGCCAAATGGAAGTAACGACAGACCAAGTGGGTGGATAGATAGATCCCC
The DNA here is from genome assembly GCA_033971965.1 of Cucurbita ficifolia. Classification (NCBI taxonomy): domain Eukaryota; kingdom Viridiplantae; phylum Streptophyta; class Magnoliopsida; order Cucurbitales; family Cucurbitaceae; genus Cucurbita; species Cucurbita ficifolia. The sequence goes on from CM066966.1 coordinate 5,456,402, forward strand.
TCAAAACAACCAAGCGGGGAACATCTCGAGGACCCTACCCTCAAAAGAGTTACCCGACGGCACCTTTACAATGCCTGCTGTGTAAAGGCCCCCACAAACTGTCTTACTGCCCTCATCGAGCCTCTCTTAGTGCACTCCAAGTGTCCATCCAAGAGAGCAACGACGCGGGGGTCGAGACTACGTCAGAAAGGAAGGAAGATCAGGACAACCCCCCGAATGGGCGCTCTGAAATTCTTGTCAGCCCTCCAACGAAAAGTCGACCCAAAAGACATAATAGAGAAAGGGCTCATGTTTGTAGATGCGACGATTAACTCCCGACCAAGCAGGAGCACCCTAATCGACTCAGGTGCAACCCACAACTTCATCGCTGACCAAGAAGCACAAAGATTGGGACTCACCATAGAAAAGGACCCCGGAAAAATGAAAGCTGTCAATTCCGAGGCTTTGCCTATCGTGGGAGTCTCCAAAAGAGTCCCCCTCAAGTTAGGGGCCTGGACGGGAGAGATGGATCTTGTCGTAGTTCGCATGGACGACTTTGACGTAGTACTTGGGATGGACTTCCTCTTAGAATACAAAGTTATCCCAATGCCACTAGCAAAATGCTTGGTGATCGCCGGCCACAAATCCCACAGTAATACCTGCAAGCATTAAGCAACCAGGTAGTCTCAGAATGATCTCGGCCATGCAATTGAAGAGGGGACTCGCACGAGAGGAACCTACATTTATGGCTATACCCCTGACTGAAGAAAACGACCACTGAGGAAGCTATTCCAAACGAAATCAAGGATGTACTGGACAGTTATGCCGACATAATGCCAGAGAGCTTACCGCAGACATTACCACCCCGTCGAGGCATTGATCACGAAATTGAACTCCTCCCCGGGGTTAAACCCCCAGCGAAAAATGCGTATCGGATGGCTCCCCCCCCCGAACTAGCCGAGTTGAGGAAACAACTAGATGATGAGTTGTTAGCGGCAGGGTTTGTCCGCCCCGCAAAGGCACCTTACGGAGCCCCCGTACTATTTCAGAAGAAGAAGGATGGGTCGTTGCGTCTGTGCATAGACTATAGGGCCTTAAACAAGGTGACAGTACGCAATAAATACCCCCTGCCGATAATATCCAACTTGTTTGATCAACTTCACGGAGCCAAATACTTCACGAAGTTGGACTTACGATCAGGATACTACCAAGTACGTATCGCCGAAGGAGACGAGTCCAAGACGACGTGCGTAACAAGATATGGGGCCTTTGAGTTCCTGGTAATGCCCTTTGGTTTAACAAACGCCCCAGCTACGTTTTGCACACTGATGAACCAGGTTTTCCACGAATACTTGGACCAGTTCGTCGTAGTATACCTCGACGACATAGTTGTATACAGCACAACCCTGGAGGAACACAAGGTGCACTTGAAGCTGGTGTTCGATAAGCTGCGGCAGAACCAGTTGTATGTCAAGAAAGAAAAGTGTGCCTTCGCACAAACATGCATCAACTTCCTCGGACATGTCATCAGCTGTGGCCAGATTGGTATGGATAGCGATAAGATAAAAGCTATCCAAGAGTGGAAAGTACCCACCTCCGTGTCCGATGTGCGATCCTTTCTAGGATTGGCAAACTACTACAGGCGGTTCGTCGAAGGGTTTTCACGACGAGCTGCCCCATTAACAGAACTCCTAAAGAAAGACCACCCTTGGTCGTGGTCAAGTGAATGTAAAATGGCCTTTGAAGACCTGAAGGCAACCATGACGAGGGGCCCTGTCCTCGGGTTAGTGGATGTCACTAAGCCATTTGAAATTGAGACGGATGCTTCCGACTTTGCCCTAGGCGGGATCCTTATTCAAGAGGGTCACCCCATCGCCTACGAAAGTCGAAAGCTCAACGATGCAGAAAGGAGATACACTGTCTCCGAAAAAGAAATGCTAGCAGTGGTCCATTGCCTACGAGTCTGGAGACAGTATCTCTTGGGATCACAATTCATAGCGAAGACGGATAACAGCGCCATCTGCCACTTCTTCGATCAACCAAAATTGACGGCAAAACAAGCTAGGTGGCAGGAGTCGTTGGCTGAATTCGACTTCAAATTCGAACACAAAGCAGGGAAGAGTAACCAAGCAGCCGACGCGCTGAGTCGGAAGGGCGAACATGCGGCCCTGTGCATGTTAGCCCACATTCATTCCAGTAAGGTCGATGGATCGATGCGCGACATCATCAAAGAACACCTGCATAAAGACCTGTCGGCTAAGGCTGTCGTTGAACTAGCCAAGGCTGGGAAGACACGACAGTTTTGGATTGAGGGAGACCTTCTGATGACAAAGGGGAATAGGTTATACGTTCCAAGAACCGGAGAACTGAGAAAGAAGCTCATTCAAGAATGTCACGACACTTTATGGGCCGGACACCCTGGGTGGCAACGAACACACGCCTTGATAAAAAAGGGGTACTTCTGGCCAAATATGCGAGACGACATCATGCAATACACCAAGACGTGTCTCATCTGTCAACAGGACAAAGTTGAGAAAGCAAAAGTCTCGGGACTCCTGGAACCGCTACCCGTGCCGACCAGACCTTGGGAAAGTGTGTCCTTGGACTTCATAACACACCTCCCAAAAGTCGGGGAATACGACGCCATCTTGGTTATCATAGACCGATTCTCTAAATATGCGACGTTCGTTCCCACCCCCAAATTATGCTCGGCCGAACTAACAGCCCAACTATTTTTCAAACACATTGTGAAGTTATGGGGCATTCCGTTGAGCATCATCAGCGATAGAGATGGCAGATTCATCGGCACATTCTGGACCGAGTTGTTCGCCTTCTTGGGAACGACTTTTAAACATCTCCTCAAGCTATCACCCTCAAACCGATGGACAAACAGAACGGTTCAATTGCTTGCTCGAAGAATACTTACGTCACTTCGTCGACGCACGTCAAAAGAACTGGATACAATTACTGGATGTCGCCCAATTCTGCTTCAACTGTCAAACAAGTTCGTCTACGGGGAAGAGCCCCTTCGAAATTGTAAGTGGACGACAACCGGCCTTACCCCACATTATTGATCATCCTTACGCAGGAAAGAACCCCCAAGCTCAAAACTTCACCAACGAATGGAAGCAGACGACAGATATTGCCCGGGCATATCTAGAGAAAGCTTCTAGACATATGAAAAAGTGGGCAGACAGGAAGCGTCGCCCACTTCAATTCCGAGCAGGAGACCAAGTCCTCATCAAGTTGAGACCAGAACAGATCAGGTTCCGCAGCCGCAAGGACCAAAGACTAGTTCGAAAATATGAGGGCCCGGTTGAAGTCCTTAAAAAGATCGGGGCTACTTCCTACAGAGTTGCACTACCCACATGGATGAAAATCCACCCAGTAATTCATGTGAGCAACTTGAAACCCTATCACCCTGACCCGGACGACGACAAGCGAAACGTAGTTACCAGACCGAGCATCGATCTGAAACAAAGAGAAACCAAAGAGATCGAGGAGATCCTAACCGACAGGGTTAGGAAAATAGGAAGACCAGTAAGGACGATTCGTGAATTCCTGGTCAAATGGAAAAACCTTCCTGCAGAAGAAACCAGCTGGGAACGCGCCGAAGATCTGAACTCCGCCGCCACCCACATTGCCAGGTATGAAAATAGCCGGTTGACAGAGACGTCAACCAATTAGGTGGGGGAGGATGTCATGGTCATGCTTGTCCAAGGCATGTTGCCCATGGCCGCATGCCCATGACAAGCCAAGCCCTTTATGTCTTTCCATATTCTAGCATTTTACTTTTGTATTTCTAGGGAGTATGACGTTTCGGAAAAATCATGTCTAGGCCTGCTAGACATGAAATGCCTCAGAATGTACTATAGGGGGATATGACTAGTTGTCAACTTCTCCCTACCCAAGGTTATATACTGTGAGCCGTTGTTGTTATTCTCTTGCTTGCTTATATAACGTCTCTTTCAAAAATCTCTCTTTCTAAAAATCTCTCTCTGCCCTCGTTTTCTAAAACCTTCTTCTTAAACCGAGGCCAGAGGCTCGAGCATACGTCGCCAGGCCATAGGCGACGCAAGAACATATTGGCTTAGCTCACTTGTCGTTGGAAAGTGAGTGCCGCACAATCGCAAGTCCGCTGCCACTAAGAGTGCGATTGTGACACTGAGTACCTCCCAGGCCCATGATAGTCCCCTGTTGGGGGCACAACCCAACCTTTTCTCATGTAGCTAATGGGTTGTACAATGTGGGGACACATTTCCCATGCGAAACGGCTAGGAGCAGTGAGAACTGATCAGGAACCCCTGGTCCTCCCACAAAACTATATCGTTCACACAACTAACAGCCTAAGAATACTCCTAAGGTACTTCGATTGTCGTGGTGATCTGTTAGGCTCTTAAGGAAGGGATAAGTCTAAACTCAGTGACTCGTCACTCTAATCATGAATCCCTAGGCTTATCGTAATAACGATTCATAAACATTATCTTAGTGTGCAACAACAAACATTAACCTAGTGTGCAAACATCAACATCTAGATATATCATATACACAGTTCATGCAAAATAGGCAAACATGCTCAACGAGGCGATAACATCCATCAGCACCCGGAACGCAGAGTTCACAATTTTTCCCTCCTCCTTTCAACATGAATAAAGAGATACATATTAAGCAGAAATGTAAAGCATGATGAACTCCTTAGAATACTTATCGCGTCGTACACCGAGTGGAGCAACGTAGCTTCATCCTTTCCTTGAGACGCAGCTGACCCGACCCACAAACCCACGTACTTACCCGCTCTGATCTGCGACCCAGCTAAGCAGTCGACCGGTCCATCCCGAACCGTCGCCAGATACCCAGTCCGTGACCCACAATTGTAGATATCTTCTCTGTGCGTGGCACTCGCACGTGGAACCTTCTAGTGGACACTCTCGACGCGTGAACAACGCGTGGCAGGCGCGTGTAAGACATTTTTTTACTTGTTCGACTGATGTTTGCCCGATTTTTGTCTGAATTCAAATTCTAACCATGTTTTTATGTGAATAGGGACCTAATCGAGGAAAATCAATATTTTTTGACACCCTACTTGCATAGAAACGCTAGCGAAAGAGCACGCGTCAACCATGTAAGTCACCACACAGAATTTTAGGAAAAAATACTTATAGGAATCGCTTAGTATACATGCATGCTAGTTTAATTACATTAGGTAAGTAGAATTTCCATGGAATGAGCTTAAGTCACCACACAGAATTTCACTTGAATTTGTTCGAAAAATCATCACGACATACATGTACTAACAATCCAATCTTATGCTATAAATAAGGTCGTTATAGCGAGGATGTCACAATCAACAACATTCATGTTGCATCACTTTGGAATGGGCAAATATAGGCTTGAAATCACATCAATGGTATAGAAAAGAATGCTGTATGTCATGTTTGAATACCCTTGGCTACTTTTGATGTTTGTGCCTATCAAAGGCAGTCTTAGAAAGTACTTTATGGAGGCACGGTATTATCTCTCCACCACCTTACGATAAATGAAGTTCGAGTATACTAATGGCACATGCCTATGTCATGGTACAATCAAACGTCATGAGATGAGTGGGTCTTGAGGGTCTTCCTATAGGGATGAAAACCATGAGATCAGTGCACATGCTAGAATTATTCTCCTTCCGATGGGTCAAATTTTGCGAAATAAGGCGTAGCTAACTCTCATTAGGGCAAAGTACTCGATCAGTACAGTAGTCGAACAATTATGGAGCCATAAATAGAGATGAAGGGGAAGAAAATTAGGGTCACAATATAACTAAAACCGTACTTAAAGGGGACGTGCAAGATCAAATGCAATCTATGCATGCATAGTTTCATATACCCAGTACTAGAGACAAAGTTAAAAATAAGCTAAACCATTCATGCGTGTAGTAGTTTAGGTGATGCAAGTTAGAAGAAATTGGATATGGAATAAAGAACTCATTTTAAGCCTAAAAGATCAGAAAACACAAAGGATAGGATTATTTAGGTAACATTATTAGATTATTCAGAAAGAGAATGCAGCATTAATTTGCAGTTGATGCCATTGAAAAAAGAATAACAAAAATCTGAGTGAAATAAGTATCTGTATCAAACATGTTTTGAAGACATACCCTTTGCACCTTCCACTTTTGTATCTCTTGGGCCGTTTATGATGGGATGAAATAAAGATAGAGACTAAATGAAATTGAAAAAAGTGAAAAGAGAGGGATTCAAAGATGGGAAATGATCTGTAACCAAAAAATAGTAATAATCAGAGCTGACACTGACTCGCTTTCATAAACTTTTCTTCTGGGATCAAGTCACTGTCATTCCACTTTGACCCTTCCTTTACATAGAGGAGGGAACCCTAAATCCAACTCTCCATTTCTTTTTTATTCTTTTTCCCCCTTGTCCAATATCCGTTTAATATTGTATGGTGGAAACTAAATCCAAAACAAAAATATACAACATTCATGGTCCAAAACATTCAAAATGGTTTTGATAAGACTTTCGTTTTTTTATTTTAATTTTTTGTTTATTTTCTTGCATTGTATTGAGTATACATTTACCTTTTTTTTTTTTAATTTACATATGAATAGTTATCCAGATATTAAAAACAAAAAACCATTTTGTTTTAGGTCCCCTAATACTCATTTGATTTTTTACTATAGGTTTCTTGGTTTTACCATCTACTTTTTCGAGATGTTTTCAAAATTCAAGATAAGTTTGGAAAAGTAAAAATAAATAAATTTTAAAAACTGTCTAATTTTATACAAAAAAAAAAAAAAAAAAAAAAGACTAATAATTCAAATGTTTTTCTAAGAAAAATGAAAACTATGGTAGAAAACTTATGAACAAAATAAGCATAATTCTTAAAAAGTAAAGCGGTCTCCAAATGGAGTCTTAATTTCTAGATATCGATTAGGATTTAAAAACTGATGTAAAAAACATTCAACTCTAAAAAATGATTATGAAAGAGTAACCAAAATTGTTGCAAATTTTGCTTCAAGATTTTAAATTTAAATTTAATATACTCATTTAAATAATAGAACCAAAAAAAAAAAAACAATGAAAGTGAAAAGGATAATAGAAAATGTTTTGGGGTGATCTAAAGTGAGGGAAGAATAATGTAATAATGGGAATTATGATTAGGTGCGAGAGAAACCATGAAAAGAAAGTTAAGAAAGCCCATATGGACAGAAATGCAGACCATAAAGCAACATCTCATTCTAACTCTTTTGCTTTTAATTGGAGAATGAAAAAGTAAAGAAGGAGAGGACAATATTTTAATAGCATCACCGTAAGCATAACATCAACATCAGCATCCCATCTAAAACGGTACCGTTTTTCCTACATTGACCAGTCAGCCACTGTGCCCACTCTATTTTCAGTAAAGGCTGCAACTTTGGCTTTAGAATGTTCCAACAATCCCTACTTGCATGTGGTATCCACCACTATAAAACCAAATTTGTTTACTTTTTTATTTTCTATTTTTCCCATTTTGGTTCCTCAATTTTTAAATTTGTTTACATTTTATCCTTACAAGTTTTCAAATATTTATTCTGTAACTAAATTACAATATAATTTTATCATCTAATATGTTCCTGTTCAATGCTCGTCTTCAACCTATATAGCTAAAATATGCTTCTCTTAACATGCTAGTATCTTTACTTGAAGTTATGCTATTAATTTTTATAAAGCAAAACAAAGATAAAGACTAAATTGATTTCGTTTAATGTTTAAAAACTAAAACGAATGATTAAAAAGTTTAGGAATTAAAGTTAGAACAAATGTAAAAGTTTATGAATCAAAGTAGGCATCTTAGAAAATTAGAAACCGAATTAAGATATAAAAAAAAATTAAAGATCAAAATAGGATTTAAATATAATGTAAAGACAAAAGATGTAAATGTGAGAGGGACAAAGTTTAGACTCACATAAGTGACAGAGTATAAAGAAATGAACATTAAATAGGCTTGGAAACTCAAAAAAGAATAATTTATAGAAAGCAAAAGAAAGGCATGATGAAATTTGGTTTAACAAACAATAAACAGAGTGTTGTTTTAGTTGCATAGGGAGGAGAGCTTGGAATTCAAAAGTGGAACTGCAGAAGAAAATCTTAGGATGGCCCAAAGCAAGCGTTTGTTTCTTCTTTTTCTTCTCTGGCTCTGTTACGTATGTCTAATTATAATAATATCAGTTTTATAGTTGGCCCATTTCTTCTTCTTCTCTGCCTCCTTAATGCTTCTTTCTTATCCAACCCCATTTCAAAAGAAAGCAAACCATCAACAATCCCCTTTTCTTAATAGCAAAGGAAGGTTATATTACAAAAACAGCCCTGAAAGAAATGTAACCACAGATTCCATTCCATGATTCTAGAATTAACTAGACTGAAAAAATTGGACCTAATGAATTAACTAGTTACAGTGTTTAAGATTCCAAGTCGGACATGAACCAGAAAGAAAAATTCCTGCTATGTTGGGAATTTCTTTCATCTGAATAGATGTATTCAAATGGATGGTGTGTTTACGAATGAGGAGGCGATTTGGCAAAGCCTAAGGAGTTTGGTTTTATGCATTTTGGGGTGGATAAGGAAATAAAAAGGGAAGAGGGAGTGGATATAGAGATGAGGAAATAAAATAGGAAAAAAGATGCTTGGCTTCTCAGAGGCATTGTTCCAAGAAACACCTTTATTCATCCTTATGATTCTTGGTTAACAGCCTTAGATTTGCAGGCTTATGATTTGAATGAATCTATAATTGGTCTAGATGTTTGAGGGCCCAATTCTGCTTTATGCTTTAAAGCCACTTCCAAAACCAATGCAGATAAATAGCAGCCTTGTGTGTCTACTACAGGAATCAACCTACCACAGAAGAGAAAAGGAGAGAAAAAATCAACATATCTATCCTCTTTCTCTCTCTCTTTGTTTGCTTCATTGTAGAAGCCATGGTTTTCAGTATACACAGAGTACTTGTTATCCTCCTCATGTGTGTTGTTGCACTTTTAGCTGTTAAACCGGATCAGGCTTGTGCTTTGAGAAGCATAGACCTTGCTCTAAGATCTAACCGCCACATTCTTGTTGAAGACTCGAGGGTGGAGGAAAAGAACATGAAAAGGAATTCGCTACCACGAAACAGCAAGTTTGATCCAAATCAATCAAGCAAAAGACGGGTTCGACGAGGATCAGATCCTATCCACAACAAGTCTTAGTTCATTTATTTTGTTTGCTGAAGGAACCCACAAGTTTGTTTGGCATCAACAAAAGGAAGGAAACAGAGATAGGTTCAGGCCATAGCAGAGGAAACACCAGCAAGAATCTGGTTTCTCCAATGGTTGGTTGGTTGGTTTGATCATTTATACCCCGTTTGATAATGATTCCGCTTTTAGTTTTCTGTTTTTGAAAATTAGACATGATTTTCCCACAATTTCCTGGGTATGTTTTTTCACATTCCTTAAAAACACATTTACCTTAAAAACAATTTTTCTTTTTTGTTAGTTTTCAAAATTTGGATTAGATTTTGAAAATGTTTTTAAAGAGTGGGTAACAAACCAAAAACAAATACCTAATAGGAAATAGTATTTATATATATTTTTAAAAGCAGAAAGCTAAAAACGTAATGATTATCAAAAGGGGTTTAATGTTTAGTTTTCAGAGTTTTTATTCTTAGAGATGTGTATAGTGAAGCTTACTAGAGAAAGTCCTCAACAGTGAGCTCTATACTGAAACTAGAAGCGCAGTTAAAAGATCATAGAGATAAATGATTGTGCAATTGACAAAAAGAGTTGAGCTACTTGACAAGATACCATTGAATTTCTTTTGAAGAGATGGTGATTTTGAATCTGTTATGCACTTCAAGTTCAAGTTTCAGGTAGGAATACAGAGAGATTGTTTTGTAATCCATCAGCTGGCTCTTAACAAAGCTTTTTAACTTGGTCCATCTCCTACGGATACTATTGTATGAAATTATGTAGAAGCTATCTCCTGTCTTCCCCAGAAATTGCTCAGATTCACTCAAATCAATTACCCATCTGCTCACTGTGAATCTGTACAACCCAACATGTAACCTTTCCTTTTGGTTTTTAGCTTTTTCTTTATGAATTGTGGGTTTCGAAGCTTGGAGATGAACGTAAAAAAAGTGTAATGCGCAAAGCATTTTGAGGTTGTGAGGAACTCTGAACAAGTGTCTATTTCTTAATGTGTGTGTTAACAAGAACAAAAATCTTGCACATCATAATCATATGCGATCCGAGGTAAGTGCAGAGAAATGAAACGATCGTGCAGAAGGTAAAAAGGGGCACGCATATGCATTCTGAGTGACTGAATGAAAATTAGGGCTTCGGAGAAAATGAACAAATTCAAGTGAAATTCTCAAGAACAACAACAAAATTCAGTAACTACTAGTATCGAAGCGTATTTCGTACCTCAACCTCTCTGCCTTCGAAATGGGGATTAGGAATCCAAGAACGCAATTAGCCGACGATATCAACACAATTCAGTTGAACACAAATTCGCGTGGGAGGGTTTTGTCAGTTTTTTACTTTTTTGAGGATTTGAAATTTTGGTCTCACCATTTTATCCTTCATTAATTCTACATCCATATTTATTGATCTATTTTTATATTTAATTTGTAACACTTTAGGGTAAATTTAAGCACATTTAATTCAAATAATTTTATTAATTTTTTTTAATATTAAAATCTGTACTTAATCTTTTCTTAATTAAAATTTGTCATTATATCCAGCTTCTCTAATAGATTTTTTTTATTTTTTCCATTGTTCATTTTCTTCTTTTTCTTGAAATGCTTCATCATCAAAGGTTGTTCCATAATTTGATTGACACTAATTAAGGATGTTTGATAATCATACTTCTCCTTATATCTTCCCTTCTCTAGGGTATCACACTTCTATGAGTAATGATAGGAAATTTAAAGAAGATAAAGATGTCAATCGGTTATATATAGTATATATATATATATTTGTAATGACTCGCTTTTCGAGATTCCGAATCACGAATCGCTACATAGGTTCAATGGTAAAGAAACGGTAAGATTTTTCAAAATTGTAAAACATGGGACACGCGCAAAATTTATAATTCAAACATACACTAAAATTGACATAAAAGTAGTTTAGAAGTATAAGATGAGGGGCTGACCCTAATCGTCCCTACTTAGTTAACCCAAAATGACTACAGAGCCCAAATGTAAGTTCTATGAATAAGGAAATGTAAAACCGGGCGTAAAACCGATGTCTAACCCCTATAACATGCTCTTATGGGTAACCATACATATATAAATGTCCAACCTGCTCAAACAAACAATTCACAATCATACAATACATGTTGGAGTCCTAAAGATATCATTAGGACTAACTAGAGTTCTCAAACATGTAAGCGGAATGTGTAAAACATATTATCGTGTTGAGTCGAAAAACTACCAAGTTCCGAAGCTTAGATATCATATATCTTGGTCAATTAGGCTTCAAATGCCTTAAATAGGGTAAAAATGACTTTAGGAAGGTCGAAAACTTAGGAAATGGTATATCATTTTTATACTGAGCCGTCTAAGCTGAGAAGCCGAGTCGCCAAGTCGCCAAGCTGAGCCGACACGGGAATGAGGCGGGTCATTATTCAAGTTAAGCGCAGGCTATATGGGTCAGGTTGAGGCACACTGGGCTGATACGTTCCGGGCTGGACAACAACAAAAATTAAAAATTATCCTCAAAGAATTAATCATTTTTTTTAAAAAAAAAATATTAGTTTTCAAACTCTCTAGTATTACTCTTTACTTTTTTTTTTCTTTTTTTTTCATTTTTTCCATTTTTCTGTTATTCTCTAAAGAAATATATTATTGAGAATGAATATTTTTTATTTTATTATTATTAGCGTGTATAAAAAATATATTAAAACGATGTGTTGGAAAAAGTTTTTCTTTTGTCATTTTTCAGCAATATTGGTCAGTCGAGGCCCGTCCATGCCCAATTGGTTCGTCGGGCTTGTCCATTTCCAATCCTAACGGACAAACCCTTGATCCAATTTTCTCTCAATTCTTCACATGTCTTGTTACGTGATTGATACATTTTATTGGGCGCACTTGCCATATATTTTTCTCTAGAGAATTTGTAATCTATTTTTTAGAATTAGCTATGAATCACATTCCTTCAATAATACTATCAATGATCACGTACCACATATAAAGATATAGAATTGTATGTGATGGATTTTTTTAAAAGCTTTATGGAAAGGTTAATTATTCAAAATTCTATTTATAACCTATATAAATAATCCAATTGTTTTTAATTATAAAAGGACCTATTCTAATACTTCATCATTAGTCTCTAAACATCTAAACATCTGCAAGATCATTCATTCGAAGTTATTAGATAGTATTTTAGATGTTAATTTTTAAAAATTATATTCATTTTCTCACAATTTCTTTACCAATCTTTTTTTTATATTTCAATATTCATAATCAAGTTTCAAAACAAAAACATAATTTTCTACTGTCTCCCAACTTTGCTTGAGTTTAAAAATACTTCTTTAATGAACAATAAATAAATAAAATAAAATAAAAGAATAAAAATAAATAGCACTTGTCAACTTAAATTTCAAAATTCAAAAACTAAAAATTTAATTCTTTGATCAAATATAGATAGTTTAAGAGAAACCTTATTTAACATTTTAAAACATTATTGCGATGGAAAGGTCAACATAATCCTCCATGATTTAAGGTAAAACTAATTATAGGTCCTATCTTAAGCCACACATCTTTTTAACCAATTTAGCTAGTAAGAATTGGTTATTTTTGCGTTTGTATATAAGGAGAATTTGAGTGGGTGAATACATTCAAATCAATTCTTATTTCTAAGAAGTTTGGGAATTTGAACCAAAACAAAATAAGACAAAGTAGAAGAGACAAGTGAACTAGAAAGGATGGGATTGATATCAAAGTGTATGACATTAATTCCACTGCTGTTATTGTTGGTGTCTAATGCTACCGCTGGTGCTACTAGCGGTGTTTTTGATGTTACGACATTCGGAGCCAAACCTAATGCTGATATTACTCAAGTACGTGTACATTTGTTTAAGTTGATAAACCAAATTTTCATTTTGTATAAAATATTTTTCTCAAATGAAATGGTTGAATTCACAGGCTTTAGCAGATGCATGGAAGGAAGCATGTGCGTCGACTACTCCAAGTAAAGTATTGGTTCCAAAAGGAACTTATCAATTAGCTGAATCCAGGCTCAAAGGCCCATGTAAAAGTCCTATTGAGCTTAATGTTGAAGGAACGTTACAAGCTTCTCCTACCGACACAGAAGGAGATGGGTTGCTTGTTATGGAATATGTCGATCATTTAACATTGTCAGGTACTGGAGTTTTCGATGGCCAAGGAAAAGCTGGTTGGGAAAAGAATGATTGCCACCTAAAGAAAATATGCAAAAAGCTTCCCATGGTAAATGCTCATACTAATTTAATTATAAAAAGAACTCATAATTTAATTTGGGTTAGCATTATAGGTTTTAACACTTTTTTTTTTTCTTTGTTTGTTTAAAATGAGCAGAATTTGAAGTTCAATTTCATCACAAATTCGATAGTGAAGGACATAACTTCATTGGATAGCAAGAATTTTCATATCAATGTTTTGGCCGGCAAGAATCTTACCTTCGATCACCTAACAATTACTGCACCAGACCATAGTCCCAACACCGATGGAATTCACTTGGGTGATTCAGAAGAAGTTAACATTCTCAATACCGTAATCGCAACGGGAGATGATTGTATATCTGTAGGATACACTAACAAAAAAATAACTATTAGTGATGTTACTTGCGGGCCGGGACATGGCATTAGCATAGGCAGCTTGGGCAAGTATAAAACTGAAAAAGAAGTGGTAGGAGTTACGGTGAAGAAATGCAAATTAATCGGTACTTCAAATGGTGTCAGGATCAAATCATGGCCAGATTCTGTCGTCTCGTACCCAGCCTCTGACATGCATTTTGAAGATATTGAAATGGTTAATGTTACTAACCCTATCATCATAGATCAAGAATATTGTCCATGGAATCAATGCAACCGAAAGGTATGTATTAAAATCGATCCTTGTTGGTTTCCATCTTATTATCTTTTGAACAAGTATCAATTAATGTTTATTCTGAACATTCAGGTTCCATCAACAATTAAGATTAGCAAAGTTAGTTTCAAGAATATCAGGGGCACATCTGCTACTCCGGTTGCCGTCAAACTTGTTTGCAGTAAAAGTAATCCATGTGAGGAAGTGGAAATTGCTGATATTGACCTCACTTATAGTGGTAAAGAAGGGCCAGCTGTGTCTGAGTGTGCAAATGTGAAACCGACCATTTCTGGAAAGCAAAACCCTCCCATTTGTGCTGAACCAGCGCCAGCTGAGACCACTCCGTCAACTGATTGAATAATCATTGAATAAGCTTTGAAGGCCAACAAATGTTTCAAACCATTCTTCCTTTATTTTAGCTTTCAAAATTCCTAAAATAAGCAAGCTTGGTTTACAACATACCATGATGTTGGGCATGTTTTCAATTATTGTATTTTTTACATGTAGGAGAAATAATATTTAACGATTTTATTTTTCTACTATAATAAAGTCGCTACCACATGAATGACATAATTGTTAAATTAGAGAACTTCATAGGTTGAGGTATGTTTGCTTTTCAACCGAACTTCAAATGGTAATACTCAAAAAGTTATAGGAAAGAATTGAACTTCAAATGGTAATACTCGAAAAATTAGGAAAGGATTGATTAGGTGCAACGCAGACTTACATTGTCACACTGGAAAAACATTATAGATTTATGGAATACACCATTAAAATTTCAAAATCTATTATATAAAATATAAAATTTATTAAAAAAAAAAAAATTCCATAAGAAGATTCCATTTATAATTTAATTTAAAATAAACTAACATTAGAATTAACTTAGAAAATAACCATTCTAGAAAGAGTTCAAAGATTTCGAAAGATTTCGAAACAGACTGAAAAGGATTATTTGTAAACATATCAAAATTTTGTTGAGAGGAGAAAGGGAGTACTTTGGTTCATTGATAATTGCCTTCTTGAAAATGTCAGCTTATTGGTAGAAAAGCTTCGACGAGGATGAAGATCGACTCGAGAAGCCTCAACAATGAGAGGCCCTTACTCTCTCTAGTCAAAATGAGAGGCACTTACTATCAATGTGTCAATTTTTGTTACGGTGAGATGATTTCGGCTTATTCATGCAATTTATTGTGGATGAAACTCATGTTCATAATTATTGCTCTAGTTGTATTCTAGGCTTGTTGTCATGAAATCAAGTCCATTTTATATTCTTCTCATATTGGATATAAAAAAGGTAGAATGAATGGAAAAAATCGATGATTTAGAATAAAATGTCGAAGAAAAGAAGTGCAATCCGGGACGTTTGAAGCACGTGCTAAAAAAACTGAGTAACGGTCGATGTTTTTCTAAATTTTCCTGGGGAATGATCATGCTTGATGATAAATCGAAACCCTAATCTGGGATGTTTCAAGCACGTGCTAAAAAAACTGAGTAAGAATGTCAAAGAAAATGAGTGTATAAAACAGTAAAAAAGTGATGGATTTTATGATAGTGAAGTTATGTGGGCTCCATGAATAGGCTTCAAATTCGAATTTATGATTGAATGGAATATCATGGGTGAAATCGAATTTTAGTTAAAGTTGAACCTATGAGCGATCAACTAAGGCAAGCTCGGGATCACGAACTTGAGCCTGAAACAGTAAAGTGAATTTACGGTTGGAACACCTACAAGTTAGTTTGGATGAAATCGTTTGATGCATGAATAACATGTACCATGTGAACCTATTTATATGTTATTATTTATGTTATGATACCTAAATGATCAAGGTGATGCATGTACTTCCTTTCATGTTTGATTGTGACTGCTATGTTGATATGACCATATTTATGCCTCACGAGACACCATAATCTACCATGAATGATAGGCATGAATAGAGTATCATAAATATGTATGCACGTCTCATATGAAATTTATATCATGATAAGTATAGAGGTATTATGTGCATCATTTCATTGAACCATGATTTTTAATACAGAAGCTCAGGTATGTTGTTTATCATATGATCATGAATTACTTCTTCAACATGTTATGTACACGCGTACACCACGATATTATTCATGTTCCTTTCTTTTTCATTGGTTTTCAACAGCATGCGCGCGCGTTAGTCCATAGTCAGGCTTAGGGGTAAGTTAAGAAGCTCACCTAGTGGGTCCACGTGCATGTGAGTGAACTATGTGTAAAGAAATACTATGCATCCAACCCTACTTACAATAAAGTAGTGTCCAATGAACATTTAGGAAAAATTAGGTTCCACTAGTCATGATACATATTGTATATGAAAGTATTTTTCTGACTCCAATGGTGAAGTGACTTACTAAACATTTTTAAATTAAAGACTCGTCCTATGTTTGATTTTTTTCGAGTAAAGATAAAGGGCTCATGCATGGTTGACAAGGTCTTCTAAGGAGGTCATGAAATAAAGCCATAGACATTTTATTTTGTATTTTAGTCATGTTTTTCATCGTTAGGATAGCACAATAATGTTTTCCGTTTGAACTTTTTAGGGGTTGTTAAATCTTATTTCAACCACTATTTTTCTAGGATGGCAAGTTTATGAGTATTTATGTCCATAAAAAAATTTAAGATAAAAATTTAAAAATATTTTTTTTATGCAAATACTAGTCATAACATGCATGTAGTAACAATCTTATTTTTAAAGGAAAGATTAGGATGGTTATAGTTGATATTAGGGCTCTAGCCTTCAAGAATCTATTGACCAACATGCAACTTAAGCTGAAAGTGTTTCCATAGCCTTACAATGAACGTCTCGTCACTGTTAGGTATGTCCATGAAAGATAATAAATGAAGTTGCTATGTTATGTTATGGTTTACTATGTGTGAAATCTGAAAACTACCTGATGTATTGATGATTCAAAATATGTTTAGACTTAGCAAGATTTATACTATGATTGTGGGGATACAATTACATGAAAAGAGGTCAGTAGGCTACTTAACATTAGTATACGCTTGAAAAAGACTTTGTTAAGGAAAGTTAGATGTTCTAATCAAATGTCTTGCATAATTAAATGATCTAGTGTTATGATCATAGAGATGGACAATGACATAACCACACATATTAGTGAGTAAATTGCTATAAATGAAAATGTACCAAGAAAGCGTGATAGACAGTAATATCTTATAGGTTGCTATAGCTATTAAGAGTAGTACTGTTAAAGAAAAATTTCATCACTACGTAAATATGATATGAAATCAAAGTAGTTAGTATGAACATGAAAAAGGTTATTTGAGCTTATCAAATTGAAAATTTATGAGCTAACATCATGAAATTTCAAACATGGTGTACTTATTATGGATTTGTAAAAGAAATCGGTGCCTTTAATGGAATTTGAGTTTTTGGAAGTAGTGAAATCTAGAAATCTACTTATCTTGACACTAATTGTGACACGAATCGCTTTCCAAGGCTTCAAAATGCTAGATCGAATTGGATTGATAGCGTATTGATTGACTCTGCCACCATCCTTTTTTGTCATGCATAACGTGTTCCACGTATCTATACTCTATAAGTACATGACTAACCAAACCCATGTGATAGATTACAAGCCTTTATAGTTACATGAGTGATTGAGTTATGAGAAATGACCCATATAAATTTTTGCTTGAGAAGTAAAGATGTGACACTTGAGTAAAGAAGGGGTACATGAAAGAACTAGACCACTCTGAATGAGAGAGATTCTGAAGATAGGATGACTAAGAAAGATTTAAAAATAATTGAAAGTTACTACTTATATCAATAAGATGCACCTTACTTTTCGATCGCTCAATTATATAAACTCTAAAGTTAAGTGTGCTTTGTTTTGAACAATTTTTTGTTGGGTGGCCTATTGAGAATTTTCCTAGGAGACATGTGAGTAGGACAAATCATGGTGAAAAAGACCTGTATTGGTTTGTGGGTATAGGTCTTCACTTTTAGAAGCAAGAAGTAGGTAACATGGTCATGTCGAGGTCATCAGGTGTTGGTTTGTGGGGATAATGTTGGTAACATGGCCATGTCACAGGGAATGTCAAAGCCATCAAGTGTTGGTTTGTGGGATTAGATTTTCACTCTTAGAAGCAAGAAATAGGTATCGTGATCATGTCACAGGGGAATGCCGGAGCCATCAAATGTCAAATCCGAATTTCAAATCCTAGGCACTAGGGCATTACAAAAGACCTTGTACACTAGAGAGATAACATTCGTAAGATAGGACGAAATGATGGAGAAATAACTAAGTTATTTGAAGTTTAATATGCTTTCATCCAAGATTGTTAATGTAAAAACACTATGTGATTAAAAAATAGGAAGATCATGTTTAAGAAAATTGCCTTAATGAATTTGAAAGTACCCTTGTACAATGACACTACTTTTTCTTTTGAAATAAGGTCGACATGTTTATCTGAACTACTGTGTGAGGAAAAATCATTTAAAAAAATTTACTTTAAATATTATCATAAACTTAAATGTTCATGAATTCATTTCAAACATAATAATATAATCACGAAATAACATAGTTGAAAACTAGAAAAAAATTAACATTTCTATCAAAATTTTGAAATAGATGCTATTGACTTGTCCTAACATAAGACTATGATTTGAATGCGAAAATTTAATAATCATAACTTCGTTTCCACGGCTTCCTCAGTTGACTTCGTCACCATCTTTACCTAAAAACATAGTAAGCGTGGCTTAAGTATTTCAAAATACTCAGTAAGTAACTCTACTACTAGGGTCGGGAAATGAAATCATATGTAATCATGGGTCATGGTAAGACCTATCTTTTCGTTATTGTTCCTTAAGCTTTATTTTCTTTTTAGGGTAAGGTTGGATACATAGGCAGGCTCGTACATACCCCTTAAGCCTGACTATGGGTTAGCGCACACTCATACTGTCGAAAAATCAATGAAAAGAAGGAATGCGTATCATATCATGGTGTACACGTCTATACAAAATATACTAGAAAAGTATCTTATGCTCATGATATACAACATGTATGCGATCCCGTATTTTCAAATCATGGTACATAGTTATGATGCATATCATACTTTTATTCTTTTCATGATATAACTTCCATATTTGACATGCATACGCATACATGACATATCTTTCATTATTATCATGCAAAATTATATCATAACATCATAAGATGATATGTAGATAGACCACATATAGTGTCTGTAACAACCCTAGATTTCTAATAACCTAAAGTTGCTACCTTCTTCATAACATCATCTGTAATGCAGAAATAAGCGTTTAAAACAACTTTCCTGTTTCAAAAAGTATTTAAAAGCAACATAACAAAATATTAAATAAAACAAAGTAAGTATTAAAATTAAAAAACACCCTATACTAATCTATGGTCTAAGAATTTAAATACAACTATCCTATACATGTGTCATGGTCTTTACTTGCGACGTCGTCGTTAGCCATATAGGGGTGCCTTGCGAAAATAGAGGTAGCACATGATTTGAGTATTTTAAGAAATAATCAGTAATGGACCCTACTATTGAGATAAGGGAATGCAAATACATGCAACTCATTATTAGGGACCTATCGTTAAAACTATCATAGATGTGGTATCTAGTCCGGACAAAATTGGATGTGGAGTACTTCCCTACACACGACCCACACGTGCGAGTATGAATTCCCAGGCGGTTCACACCCCCTGGACCCATCATAGTTGGGCTAGCTGTCCGTAACCAGACATCCAGAGGTCAACAAACTCCCGAATGTCATGCGAGGCATGATGATGATGACCATCATCATTATAGTGTACGCGTCCGTACTCATCATCTTAAATGAAGAACTAACCCAATATACATGAACACACAAAATGCATGAGTCCCTATAATTTTCATCTTTAAATCATCCTTATGACAAACCCTATACATTATTCGCACATGGCCGTAAATAACATGAATTTCTCAACTTCCCTAACATGCATGTCTCAACTTTCATTAGAGTATTATTGAATCTTTAAAAATAAGTTCATAAATTTATTAACTTGGTATTGTAAATATTTAATCAAATTTTAAAAACCCTCGTTCGGGCACTCCATAAACCAAGGATTATTGTTAATTAAAATTGTGAACTAGCGATCGGCTTCTTGTTTTCTTCACAAGTTTCTCTCTTCCGGTTAACGAGAGTGGGAAGATTTTTCCCGATTTCCTTCCCAACGCCCTGCGGATTCCTGATTTGGGGATTTAAGCTGCATTGATTTCATTCTCGCTGAATTTATGGTTCTTTCTTCCCATATCTGAATCTCCACCTCCTTCCTTCCTTCCTTCTCAATGGAATTCATCATCTCCGATGATTTGTTGGGTACTTTTGTCCCCATTTTCGTTTATTGGTTATATTCTGGCATATATGTGCTTCTCGGTTTCTTCGACAATTATCGATTGCACTCCAAGACAGAGGAGGATGAGAAGAACTTAGTTTCAAAATCCACTGTGGTTCGGGGCGTTCTCTTTCAGCAATTCATTCAGGCTATCGTTGCCATCATCCTCTTTAAGGTTAGCTTCTTGTTTTCTTTAGTTTCTTTGCCACTATTGCAATCATGACCATCGTCCTTGTCGGCTTTGCCATTGTTATTATAATTTAGTTTATTTCTGATCCTAATTATTGGCGGAACCTGCCCTACAAAATTCCAACTGAGATTTATTTTTCTCGTAGACTTGGGTGAAACTTTGATGTGATCTTCCTGGATTTTTCTTAGTTTAGCAGCTGTGTGTGGAGCACGTTGATTATAGGTTTACCAGCCTAGATATAGTTCGTTGTTTGTGGACCTTTTGAGTTCGACAAAATGAAAATAGTAACTCCTTTTCTCTTTACATGTCTTTTGAATTTTGATCCAAACAATGTCAAATTTCGGTTTCTTATAATTGTAACTATTGTATATTTATTTCAAAGATGATTTGTTGCTTAAAAAAAAATTCACATCAAAATAAGTTAGATGCAAATTGGGAAAATTTTAATTTGGTTGCAGAATAAGAGGAGTTAATGATTCAAGTTAGGAAGTTAGACGAATTTTGTTTGCAGTTTCTAGTTTCTCCAGTAAAGTTATATTAATTGATGTAAGGCTGTTAACTTTTGTCTGTAAGTGTTTTTTTATATTGAACACAACAAGAACAACTTTTCAAGATAGATATGAACAAAATTGTAGGCTATAACGCCTTCCCTATGAGATGATCGTCTGAACTAGAAAGTTATTGTTTAAAAACAACACGATATTTCTGCTTTGTTTGAAAATTAAATTCCACTTCCTTCAACTATAGTTTAATCCTTTGGATTAGTCTATTTATCTTAGGTTTCATATTTATTCACAATTTTGTGCCACATTCAAATACTTCTGACTCTCAGAATCTGTGTAATTGTCTTTCAAATTTGAGTTCAAATTTTTTGGGATAGCACCAATCCCCTGTTGTGTTATGCTTCGGCACTCGGTAGGAAGTCACCAACTCAGACAAACAAAATATTTGGACTTCCATTTAATTTTGTCTCGTGTGTTGCATGAATTTGCTACACTGCTCTTGCTATTGCTAAATCAGATGTAGAGCGGTAGTTTAGTGGATGTTCTTGTGAAGTAGACATCCTATTAAATTAATTATTTGGGTCTGGTCCTGTGGATAAGGGTATTTATGAGCTCAAACTAAGATGCCACCTATTCAGGATATCCTTAGAAACTCTGGATTTGTAATATTCCATGACTGATATCATGTGGAGTGTCTGCTCTGCACTTTCATACTGGTTTGTCTCCGAATTTATAGTTGCATCTTGTCATAACGTTCAGGTGACTGGAAATGAAGATGGGAGCAGTGCAGTTCCAAAATCCTGGCCAATGGTTGCTTTGCAATTTGTAACCGCGATGTTCGTTCTGGACACGTGGCAGTACTTCGCACACAGATACATGCATCATAACAAGTTTCTGTACAGACACATTCATTCTCATCACCATAGGCTTGTTGTTCCATATGCATTTGGGGCATTGTATAATCATCCTGTGGAAGGTCTACTGCTTGACATGGTTGGTGGGGTGTTGTCCTTTCTAGCATCTGGTATGACTCCTAGAGTCTCCATTTTCTTCTTTTCCTTCGCCACTATTAAGACCGTAGACGATCACTGTGGATTATGGCTGCCTGGTAACCTATTTCACCTCTTATTTCGCAACAATACTGCCTATCACGACCTCCACCATCAGCTATATGGCAACAAGGTTAACTATTCACAGCCCTTTTTTGTTACATGGGATAGAATACTTGGTACCTATATGCCTTACTCCCTGGAGAAGAGAGCAGGCGGCGGCTTTGCAGCACGCCCAAAGATTGAATAAAAATACTGTAAGCAGCTTTCAGTTGCTTATATATATATATATTATATTATATTATTTGTATCCCACGACCATAGAATTTGTATATTACTCCTATTGTTCCCATTTTTATCCTTTTCCCTAACGTAGATTTGAAACATGAGTTGAGATCTTTTAAAATTTTCTTTTGCCTTTTTCATTTAGTCAGAATCATTGTGATGACTTTTCACGAGTTGCTTCAATCAAATTGATTAAACGAAAGGACCACGTTTGGTTTGGTTTTGGTATGGGTTGATGATTCATTCGAATCGAGAAAATGATTGCCGTTTTTTTTAATAAAAATTATAATCTTCCACTTTGCTAAACCAAACATTAGGTTGGACAATATTGATATTGTAACGATCCTAGATTTTATCATAACCTATGCTCTTAGTGGAATTAAATATTTAAAACATCATTGTAAAACATAAACTTCATCTTAAAACACTGTTATAGACTTATGTGTTCGAAAGCATATTTAAAACAAGATAAAGACAATAATAAATAAAGTAAAACATTAAATTTTAATCACCCTATACAATAATAAATAAAGCAAGTAAACCATTAAATTTTAAACACCCTATACTAACCTAAGTCTAAGAAAATAAAATGCTATTATCCTATGAACGTGCCATGGTCTCTATTTGGATGTCGTGTCAGTCGTACAGGGGCTGAAAATAGAAGTAGCACACAACTAGGGGTCTTGCCTGACCAACACAAAACTATGGGCCTTGCCTTTATCGTACATGGCAAGTGTCAAACGTACGGGGGTTGAAAATAGAAGTAGCACACAACTAGGGGCCTTGCCTGAACCACACACAACTAGGGGTCTTGCCTTGTTCAGTAAGGTAAGCTTTGTATTCCTAAATGTTTTATAAGAGATTTTCTTGTAAAAGAAGTACATGGTGGTGGTTTAATGGGAGATTTTGGGATTAATAAATTTATAATATGTTGCATGAACACGTTTTTAGGCCGAAGATTAAACATGATGTTCATAAGTTTTGTAGCCAATGTTTTAAATGCAAAGAAGCTAAATCTAGATCACAACCAAATAGATTGTATACTTCTGTAAATGTACCTAACGAAACTTGATTAATATATCTATGAATTTTGTTCTTGGTTTGTTGAAGGTAGTATTTTTGTTGTGGTAGACATATTTAGTAAAATGACTCATGTTATTGCATGCAACAAGACAAATGATGCAAAACATGTTGCTGACTTATTCTTTAGGAGAGCAGTAAGATTATGGAATCTCTAAAATAATTGTTAGTGATAAGGATGGTAAATTTTTAAGTCACTTTGTAAAGTATTGTGGGGTAAATTGGGTACGAAATTGTTGTTTTGAACTTCATGTCATCCTCTAACTCACAGACAAACTAAGGTGGTTAATAGAACTAGGAGCATTGCTTAGGGCTATTATTTCTAAGAATAGTAAGTCTTGGGACGAATGTTTGTCATTATAGAATTTGCATACAATAGAGCAATTCATAGTACTACTCAGTTCTTCTTTTCTTCTTTTGAAGTTGTTTATGGATTTAATTCATTTACGCCTCTTGATTTGCTTCCTATTCCTTCTAATATTTTTGTGAGTGAAGCAGCCATAAAATAAGGCAGATTTGATCAAATCATTGCACAAAGAGGTGAATGAGAGAATTGAGAAACAAAATTTCAAAGTTGTTTCAAGAATTAATAAAGGACGAAAGGAAATCATTTTTAACCCGGTGACTGGGTTCGGATACATTTTCGCAAGGAGCGATTCCCATATCAAAGGAAGACAAAGTTACATTCAAGATGGGATGACCCTTATCAAGTCCTTGAAAGAATTAATAACAATGCATATACAATTGATCTTCCCGTAGAATTTTCAGTACATTCTACTTTCAATGTTGCTGACTTGAGTCTTTTTGACGTAGGTGATGATTTTTCTAATTCGAGGACGAATCCTTTTGAAGAGGGGGAAGATGATAAGAATCACAGTGTTCCAACTGGACCTATTACACGATCCAAGACTAAGAAGATTCAACAAGCATTCATACTTTATCTACAAAATTGGATAGAATCGGTTCAACCATCATTTCATGTGTTACAAACTGATTTGATTGAGGAAGGACCATTTGGAGCTTCAGAAGTGAATATTTGCAGGGTTGAAGTAGCGGATGAAGTTGCAGATGAAGTTGCTCTAAAGTGCACTTAATTGATAAGTTGTTAGAAAACTTTATTTATTATTTTTAATTTCATAATTCTTGTAATGGGCAAAAGAGTGGAAGTTATTTGTCAATTTGACTTATTCTGTGGAGATTTAAGGGGATCGAAATTAAATTATGGCCACTAACTTGGCATAAGAATTGAAAGTTTCTTTTGTGGTGACTATAAATACCCACAAATTATTAAGTAAAAGGCCGAATTTGGAGGAATGAAATTGAGATCTCAATTGAGACTTTCACCCTTAAAAATCCGAGCATCATCGCCATTTCTAAGTTTCAAGCAATTCTTGTTCTAAATTGCATCTGAGTCATTCAATCAAGCCTTGATCAAGTTCGATTGTGAAGTGACTCAATTTAGAACAAGATTTCCAAATCTTCCTTCTAGATCCTTGATCTTAGAGGTAACTAATTCTAGTCTTATCTCTTGGTTTATCAGAATTTTGTATAAGGAGGTATTAATTTCTTTGATTCAAGGGTTCTTACTTCAACAAAACCTTGGATCGTTGGGCTGAGGATTAGGGTTGCCTTATCATGTAGGCTCTTAATCGCTACCTTAAGCTAGGATATCACTTCTTATTATGTTTTCATGGGCTTGGCACTTAGAACTCATCTTGTTATATGTCATATACTGATCCTGTAAACCTTTCCCTAAAATAACCTTTAATTCTCTCCCCTGAACACATGAGTGGTGCTGTCATGATCGTGTCATCCTGCTAGTGAATTGTGGTGCAAGACATCTCATCTAGGTGAGGGAAAGAGGAGGTTCTTCATAACATCTTGCATGATACATAATGGATGGCATCCCACCTAAAAGAGAAATAGGGGCCTTGTAGTACACCTCGTGATAGGAGATAATGGTTACTTTTGAGTATGAATTCTAGCAACTCATTTATCATGCTATTCAAATAATCCTAGGTACATTCTTGGCACATGGATTGCTGATGAACCTAGACTTGTACTTATTACCATGGGTAGGCTTACACTTAATTGTTTTAATTTAAGTAAAAGCTAAAATGGCAGCCTAACGTGGTCCCATGAGCGTGAAAACCTACTAATATCTTGCTTCTATGGTCATTTTACACCAATTCTTGGTTTAGCTACTTAATCTTGTTTAATGACCACTAAATTTCATATAGAAACCTCAACATGCCATAATATACTTAGAATTAAAAATTCATAAGCAACAAAGTTTGTTTAGTGGGTAAATTTAAAGTGACTTAAATCTCGAGCAATTTAGTCAGTTCTAGATGTTTTCTTTCATGATTCCTTAATTAATACCTAATTTAAGGTTCATACAGATATCGAAGCAATTCCTTCTGGTCTTTCTTAAGAAAAGTTAAACATGGTTACTTACCTCTTTTTTGGTGTTCGGGGTCTCATTTCTTGAGCTTTCGATACTTGATTTTTTCTAAATTTTCTTTGGTATCTTCCTTAGTGAGTCTAGTTTTTGGAACCATTGAGAATTTTGGGAGAACCGACCCGTAAGAGGTTCAATTTGATAAAAAAAAACCAAGGAGGAACAGGAATTTGGGCTGACTTGGCCAGTTCAATTGAACTGACCACGTCATCATCTTCTTTCTCCCGCATCTAAGGACTGGGCTGACTCGATGACTTTAAAACGAAGGGTAAATTTTTCGCGAAATAAAACAAACCAAATTTAAAACATTATATTTACATTATATCAAAATAGAGTTCATACAAAGTATTGTAAAACACAACACAATAGTTAAAAGACAAATTAAGGGACGACACAAAAGGTTGAAGGACGACGGGTGAGGTTTGTCTATGGCACCTTCTCCAGAGTCCGCTCCCGACCTCGACCAACTCCTTATTACCTGAAAAAAAAATGGAGAATAAGGAATGAGTACAAGACTCAGTAAGCAGCCTACTTGTAGGCTCTTAATCGTGTCCTTGATATGCTAGGGTACCACACTTTTTCTTTTCATGTTCTTGTTCTTGTTTTTGTTCTGGTCGTAAGTTCTTATTATGTTTCTTAATTTGTTCTCCAAGACACTCCCCTTAGGACTTACGGTACTAGACATAAACTTGTCATCCTGTGTCTGAGGCTTCATGCATTCCAAGCGACACAATCTTAATACCTACGCTCAAGGCTTCATACGTTCCAAGCAGCGTAGTCTAAGTCATACACATGATGTACCGTGGGAGGTCTTAGGAGGTTCTTAATTCATGGCTAGGATAACTTACTCTCTTCTTGCTCTATCGTGGCCATAGGTTACTCCCCATGATAGACCATAAAGGTCACGTAATTGATGCATACATGAAAATTACATAGACCATAAAAGTCACGTGATCAATGCATGCATGAACATGACATAAACCATAAAGGTCACGTGATCTGGCATAGACCATATAGGTCATGTGATCGGTGCGTACATGAACATGACATCCTGCAAATCATAACATGGCGCAAGGCATCTCATCTAGGTGAGGGAAGTGAGGCCAAACATGACATCCTGCAAAGGAAACACGGTGCAGGGAATCCCATCTAGAAGAGGAAAACGGCCTCCTTAGAAAGCACTGCGTGGTGGGAGTTATGGGCCACAATTGGACATGCTTAGAGTATTACCTAGCATTCTTGAATTTTCGTGTCTAAGGACTTTGGTCCCTTATCTTTGAGTGGTACTTAGCATTCTTCTTGTCTTGGTAGTTTGTAAAGCTTGTTTGGTAATGTTTTTGGTTCTTAATCTTGTAAGTTTCTAAGGTTCTTATTTTCTTGAAGCATAAGGTGTAACATGCATTCGTAATCATATGAACCCATAATAACTAGCATGAGTTATTCTAGGAAGTCATATTTTCGTGATAGATTCCTTATCTTTGAGTGGTACTTAGCATTCTTCTTGTCTTGGTAGTTTGTAAAGCTTGTTTGGTAATGTTTTTGGTTCTTAATCTTGTAAGTTTCTAAGGTTCTTATTTTCTTGAAGCATAAGGTGTAACATGCATTCGTAATCATATGAACCCATAATAACTAGCATGAGTTATTCTAGGAAGTCATATTTTTGTGATAGATTCCTTATCTTTGAGTGATACTTAGCATTCTTCTTGTCTTGGTAGTTTGTAAAGCTTGTTTGGTAATGTTTTTGGTTCTTAATCTTGTAAGTTTCTAAGGTTCTTATTTTCTTGAAGCATAAGGTGTAACATGCATTCGTAATCATATAAACCCATAATAACTAGCATGAGTTATTCTAGGAAGTCATATTTTCGTGATGGATTCCTTAGAGGGTTCTAGAAGAGTCTTGAATCTTGACGTGTTTCCTATAGGCGTTTCTTAAGTTCCATCTTGGTTTAGGTCCCAAACCTGCTCCATCCATCTTGTAATCTTGAACTTATTCTCATGTCATATAGAGTAGGCCTTAAAAAGAATAGTTGGTAATTTGGAGCATGTCTAGACCTTAAGCTAGGATATGACTACTTGTTTCGTTTTCGGGAACTAAGCCTTAGGGTTGTCATGTCATAGCTTGTGTTCCCTGAAAACTCTTCCAAAGTAACTCTTAATTTTCTCCCCATGAGTGCATAGGTGACGTTATCATAATCGTGGCATCCTGCTGGTAACTCGTGATGCAGGACATCTCATTTAGGTGAGAGAAATAACAAGTTCATCATGGCATCCTGCTCATGGTACATATAGCAGGGCATCTCACCTAAAGAGGAATAGGGGTCTCGTGGTACACTTCGTGATGGGAGATAAAGGTTACTTCGGGCATGGATCCTAGCAACTTGTTAAGCATGCCATTTGCATTAACCTAGGTGTTTCCTTGTATTCTTGGGAATCCTAGGTTTAAGCATAACGTCTTGGGTCAAGCTTGAAACTTACAAGCTCCTCTTAGGAATAGCCCCGACGTGGTCTTGTGCACGTAGAATCTCTCATTACCTTATACAAACTCCTAAGATAAGGATTCATAGAACATTTCATAATGTTGGGAGGTCATTTAGGGCTTAATTTCGTAGGTAGTCTTTCTTAGAGGCATTATGGTTACTTTACCCCTAATTCTTGGTTTTGCAACTTAACGAGTTCCAATGGCTTTCAAACTTCACCACCTCATCAAGCATCATAAAATAAGATCTAGAGTTTCATAGCATTTGGAGGTCATCTAGGTCATGAACCGTAGGTAGATATCCTTAGGGGCATTATGGTCATTTTTTCCCGTTTCTTGGTGTACCTACTTATCCTTATCCAATGGCCACTGAATTTCATATATAACCTCAACATGCTATAATATGCTTAGCATTAAAATTTAATAGGCATCATGCCTTATTTAGTGGGTTATTTTAACATTCCTTAAATCTCGAGCAATTTGGTCGGTTTAGGGCCTTAACTCACGGTTCTTTGGATTTTTCTTTCATATATCCTTGTGACATACTTGTTTTAGGATTCATATGAAAATCCAAGCGATTCCTACAAGTATTTCTTAAGAAAAGTCCAAGGTGGGTACTTACCTCATCGTTGACGTTTGAGACCTCCGTTCTTGAGCTTCCGGTATCCTAATTACTCCAAATTTCCTTCCATAGACTCCTTATTGTGTCTAGTTTCTAGAACCATAAATATTTTTGTGAGAACTGGTATGGAAGGGGGCTAAAAGTGAGACAAACCAAGAAAAAGTCAGATTTTGGGCGGACTTGGCCGGTTCAACTGAACCGGCCACGTCATCGTCTTCTTCCTCTGGATAGGAAGAAGATGTGCGCATCCTTTGCCTCGCCGTTTGCGCCGCCGTCTGAAAATTGACTTTCACCACTCCGATCTTGCTGTTTCTCCCCTCAATTTCTTCATAAAACTTAAAGATGGTGTTACAAGGAAGAGCTTGGGATTGGTTTTATACCTTTTCGTGGATCGTAGCCTAAGATATTCGCCTCCAAAGTTCGTTCAAAATTATTTTTCTCGCCGGAGCTAAAACAGAGGATTGCTTGTTGGGTAGCCGATTTTAGAGGTTTTCAAGGCCAGATTTATTCATGGGACCTCTTCCACAGCCTTTCCTCAAGCTATAGGAATTGGTTTGGAGGAACGTCTTTGAGTGTGGATCCTTAATTTTGAGAAATCATTCTCGGTATGTAACTCACCCGAAACGTTGAATTTTGAGAAATCATTCTCGATTCTTTTATAGAACTTGTGAGTAATCTTGTTTAGAAACCATAGGAATAAGTTTGAGGAGAAATGGTGGAGAATTGCTCTCGAATTTGGAAGAAACCCGAGAGTAGAAGACCCACAATCTAAACGCTCATAACTCTCGAATGGGTGCTCGACCTTGCTTAATTCTTGTTCCATATTGTTGCCCCAAATTCAGACTTTATAGGCGGAGCTAAACCGACATTGAAAGCTCCAGAATCATTGTGGTTTGGAGTTTGGACGTTCTGGATAATTCGTTGGAAATATCCGCTCTGATCAGAGCCTTGCCGACTTTGGTTTTGAATACTAGCCGTTGGATGTGTTCTAGACAATATCCAATTTTGGGGGAGATCCAACAGCTGAGATTCGAGTTTCTGGGCGTTTTGTGCAGGCGGCCAATGTAGACGATCTGATTTTGCTTAGAGTGGCATTTTCGTAATTATCCATTCTTGTAGGGGTATTTTGGTAATTTGTCACTTTCCGAATATTTTATTATTTTTTTCTCGGAAACTCCATAATTTTTCTAACAATCCTTCTATAAAAGGAATTAAAAATCTGAAAAGATCCTTGATAATCCGAAAAATGACATTTTTGCCCTTTTCCCTTACTTTTTCCTTTCCAATCCAGCAAAGGCCTTAACTCCTTAAAATTACGTGTTAGGATATAGGAATGACTTGCTTAAGATCCTCGTCCTTGCTTAATCCTTTAATTTCTTCCATTTTGATCCTTTGGGTCTTTCATGGGCGAATTATTCTTGTTGGATCTAATTCTCTTCATTTTGGGGTGTTACACTGCAGGGGAAGAAAACGCGCGTGCCACTACTCCTCCGTCTGAAAATGGGTTTTACCTGCTCCTTCTAGGGCCATTCTCCCTTCGATTTCTTTATAAAACTTATAGACAGAGTGTCAAGGAAGAGTTTGAGATTAGTATATTACCAATTCGTGGACTACAATGTAAGTTATGGGTGTCCACAGTTGAGAGGAAACTCGGTTTGTCGCTAGAGTGGACCTAGACGGTCTGGTTATTGGGTAGAACAATAAAGGTACTGTTAGGCCACACTTCCTTCACCAAAAGTCTTCCTTATACTTCACTTAAGCTAGAGGAATGGGTTTGATAAGACATGACGTAGTCGAGGCTAATTTTGAATTTTCTTCCTTAGTCTGCAACTCAACCTAGAACACGATTCTTCCTTCTATTGGGTGTTAAACACTCGCAATCTTTATTAAGACCAATCGAGAAGAGAATACAAGACACTCTGTGCTTTATTAAGACCAATTGAGAAGAGAATACAAGACACTCTGTAGAACTACTACACTCTATGCTTTGTATTTCTTTTGGGATGAAAACCTAGGTAGGGTGGAGGGGTATTTATACCAGAACCTACATAATCTACTCCTAAAATATATAAATTTTTTTCCTAAAATATCTAGATCTCTCCTAAAATATCTTGCTATCTTTATTCTAAAATAACAAAATCATTTTACTAAAATAAATATATAATGTGCTAATACAATTATTGGGCCTGACCCTATTGGACTAATGATGATATTTTAACACTCCCCATCAGCATTAGTCCTCAATCGTTGCACCATGTTGAGCTGGCAACAAAGCTCTCATGTTAGCCTTTTTGTAAACAAGTCTGTCACTTGGTCATCCGTATTCTTCCTTCATCGCTTTCTGCCAAGCCGTGTTTTGTGATGCTTCTTCATATGTCTCTGGCTCATTCACTTCATTTTCTACAACAGTTGCGTTTGCATACCTAAGATTTGGCCTTGGATTCTATTTGATCGTCTAAGTTTTTGATGTGTCGTTTCATTTTTATCAGATTCTCTTGATCGAGTCACTTGCTCGTCAATATTAATGTCACTTAGATCTTTAGGCGCATCAACATTTGACTGAATTTGCGTAGTTTGCTCCCCCATCTTATGTGGTAGAATTTCTTCGATGTTGTTTGAATTTGGTAAGAATTTCTTCTCCGAGGACTACCATGAAGATGCTTCATCGAAAACTACATCTCTTGATGTATAGTATTTTCCACTTGTTGGATCACAACATTTCCACCCTTTCCTTTGATTGTCATATCCAACGAATATACACTTGACTGCTTCCTTGGAAGTAAATAAATTTAGGTTTCATGTCCCATAGTATCTCAAATGGTGAGACGAATCATAGCCTTGGTTGGGGAAGTTTGTTGATCACATGGGCAGCAGTTCGCATAGCTTTAGCCCAAAATCTTCCTGTTGCATTCTTTACGTGTAATATGCTTCGACATATTTCTGCAAGGTGTCGATTCTTTCTTTCTGCTACACCATTTTGTTGTGGCGTGTTGGCACATGTAAACTGATGTCGTATTCCACACTCGTGTAAAAATTGATCGAACTCATCTGACGTGAATTCTACACCATTGTCTGAACGTAGGCAACGAATCTTCACTCCTACTTCTCCTTCGATCATCATCTTGAATTCTTGAAATTTTTAAAACGTGTCAGACTTTTCTTTCATAAAGAAAATTCACACATATTTTGAGTAGTCGTCAATGAACGTACCATATACCGCATTCCACTAATCGATGCTTGTTTGACTTGACCAAATAAATAAGAGTGAATTAACTCTAATGGTTTCTTTGCTTTGAAATTTGACTCTTTGTATGATAATTGATGAGTTTTACCATATTGACATCCAGCACAAATGTAACGCCCCCAACGAAAAAAAAAATTGGCTAAGTCAACCGAGGGGCAAAAATGCCATTTTGCCCCTCCTGCCATAATAGGGGTTCAAGGAAAACCCAATTACCATACAATAGAAAAAGGAAAACAGAAGTCAGAGAGAAAATTGAGATCAAATAGAAAAGAGTCGCAGCGAAATTTCTTCGAACCACCACCAGAATCCACCTTCAGACGAGACCTATACAAGGACTGATAGGCTCCCGAGGCCGACGCTCCGTCAAGATCCAAGGACGTTTCGTGAGGTAAGGTCCTTGAACGAGATTTTTCAGATCTGAGCTTTTCCTATGTGAGTCGAGTCCTAAGAAGTTTGGTAGAAATCTCGATTCGAAGGCGAAAATCCGTGAATCGTTCGAGAATAGTAAGCGAACTTCTGACGCTCGTAACTCGTCTGTTAGTTAAGAAAAAATTACAAAAAAAATACCAGGATGTAGCCTATAACACGATCTAGAAATTTGCCGAAGAGAAACCATATCGGTTCAACTTTCGAATCAAAAGATATGAAAATCAAAAAATGATGGATCAGAAAAATGGCTCTGTTTGTTATGGATTGCAGGAGAGAGAAGAAAAAAAAGAAGAGAAAATTTACGACAGCCACGTGTCGACCGGCGGGCTGTGAAGTGCAGTGGACACGCGTCGATCGTCGGCTGGAGCAACACACCTCGAGCGAAACGTTGACACGTGTCATCTACAAACCCAAACTGAACTGTTGGCCGACCCGAATTGGACCGGACTGCTTGAGCGCAAACTTCGCGTTTCGGGTGCTTGATGGAGGCCATCGCCCCGTTGAGCTTGCGTGTTTAACTTTCATGAATTATATATTATATATTCTGATGTTAGATGACGGTTGCATGCACACTGTTATTTTCTATGATCCATTACAAGGATAAGCCTAGGGATTTGCGGTTAGGAGTGACAAGTCACTCTAGCCAAACCTAACCTTCCCCAAGGAACCTAGCAGATTACCACGGTGACGAGGTACCTTAAGAGTGTTCTTAAACTGCTAGTTGTGTGAACGGTATCTATAGCTTCGTGGGAGGACTAGGGGTTCCTGATCAGTTCTTACTGCTCCTAGCCAATTCTTATACTCATCCTTGCTATGTTTTCCTTTTTCAGGAGCGCGAGGCGTCGTTTAAGGGCAGGCGTGATAGAGACGGGAACTGTCACAGAGGAATGTGTTGTCCCGGGGCATTAGTCCAGTCTTTATTTTGTAATTTCATTTTTTCATATTTTGTTTCCAAACTGTTAGTTGTTTTAGTTTTTGTTTCGGAATTTTACTGGAAATAAATGATTTTTTTTCCTCTGTTGCATTTTCAAATTATTTTGTTACATTCATGTATCGTTGTAAGTCATGACTCGTAGTAAAATATTGGGTCATGACAGATTTGGTATCAGAGCACCAAGTTAAAGATCCTGTAGACATTTAGGATAGATAGTCGTATCCTCTGTGACCACGCCCATCAAACACGTTCCATTCGCGACCAGATGTTCTCACATAATGGAAACATAGATACAAAAGACAAGCTAGTATTTATAGAGTATACCATGACCTTCTATGGTGTTATAATTGCACATTACCTAGAAGATGTGTTACGAATAAATTGTAACCATAGTTCTTTTTCTATTATGGTAGATAATGGCACCAAAGAGACGCGAACCTTATGTTGGGCTCGGACCCAGAAGGGGCAGAAGAGAGGTAGTTCAGGACACTTATGTTCCAATACTTGAGGTAGAACAACCTGAATTTCAAGAAGAGGTTGGAGATACGCCCCAAACTAGCGAGGGGACCGTACCACAGTCATCAAGAACAAAAAAGCGCCAAAACAAGGCCAAGGCCCGAAGGCTGCTCGATACAAACCCTATTGCTTCCTTCTCTGAGGAGGCCCCATTGGTTCCAGCCACTAGTACAGAAGTCCCACTCAACCAGCCGTTAGCCACGCCCACAAAGGAGATGTTTCAGACATTCATGATGACCTCGATTGAAAATCAGGCTCTGATGAACCAAATGATGCAGACAATGATGGCGAATCAGTCACCAAGGCAAGGAACCAAAGATTCAGGGACTATGACTGTGGAGTCCCGCTACATAAAAGATATCCAGAGGCATAAATTGCCTTCCATTGAAGGAGGCAAGGTGGATCCCATTGCCACGGAGAATTGACTAGAGGCCATAGAAACGACCTTCTCTTTTATGAACTGCCCGCTGAAGTATCAAGTCCATTGTGGGACGTATATGTTGAAAGGAGAGGCACACTTCTGGGTAAGGGCTCTTACCAAAAGGGGAGTTACTACCTGGTGCAAGTTTAAAGATGCTTATCTCCGTAAATATTACCCAGTCACTGCCAAAACGAAAATGTAGGTCGCATTCTTCAAACTGAAACAGGGAGATAGGGTAGTGGAGGAATATGACTTAGAGTTCAACAGGCTGGCAAGGTTTTCTCCCTCCTATGTTAGTATTGAGGAGTTGAAGGTCGAGCGATTTATTGCAGCCCAGACATCCTTTGATTATGCAAAAGTCCTTCAGATGGCGACCCTCATCAACACGCCCCTCATCGACAAGCTACAATCGGGAATAGCCTAGTCATCCCATAATGCATCCCAAGGAAATGGGACAGACTGTAGCCACCCCAAAACTGGTAGACCGCCCCATGGCCGCACTGATAAACGAAGAAGAGCCCTGGTGCAAAACATGGTCATTTATCCTAACTGTCGGCGTCCTCACACGGGGGAGTGCAGGGCAGGAACAAATGAATGCTACAGACGTGGCTAAGTAGAACTTTGCATCGAATTGCTCTCAGAGGAACGATCAGCGTATCAACCGACCTGCGGTATAGAATCAGAGGGGCCAGGGTGCTCAACATCAGCAGGGGCGAGCTGTAGCCCATGCAACGGCAGCCAGGCAAGCTGACCAGCCTAACGCAGTTGTCACAGATACGCTACCTGTCTTTGGCCATCTTGCTTTAGTATTGTTTGATTCGGGTTCAACACATTCGTTCGTATCTGAGGAGTTTGTAAAGCTAGCACACCTAGAGAAAAAACCTTTAGAGATCACCCTGTCAGTGTCCACCTCTGCTCACGAGCTGTTGTAAGCTATCCATAGGGTTAAGGGAGTTCGTAGGTGTTTTTCTGGAGGATCTGCCAGGTTTCCCCCCAGCTAGGGAAGTCAATTTTTGGATCGATTTAGAACTAGGAACCGCGCCGATCTCCAAGACACCTTTCAGAATGGCATCTGCAAAACTAATTGAAGGAACAATTACATGATCTGTTGGATAAGGATTTCCCAGTGTATCACCTTGGGAAGCCCTTATTCTGTTTTTCAAGAAGAAGGATAGGTTTCTGTGGCTGTGTATTGATTACAGAGAGCTAAACAACGTCAACATAAAGAATAAGTACCCCCTCCCAAGAAATGATGACTTGTTTGATCAGCTACAGGTAGCAACAATTTTCTCCAAAATTGACTTGAGGTCGGGGTATCATCAGTTGAGGATCATAGAAGAGGATATACCCAAGACAACCTTCAAAAGTCGTTATGGACATTACGAGTTTCTCGTTATGTTCTTTGGCCTTACCAATGCACCTACAGTCTTCATGGAATTAATGAACAAGGTGTTTAAGAAATTCTTAGACACTTTTGTCATAGTGTTCATTGACGAAATTTTAGTATACTCTAAGTGAGAGGCAGAGAATGAAGAACACCTAAGGAAAGTCTTGACAATACTGAGAGCCCAGCAGCTGTACGCCAAGTTCTTCAAGTACGAGTTTTGGTTGTCTGAAGTAGCATTTCTGGGTTATGTGGTGTCAAGCAAGGGGATCACAATAGACCCAGCTAAGATAGAAGCAGTGATGAGGTGGCCAAGGCCGACCACAGTCACGAAGGTGAGGAGTTTTATGGGGCTAGCTGGATATTAAAGAAGGTTCGTCCAGGATTTCTCTAAAATATCCTCAGTGCTAACTTAGCTAACCAAGAAGGGCAAACCCTTTGCTTGGACTCCAGCTTGCGAACAGAGTTTCCAAGAGCTCAAGGAGAGGTTGGTGACCGCACCAGTTCTTATAGTTTCAGATGGGCTAGGTAATCTCGTGGTGTATAGTGTTGCATCAGGGAAAGGTTTAGGGTGTGTGCTCATGCAGAAGGGTAAGATGATAGTGTATGCTTCTAGACAGCTGAAGGAATATGAACGAAATTACCCCATGCATGACCTCGAGTTAGGTGTTTGCTCTGAAAATGTGGCGGCATTACATGCATGGGGAAAAAGTACAAGTCTTCACTAATCATAAGAGCCTTAAGTACTTATTCACGCAGAAGGAGCTCAATATGAGACAAAGGCGATGGTTGAAACTGGTAAAGGATTATGACATAGATATCCTGTACCAGCTCGACAAAGCCAATGTTGTAGCTGATGCATTGAGCAGGAAGGTTGTGCATACTTCTGCGATGATCACCAAGCAGGAAAGACTACAAGATGAGATGAAGAGGGCTGGGATAGATGTTGTGGTCAAAGGCGGTACTGTTCAGATAGCACACATGATCATACAACCCACCATACAAAAACGAATTGTTGATGCTCAGAGATCTGATGAACACCTTAGTAAAGTGTGGAGTCAAACTGAGACAGAGAGACTAGTAGGGAATTCTATCTCTTCAGATGGGGGCCTGATGTGGCAAGACCGCCTGTGTGTTCCCCGAGACGAGAAAATCCTTAAGGATATCATGACCGAAGCCCATGATACATCTTATACGTTCCAGCCTTGAAGTACGAAGATGTATCAGGATCTGAAGGGATACTATTGGTGGCCAGGGATGAAGAGGGACATAACAGATTTCGTAAATCGTTGCTTGACCTGCCAGCAGGTGAAGGCCCCGAGACAGCGCCCAGTAGGATTGCTACAGCCCTTAAATGTTCCTCAGTAGAAATGGGAAGCAGTTTGTATGGACTTCATCTCGGGTTTGCCAAAGACCAAGAAAAGTTTCAACGTTATTTGGGTAGTTGTAGACAGACTGACCAAGACGACCCACTTCATTCCAGGAAAGTTTACATACCGAGTGGATCGGTGGGCTTAGTTATATATTAAGGAGATAGTACGCCTACATAGGGTACCAGTGTCCATAGTATCAGACTGGGACACTAGGTTCACCTCTTAGTTTTAGAAAAGTCTCTAGAAAGCATTAGGAACTCAGTTGAGGTTTAGTACAACGTTCCATCCTCAAACGAACGGGCAGACCGAAAGGCTGAATCAGATCTTAGAGGATATGTTGCGAGCCTATGTCTTAGATTTCTCTAGGTACTGGGACCAAAATCTGCCTTTGATAGAGTTTGCCTATAGTAACACTTATCAAGCGACCATCCGTAGGAATTCTATTAAGTTAGGATGTGATGAGAGCTTACAAGTAGGTGGCTTACTGAGTATAATTTTTATACTCATCCTTACTATGTTTTCCTTTTTCAGGAGCGCGAGGCGTCGGTCAAGGGCGGGCGTGATAGAGACGGGAACTGTCACAGAGGAATGTGTTGTCCTGGGGCATCAGTCCAGTCTTTATTTGTAATTTCATTTTTTCATATTTTGTTTCCAAACTGTGAATTGTTTTAGTTGTCGTTTCAGAATTTTACTGGAAATAAATGATTTTTTTCCTCTATTGCATTTTAAAATTATTTAGTTGCATTCATATGTCGTTGTAAGTCATGGCTCGTAGTAAAATATTGGTTCCTGACAACAAACAACGTTTGTTTTGAATTCTAGTTGAGGTAGACCTTTGAGCATGGATTTCTCCATAATCCGCTTCAACTTGTGGTAGCTAACATGTCTCAATCTTCGTCCTTCCATTGGTGACTTTCTTATTATCTTCATATCCTCATAGATTTTCTCATCTTCTGGTCCAAACAAGACATAGTTTCCTAATGTTGTTAGTTGTGACACTGACAACAAGTTCTTCTTTATTTCTGGTACATGATAAACATTATGTAGTGACATTATATCAGATTTATTGCCATGCATGATTGTCGTATTGCCGATCTGAGCAATTGACAACTGTGTGTTATTTGTTGTGCGTACCATACGGCTGCCTTTGTACTCTTTCTTGTCTTGCAATTTACTCTGATCGCCAGTCATGGTTTGAGCATTCTGAATCAATGATCCAGTCATCCTTGTAAACGATATGTTTTATCATCATTGTCATGGGTGCTAGCTCATCTTTTCCTATGGGACATAGTACCTCTGCATCCAATTCATTCTCCATCTTCTTTTTGGATGTTGTCACATTGCTTTCAACAGATTTTTTCTTGGACCAACAATTTCTGGGCATGTGGCCCTTTTTCCTGCACTTGTAGCAAATACCTCCAAATCTCTTTCCTTGAGAAATCTTGTTGTCGTTCTTCTGAGTTCTCTCAGGTTGTGTAGTTCCTTGATGGCTTCTTCCTTTGTTAGCATTTTTGTATCCACGTTTAGTAGACGATTTATTATTGCTCCGACTTTCACTTGTGTAGAGTGCTTCTTCTTCACCCTTCAATATGATGTCTCCCATTTGTTTAGCCATGACTTCTTGACTGGCTAACAAATTTTCAAACTCTAAAAGTGATGGTTGAGTGGGTCATCCTTGTATAGTAACAATGAAGCTTCTATATTCTGATCGCAATCCGTGGATAATGATTCTCTTCATTCGATCTTCTCCAATTGTAGACTTCAGGTCTAGTTCAGTAATCTCTCGGCAAATTGTCTTGACTTTGTGGAAGTACTGAGTAATCATCATGTCATGTTGTGAAATTGATAATAGCTAGTTCTCCAGAAGTTGTAGCCTCGTATCATCTTCTTTGAGAACAACATCACGAACGTGTCCCATGCTTCTTTTGGTGTCTTGTCATCCCAAATATGCTCTAATAACTCTTCTTCGATTGTGGTTTTCAAGACAAACATGGTTTTGCCTGCTTTGATTCTCCATTTGCGGAAGGCGCCGTTAGAATCCTCCTCTGGCGGCGTAGTTTCACTCCCGCCAACAACCTCCCAAAGGTCCTGTCCTTGTAAATAGGACATCATGCATGTTGCCCACGTGTTGTAGTTTTTATTGTTGAGTTTCTTGATTCCTCCAACGATTTGGAAATCACCCACCGTGTTGGCAATACCTCAGTAATACCAAACAAGCCTTTTTCGACACAAAACTTGCAGATTCACAGACTACTTACGACACAAAGAAAATCCCTCACTACATAATCTCTAGAAATCGTTTCTGATGTGGAAGATCAGACAAAGCTACAACCACAGAGCTTACTAAGAATTACAAGAGATCAGACAACCTACACTAACCTCGCTCTGATACCAGATTGTTGAACACAACTCTATGTGGGAAACACTCGCACTCTTTATTAAGACCCATCAAGAAGAGGATACAAGACACTCTGTAAAACTACTGTCCTTTGTATTTCTTTTGGGATGAAAACCAGGTAGGGTGGAGGGGTATTTATACCAGAGCCTACGCAATTTACTTCTAAAATATCTGAATCTTTTTCCTAAAATATCTAGATCTCTCCTAAAATATCTCGCTATGGTTATTCTAAAATATTATTTTACTAAAATAAATATATAATGGGCTAATACAATTATTGGGCTTGACTCTATTGGGCTAGTGATGATATTTTAACATTGGGAAGCTCGTTTTGGGGCGAATTGGACCTCGAATCCTTGATCAAACATACTCTATTTAGTCTCCTAAAGTTAATAAAATCTTTAATTTGAGTATTGTGATATGTAAACCAGGATTCGAGTTTTACCCCCCAAATCTTACTCGATATCGAATTTCTTCGATTACGCACGTTCCTGAGGTTGTTTTTCTTCGCGGCCTTCCTAAAAAATGATCCTTGGGCGTGCAAAAACTGATTGGGATAGAACTTGTCTGGTGAATCTTCATATAGCCTCGGACTGGATTCGAGCTCACCTTCTAACTTCCTTCAATGGCGGACAGGATTGGGGGAATATGATAGTGACATTTTCTATGCTTCCTTCCATCACCAAGCTTATGGGTAATCTTGTTTAGAAGGTGTATAGTTAAGTTTAGAGAGGAATAGTGAACTGTAGCTCTCAAGTTCAAGGTAAATCCAAGAACGTGATACCCAAAAACTAAACACTTATAACTCTCGGTTGGGGACTCGATTATGCTTGCTTCTTACTTCTAATAGTTGTCCCTGATTCATAATTTATAAATGGATAATCCACCGCCATTAAAACGTCCAGAAATGCCATAACTTTAGTCTTGATTTTTCTGGATCTCCTGTTGAAAAATCTGCTTAGATCAGAGCCTTGTCGACCTTAGTTTTGAACTCTAGCCATTGGATGGGATAATATGTGAACGTTCTAGATTGTGTCCAATTTTGGAATCCAACTCTAATTCTGGCCAAAGGGACATTTTCATAATTATTCATATTTTTAGGGGCATTTTGATAATTAGGCCATTTTTAAATATTTTAATATTATTTTCTC
Source organism: Cucurbita ficifolia (assembly GCA_033971965.1). Taxonomy (NCBI): domain Eukaryota; kingdom Viridiplantae; phylum Streptophyta; class Magnoliopsida; order Cucurbitales; family Cucurbitaceae; genus Cucurbita; species Cucurbita ficifolia. The sequence goes on from CM066966.1 coordinate 5,497,369, forward strand.
GAAACTCGAGAATGTTTCTAAAATTCTCACCCCTTCTTGACCATTTTCCCCTTCTTGAGGGTGTGGAATTCTTTCTCTATAAGAAATTTAAAATTCTAGAAGTTTGTTAAAAATGGAAAAAGTTCCATTTTTTCGTTTTTTTCCCCACTTTCAAAACCTTGTACAACTTGGTAGTGATTATATCTTGCCTCATTTTATAATCTTTAGGGTTTTGGGTGTTACACATGCAACCTAAACTACATAGAATTACAAAAAAACTTAATCCTTGGTTAAAGGAAAACAAAATCTCTTTTTACTACATTTCCAAGTTTTTGTACAAGATAATATATGACTTTATATAGCCTCAAAATGAAAACCTTTGACCTTACCTCAAACATTTCAATAGTGGTAACCTTCATACTTTATGACCATAATTAGCAAGTAACCTTAAAGTAAATAAAAGACGTAAAATACATTAAAGAAACATCCTAACTCTAGATTATCATCCACCCGTAATTTGTAACCATCCAAGAATAAAATTTTATTTATTCTTGGATGGTTACAAATTTTGGGTGGATGAAATTTTATTCTTCTTTAATGTGACATGACAACATTGTGTGATAATTTGAACAACATTTTCTTCCCAACTTTCTTGAAGTTTATATTGCATGATTGATGTCTTGGTTCATATTGAGAATATTTGTTAAAACCACCACACCTAAATGGTGGTGAAAATTCTCTATTTATAATCATTACAAATGATATGGAAAGAACAATAAATGAAAAAAAAAAGTAATAAATGGATATAAGATATTTGCCTATACTAATAGGGGAAATATGATACCGATGGTAAGCCGTAATGGAAGGCAAATATCTAGATATTTGTCTATAATAAAAGATCAAATATGATATATATGGTAAACTATAATTCAGTACTAAATATCCTTAACACCCCCACAAGCTAAGCGTCGGATTTGAACGAACGTGAAGCTTGGATCTGAAAAATTCAAAGAGAGGTCGAGAAACACTTTTTGTGAAGATGTCAGCAATCTAGTTCGGAGGAGACGTCTGGTTGAGCGGTAAGTATTTTCTTGACCATCGAAAATTGTAGAGAGATCGTCGGACAGCGGCGATTATATCTTGGCTTCGACGAGAATATGTCTAACCCACGAAAAAGGAGAAGAGAGAGAGAGAGGGTCATTGGAAGGGTCTTGGTCAAGCCGCAAATAGAACAAAAAAACAGAGAGAGAATGGAAAATCCCCGTAAGAATTCCATGGGGTGTGGACTATAGAGACGCAATAGGCTTCAGAATTAGGGCAATGGCTCTATTTTGAAAAAAGGACAAGAGAAAGAGGGTTCGATGGTAGCTATGAAGAAGAGGGTAGAAACTGAGAATGTGAACTCTGGGGTGTATTTTAGACAAAGAAAGAAAGAGAGGGGCGAAGTCAGAGTGGGGTCTGCGCCTTGTAGACTGGTTTGCTATCAATCAAATGAGAACGAGTAAGAATATCTCAAGCATATTTTAACTTACTAATAAAGAGACCATCAGGAGTGGGTGAAGAGTCACAATGATAGATCCAAAGATAGTGATTCTGTTCACAGCACCACCATTGCCAGGAGTGGAGGCCGGCGATGGAACAGTAGGCGGAGTCGGTGGAGAAGTAGCGACACCATAGCAGGTGGTGAAGTTCCAATGAACGGAGAGGGAGCCACGTCCTCCGGAGCAAGGGACGAAGGCGGTGTTGAAGCCGAAAGAGTCGCCACAATGGGTGAGGGAGTCGATTTTGGCGAGGAGGTTGGTGACAACTTGGTTGGCAAAGAGGCCAGTGCGGCGCTCGGGTTCTGAAGGTAAATCTCTACAGAAGGTTGATGGGTTTGTTGAGATTCCTTATATTACCGATGAGAAAGCTGATGAGGATCCTGAGGTTAGGGTTTCTATGAAGGATGAAGGATCGATTAGGAAGAAAATGAAAGAGGCTATGTTGGCTAAGGGAAAACCAATTGTGTTGGAGAAGGTGTGTTTGTATGTACAGAGTATGGTGAAGGGAGGAGCCAAAGAGTAATCAATCGGCTTCGCTTGCGGTAGCCATGGAGACTACCCATGCGGCTTCAAAGCCAACAGTGATGGTAGAGAAGAAGGTGAGCAAAGGATTCAAAAGTCATTAAAAATAAAGGATCGGGTTGCTAAACCAAAATGACTATTTATAATCATTACAAAGGATATGAAAAGAACAATAAATAGAAAGAGTAATAAATGAAAAGAAGAAGATAGGAGAGAGTTGAAGAAAAATTATTCAAATTTTATTAATTATGTGGTAACCTAAGGAAAAAATTGGTACAAAATTTGGAAGAAAGAGAGAGTGGTGGAAGAATCAATGGGCACCGCCCATGGTTAAGGAGACATGAGACTGAGGAGGTGGATCGGGGAGCAGGAACATGGCACATATGGAGCTTGCAAAGGCAGCAATTCCACCCATCACGAACGCCGGTAAGTTCCCTCCACCGAAGGCTGCGTCTAAGGGCCCACTAACTGCCGACACAAAAAACTGTGGGATCACTATGAACAGGTTCAGGATTCCCAAGGACAGCCCTGTGCCACGTGGGATTACACAAACACCCCTTCTTAGTCATTTATACCCAATAATCCCCAATGGAAAGGAACCCAATTAAATTATGAATTTGGTTGGTACCCACCTTGCCCCGCATTGGTCGTCGAAGAAAAGATGGACGCCAGCGCAAATGGAACACTAAATGTGACCGAAAGCGGAATCCCCAACACCGCAAAGATGGTAAAGGCTCCCGCCTTCACGTTGGGAGGCGGATGCGCCAACCCATTCACGGACCTCCAACGCTCTGCCACCTTTGTAACCACCACCATGCCTCCCATACAAATCGTGAATATAATGTTCACAATTCCCCACACCCACCTGAGCCCTCCTAGAATACGCCTCGCTGCCTCTATCCCCAGAGAGGAAAACCCAAGCACGAAGGAGTTTATCATCAGCCCAAGCGCCCCTGCTCGAACACCCATCTCATAGAACTTCGCTTCTTCCGGACTCCCTTTCGGCTTTCCTCCATACACTTCCGCACCCATCCAGTCCGTGTCGTACATTATAAACGGGAACCAACCCACCCAGTTCAAGGCTGTCACCAGCATCAGGACCCACATGGGCCTCGACAACTGCTTCCGCGCACCAATCAACTGCCCAAAGAAGGGCGTTGATTCTCCGTCCATGTGTACGGCCTCCAACGGCTTCTCACCCACCATCAACATAGCGAACGTGGTAACCGTGAGGAGCAACACGATGTCTATCAAGAAGCAGGTTTTGAGGTTGGCGCAATAAACGTCGCATGCTTTGGTCATTGTGAATGGAAGGAGTTTATGGAGTTTGTTATTCGCCCCAGCTGCGTACCCCAACACATTCCCTACGCCTAAGAAGAATGAGAAGAACCCATTCGCCACTCTCATCTTTTTGTGGTTGTTACAAGACATGTCTGCCAACAGAGCCCTACAAGGGCCTTGCAGCATGTTGTTAGCCACATCGAGAACCCAGAATCCAACCACGAATATGGCCACAGCCCTTGGCTTTGTGTGTTTGGCAAGCTCATCTCCCACGGAGTGCCCAATGTCTGCAGCAAAGCCTATGAGGAAAACTGCAACCGCCACAAACACAGCCCCAGCAACGATGAAGGGCCGACGACGCCCAAACCTAGAGGTGCAACGATCGCTGTAGTAACCGACAGTGGGCTGCACAATAAGGCCTGACATTGGGCCGCAAAGCCATATGAAAGATGACCACGTGCGTGGAACTCCGAGCTGTTGTACGTAAGGTGTGAGCAACGAAAGCTGGAGAGCCCAACCGAATTGGAGCCCGGCTGCAATGGCCGCAACTATTATGATTTGTTTGTAGGAACTTGAAGGATCGGAGAGCACGCCCTTGCCCTTCGTCACAATATCTCCATGCTCCATGCTTGCTTGCTAATAAAGATGTTTTAATTTTTTTTATTTTTTTTTTTGGGTTTTGGATTTTCCAAGTAATTGAAAGAAGGAATTCAAAATTCCGTATTATTCCCTTGTTGAATTGATGAATGCTAAGGATATTGGCGCTTGTGGGTCGCACTTATATAGCAATGAAGCCCCTCAAAATTGGAAGCAATAAACAGAAATGTTGAAGAAGAAAGTTTAGGGGAACCAAGTGTGTAGATCTGTTTGTGGTCTCAAAATGAACTTAAATCATGCCTTTGACTTCAATTTTTTTAATCCTAAATAGGATGAGGTTGTGGAACCTGTAGTGACCATTTCACAACGTGTGGCAAGTAGCAAGAAATTGTGAAAAATTGGATCTACATACATAAGACAAAAATACATGGAAATCAAAACATGACTCTCATCTATTGTTTCCCTATAACTGCATGATTGATGAATGCTTCCATCGTCAACTTATTGCATCAGGGTCCATCTAAAAAAGAAAAGCAGCATACTTGTACATATGTAGGGCACTAAACCCTTTGGTTAAGTCACTGGTTATCTAGGAATCACATTTGTGTCGTGTACCTCTTCGATGAGCTCTTGCATAGTATTGAACATCCTAAATGACTCACTGACTGTCCGAGACTAATTACTGAAATCTACATCTCCTAGACAAGCTTTTGTGGGGTATTGACCTTTTTGGATGACTCACCGGCTGTTCGAGACTAATAACTAAGATCGACAACTCTCAGATGAACTTTAGTAGAGTATTGAACCCTCTAGCTCTAAGTTTCTTGAGATTTTGTCCCTATCATGTTTTTACTGATTAATCTAACCCTCACTCTTTAAGTTTTAATAATCTGGCCCCTTAAGGTTGTTCGTCTTATCATCATGTCTCATTAACACGACTCTTCAGGGTACCCATCTAGGGTTTTTATGAGAGCTTAGGGTGGATTGGTTAATGATGTGTTAAGTGTTATTTCTTGTGTAATCTATCAATGTGTCATGCATCTACTAGAGAAAACTCTAATTAGTTCTAACTATTGAGTGGTTGGAACATTATGGGAAAGATCACTCCATAGTGGTCTGTTAGAGATTAGTTGGTGACTCAGTTTGACAAGCTACTATATACCCATGCAAACCTTTTTCCTTGTGGATAAGTTCATTACAAAGGAATAGTTGTAGATTCCTTGATCATCCATGCATTTGTTCTATATGTGGCATATAGTCGTGTTTAATTGAGGGGCACAAGAATCTCCTAAACACTGTGCTTGACTAATTTTTTTATAAACGTAGAAGGTTATATCTATACATAGTAGGAGAATCCTCTATTCTTGGAGCTGCGTCCCCTGATTTCCTAGTTTGTTGTCGTGGATCAAGGCCCACACATGTAATCTTCATTGTACACATCTCCTATATATATATGAGGTCGTGACCCATAGAAGTCATTGCGACCTAACATGGTATCAGAGCCAAGGTTTATTCAATAACAATGTCTATCATATCTTCTTCCTCCTCTTCTTCCCCATCCACCATCTCCAACATGATCTCATCTACCATGGTGTCGACCTTTGCCCCAATCCCTCTCCACCACGCTATCACAATCTATCTCACCAAAAACAACTTATCATTTGGCGCGCCCAGCTCCCCCCCTACCTATGGAGTACAAAGCTTATGGGCTACCTCAATGGCACCATTGTCGCCCCTGCCAAGCTGCTCCCTTCCTCAACCGCTGCTGGTGCTGACCTGGTCTCTAATCTGGCCTATGATTGGTGGTATGATCAGGATCGCAATGTGGTTGCCGCTACTACGTCCAAGGAGGCGTGGGATACCCTACAACGGATGTTTTCATCGTCAACTCGTGCTCGCACTGTTCAGAAACGTGTTGAGCTCACCACGTCCAAGAAATGCGATCTGCCTGCTGCAGATTACTTTCGCAAGATCAAAGCGCTGGCCACCGCTGGCTCTGCCTTGCAGGATGATAACGTGATCATGTATCTCCTCGTTCGTCTTGGTCCTGACTATGATCCATTCGTCACCTCGATGACTACCAAGAGCGAAACCCTCTCGCTTGATGATGTGTTTGCACATCTAATGGCGTTTGAAGCTCGCCAACTATAACGCCAGACTGAACTTCAGTTAAATCCTGGATCTTCGGCCAATTATGCTACTCGTGGTGGTCAGTAGAAGAACCTTGGGCGTAGGGATCATGGTCGTGGCCATTCTCGAGGTGACGCGCCCTCTCGTCTTATTGGTGATCGTCGTGACCCTTCTGCTTGTCCTTCCTGTCAGATCTGCGGCAAAGTGGGGTATACTGTCGTTCTCTGCTGGTATAGGATGGATGAGTCCTATCAAGATGAACCTCCTTCTGCGGCACTGGCGGCTACTTCCTCCTACAAGATTGATCCAAATTGGTACAGCGACACAGGCGCCACTTATCATATCACCAGTGACTTAGATCGTCTCGCTGTGCGTGAACGCTATCATGGAGGTGAACAAGTTCAAGTCGGCAATGGAGCAGGTTTACGAATTTTGCATACTGGTCATTCTTCAATTAATACTGATGCTCGTCCTCTTGCATTGCGTAATATTTTGCATGTGCCTGAAATTTTCAAACATCTTCTTTTCGTTCATAATTTTTCCCATGATAATCACGTATTTTTTGAATACTATCCTTCGCATTTTTCTATTAAGGATCGACGGTCGAGGAAAAGTCTTCTGGACGGGAGATGTGAGTCTGGTCTCTATCCTATCAAGTCATTTGATGTCGATGATCTTAAGCACACCTTAGTGAGCAGATCTACTGCTCATACCCAATGACATGCTCGTCTTGGACATCCTTCATCTCAATTGGAGAAGTCAATTTTGCGTCTCAATAATATTTCGTGTGCTAGTGAGTCATCTTTTCCGGTTTGTAATTCATGTCCGTCAGCAAAAAAGTCATCATTTACCATACACTAGTTCTTTTCATCGGTCTTCATCACCATTGAAACTGATTTTTTCTAATGTTTGGGGTCTTGCACCTCCATCTGTTCGGGCCTTTAAATATTATATCAGCTTCATTGATAATTTCAGTAAATTTTCGTGGATCTAGTTTATGCATGATCGTATAGAAGCTCTTTGTATACTTTTGCAGTTCCAAGCTCATGTCGAGCGCCTCCTCGATACTAAAATCAAGTGTGTCCAGTCTGATTGGGGTAAGGAATATCAGAAAATTCATAACACATTTTTTCGTTCCCTTGGATTGCTCATCATGTTTCGTGCCCTCACACGCATCAACAAAATGGTTCTGCTAAACGCAAGCATCGTCATATTGTTGAAACTGACCTAGCCCTTCTATTCCTCCAAAAAAAAAAATTTATAGTGTAAATATATATGAATATTATGTTATAGAATTCTCTTTATTTTAGTATGAAAAGTTTTTTATCGCCTTTATACCTCATCGAGTCAATCGCAGTCGTTATTCATATCTTAGGCAAGCTTGAATTTTGAGTCGTGACAAAGGAGTTGTGAATTGAGGAAAGTTTGTAGCAGACATTATTGATGTTTTTTTTTTCCTGAAAATGAAGAAATTTTCTCTCTACTTTGAACCTCAATGCCTCAAACTTGTTTCTGCAGATTTGTTGTGTATAAATTAACAACTTTGGTGAAAGATTCAAAGGCTAAAACAGTCTTGTAACACGACCAGGAATTAAATACCCAATTTTTTCTTTTAAATTTTAATTTTGTTTGGAGTTTATTGAGGCCTTAGAAGCTGAATTTCAGGTTGAGTTAAATGAGAATATGTTGTCATTTTTATCCTCTTGTCTAATTAAGGGTGGGGTGGCTTTGGAGCAGATTCCTCCTTGAATTTGATTCTTTTATTTTTTATTTTTTAATTGTATATTAAATCCATTTTTTCCTTTGGTTTTGTATTTAAGGGTTGTGTTAACCGTCTTTATTTTGATTTAAAATTTTACAAGATGACTTATATAGACTACGAGAGTTGAACTTCACGAAGAGGCAAAGCCTCTAAACAACACAATTCATGAAACTATCTAAGTGGTAATAGTGTTCCTTACGGGCAATCAGGTAAGATTAGCATGAGACATAGTATGTCATAGGGGATACTTAGACGGGATATTACGCCTACTTATAGAGGAAGCATTCCAAAGCTTAAAGAAGTGTAGCCACCACACTAGAGTTTATAGAGAATTTCCTAGGATCTCGTACAAAAAACCCGAGAGTATATCGTGCTCAAAATAGTTGGTGATAGGATATCACAACCATACGATGCGCAACTAGGTTAGCCATAAGAAATTACGAGAGCTAGCTTAGATGAACAAAGAAGACTTATCTAAGGATTATGAACTCCCAAATAGTTATACTTAACTTAGATGAGTATCAGTGCTCAAGAAAGCTACGAGACTAGGCGACATACTATGAAAAAAGACTCGAGTTGGCAACATGAGGAGAACTACAAGGCTATATTTTGCAAGAAAAAAGATGGGAATTATAAGGCTATTTTTATTCCGAAGAACATACCGAAGATTGCATTTAGGAGCCGTTATGAGTATTAAAAGATTTTCATTATGTCCTTTGACTTGACTAATGTCCTGCAAGGTTTATGAATCAAACAAATTGAGTATATATGGGGCTATCTTGATACAGTCAACATTTTCATCTTTGATGATATGCTGGCATACACTAAGATAGAGGTGGGTTAAGAGAAACACCAAAAGAGAGCCCTTACCGTTTTAAAGGTGCACTAATTGTACACCAAGTTCTTGAGTAAGAGGATTAGAGTGCATCCAATGGCAACCGAAACAAGGTTGGAGGCTATAGAGATGACCTTCCTATATTATAACTGTCTTGAAGAGTATCCAGTACACAATGTCACATACATGTTCAGAGGCGTGGCACACTTCAGAAAAAGAGTGCCTTGAAGATGCTCAATAACAAAGAATAGTTAGTGACGTAGCCCCAGTTCAAAGACGCTTTCTCAAGGAAGTACTACCCATTTTTAGTCAAGCTCATGAATTAAGTAGCCTTTTTGAACCGTATTTGGGTGAGAAGACAGTCAGTCAGTACGACCTGGTGCCCAATAGACTAACAAGATTTGCGCCAGAGTTGGTCAATACAAAGAAGATGAATTTGGACAACTTCATCGTGGGTCTCTAGTACGAAATCCATAACTTGAAATAGCCAGGCACAGAAGCATTGCATAATGAAATATGATTGACATACTCACTTGGATTAGAGCTATAGAGTCAATGTGATTATAATCACGCCATAATGTATGGTAATACCCTAATAGTGACCTTCAAAGCTTAACACAGTGAAACGTCACAAATAAGAGTGGGATAGCTTTAGGAACACCACGGGAGTTAAAAACATGTTGTTGGACAGGGAATTCAAGGAAGTGTTCCCAAAACGACTATAAGGTTTAATACAACTTAATCATCCACAAAAATATGTGCACGGAGCAGATGTCCATAGTCACGATTAAGTAAAGTTACCATGGAGACAATAGGACAACTTGAGCAAGGTAAATGAACAAGAGAACGTCCTATCATGAAAAGTCTTGTTTATTGAAATTTTTTTGTACAAAGAGTAGAATGTTAGCTTGTTTTAAATGATATTCTTGTCAAAACTTTGGATTAAGTAAGAAACTCTAGCGATATTTCTTATTTTAGATTAAAATTTGGGACATCACACCTTAAAACAGCATTTAACAAAAAGTTAAAATTATTCTATAAACCGTTTACCTTACTTACATTATTTTTTCTAATTTCTTAATATGGCTTCTAAATAGCCCCAACTGTATTTTTTAATTTTGGGACGATGCCAACCATAATATAATCTTTTTTTAGCCTTTATAATCACCCGTCGGAAAGTATATATATCACAGCTCACCTTCCTTCTTCTCAACTCTAATTAGTTCTTTCTCTAAGAACATATTTACATCTAATCTCTGTTAAAAAACACAATATCTTCTTTTCAAACTACATTCATCTGAATAAAGATGGTGAATAGAATGCAAAATCGGGCTGAAGTGGCACCAATAATTATCGTACCATATAAAAGGTCTTCAAGTTCTCCCAAATTAAAGACCATTATTGAAGAAAGTCCCGAGAACTTTGAGGTTTTTCGGAAGAGATCTTTATTTATTCTCCCCATTTGTTTATCTTCTCTATACTATGTCTTTTTGTATAGACAATATTCATATTAGTTTATGTTTGAAAAGAATCCCGATCTTACTCTCTTAGTTTTCCTATTCAGAATTAACTTTTGTATTGACCATTAAGATATTGTTTAGAAAACGTAGCAAGCATCTAATGGTCAAATTATTATAATTTGTCTTTCAATTATCGAAGTGTTTCCCAAATATGCTAAAAAATTCATCCCGAGGGTATTGTTCTACTCCCCTCGCAACGGTTGGTACGGCTATCCCCTCAGCTATAGATCCTGCACCTACTGCTCATCTGTATGATACTTGATTGAAGCACAATATCAAGCAACCAAATGTGCGTACAAATGGAAAAGTAACATATCTATGTATTAACAAGGCTCTAGGGGAAGAATTATTTTTAACTCTTCTATTATGTTCAAGTATCCTTACAATGGAACTAGATTATTAAAGAAAATTTCATTGCTCCCTCTATTCTTTAGAATAAGAGAACAACTATGTATGTAAAGTAGCTAATTACACACGCATATAAATCATTAACAAAAACTCTTTAATAAACTAAAATCACACCGTCAATATACTTAAACTACATAAAGCTCTCTCGCCTCTCCTATATAAGTTTAGCTCTCATACAAACTAAATTAAACAGAGGAACCAACATCTCAATTATATAAAATCGATAGAATAAGAAAAGAAAGTAAGAAATTAGAGAGTTATCAAGCTTTGTTGTTATTCTTCAATGGAAGTTCCCTTCCTTTGAGCTCTCACGTCCACTTCTTTTCCCTAATCAATCCTTCTTGATCTTCTTTTTCTTTTGCTGTCACAGCTGCTGGATTAGGGTTCTTCTTCTTCTTCTCTAGTTTCACAGCAGTTTACAGCCGCGGCTATCTATTCCGATTTTTTGCTTCCTAAATGTGGCTCCCTCTCTTTTTAGGTATCATTTTCCTTTTATATGGCTTGTTTCTTCCCATTAGGGCTGAGAAAAGGATAAAATCGTTCACCTAGAATGTTTCTAATTGGGTAGTCAATGACCCACGTGGATCGCTGATGTGGATTAAAATTTTCATATCATCCTCGAAAGTTCGCTTTCCGAATTTCTTCAGCCTCAGGGTCAGCAATGTTGTTTCCAAATTTGCTACAACATCATAGTTCAGCATATATGGTCTGAAATTTTACCAAATAACTCAATTAAATGTAGATTCATGCAAATTGATATTCTTTTCATGAACCACAATAAACTATTTCATGCTTACTAATTAAAACAAATGAGGCAAATAATGAGAAAATGGTTTGTATGAATGCATAATTAACTACAAAAAGACTTGATGTAACTCAACTTTTGGAGAGTTATCACCAATCTACAGCTCGTTTAGTAGAAAATCTGATGTTTCATGCTAGAACAAAACATTTGGAGGTGCACTATCATATTATTAGAGAAAGTCTTGAATGAAGAGTATAGATGACCAAATGACAAACTTATCTACAAAATAGTTGTATACTAAAAAACATGAGGGTTTTTGTTCTCATTTTAACGGAAGACTAGTGATGAGGGGGCACGTTAAAATATCATTACTAGCCTCTAAATATCTCTCCACTCTACTAAGATTTTCATCAGAGAAATCTCAAGCAGTCCTAAGCAAAGAAAAGTGGAGTAGTATTCTACAGATTTTCCATATTTTTCTTGTAATCTCTACTCGATTGGTGTTAATAAAGAGCGTGAGTGTGTCCCACAAAGTTGTGTTCAACAAATGCATAAATCTAATGTGAAGTTAAAGGAAGAGTGTCCTTAAAAACCTCAAATGTTTTAGATGACATTCCACGTTGATATAGCGCCTCCATACCCTTAAAAACTTGTGATAAGGATATTAGATACCAAATTCGAAGGAAAACTAACCAAGATTAAATCTTTTAGAGAAGGACGAAAATGTACTCAACCTTTACTCAAGGGGACAGTAAATAATAAAGCCTTATGATTATTGGAATTATTGTATCATGTGAAGTTAGGTTGATTTGTTAGGTGCTTGCACGTAGGTTCAGGCCTAAGACATTTAGGCCAATAAATCAAAATTTTTAAAGCGGAGTTTACAAGTAAGGGACCTTCCTATTGAAACTAAACCTTTTTTTTTCTAGCAAACGATTGGATGTGTCTGTTGTTGTATGAATGTTTGTTGTTTGTTGTCATGTCTATTGATCATGATAAATAAATATTTTGGACTACATATGTGCATGTTATGATTTTTTTAATGTAATAAATATGGTAAGGGTTACACATTGAGTATTTCGGGTAATCAGCCACTAATAGTCACATGAGTGCTTGCTAAAAATTATTTCATGGTAAGGGTTACACGCTGTATGTATCACGTAACCAACCAACAATGGTCACTAAGGAGTGATTGCTGAAAAACTCTTTTAGGTGAATAGATTATACGTTGTGTGTTTCGAGCAATCAATCACCTAGGTCCCTTAATTTTGATTGATGAACTATATGATAGTTTGTAGGGAATTGCCTTACTAAGTTTTACTCACCTTGGTTTTAAAATGAACTTCAAGTAAGAGAAAGGTCGTGATACAAGAGTAACAAGCTGGGCAGAGAAGCGGGAGAAACTCTAGAAATTTGTGATTTTTTATTTTATTTAAGACACTTTTGCATCAATTAAAATTTATTTATTTGAATTTTGTTAAGACACTTGTTGTTTATGGTAATTAGGGAACTTTGGTTTTACCTCGTTTTCCTTTGAATTTCTCATTGATGAACTACTTTGTTAAATTGCATGTTTTTTTTTTAATTCTTTTAGAAAGGGATACTCTAAGCATGATTTTCTGAAATGTATTTTTCCGATCCGATCCGTACGTGTGTGGAAAGTCAGATTGTTACTAATATAACACTAAGACCAATTGTATGACTATTGGGTTGAAAATTAAAAGATTTTCTTGGAGTATACAGATAATGAGAAAATTTAATTTTGTGTATGGAGCTAAGAATTTGATATTGACATGATACACTAAGTTTTTACGTGGATTTAAAAAAATTTATGTTAAAATTAATTTTACCATAAACCGTGGAGTGTGGTATAAAGTTTAATGTTTTTTAATTTGAAGCAAAAAAATTACTTATCTGACTATAATAATTCTTTAAATATTTGAAAGATGTGATTTAGTTTATCATTTTTTATTAGGATGATAGTGATACAAAAACTAATATTAAAAGAATTAGAAAACATCAATGTCGAGGGAACTATATATATATATATATAGGGAGAAAGTATCGTGGTAGTGAGCCACATGAGTTTTGATGACAATTGCTTTGATCTACACAAAAGGATTATCCACTCTAAAATGTTTGAGTGTCATCTAGAATGTTTAGGATTACGAGACATGTTTCAACTTCTGTAGGACAAATAAGATAACATGTTGGCCATAAGTATATCCTAGGATACTTGTCTTGCCCGCTTTGATATAAGTGGGAGATTATTGAGATTTATGCCTAAAGCTCATAATTAATAATATTTTTTTTTTGTAATTTAATATTATCTATTATAAAAAAAATTTAAGGTTATTAATGTAATCTGGGAGTGATTGACATATGAGAGGGTCATGTTAAAGAAATAACCTAATCTGTCTATAGTATATGGATAACTTTGAGTGTGATATCCTAGTAACACTATTAATACATCCTATTTTATAATTGTTACAAATGATTTGATCCAAATTATCATGTGGAAACATCTAATGGAAGGTGTCCTATACAATGAATTTATATATGACTAGATCACAAAATATTTAATTTTTCTATATATATATCTATTAATTGAGAAAATTTATATTTCAAACGATGATCCTATGTGACTTGATTTTAATCTTGAGTGAATGATAATCTTTTGCCGCTTGTCTTTTGATTTGTATAGGAGAGAGTGGCTTTTGTTGTGAACTCAATTAGATCACAACTTCATCTTCTTCACCCGTAAATGGATCTGGTTCTACGTTTGTCAATTATGATAGCAAATATCTTAAAAGTGTAAATAACCCTGTGGGTAATCGATCGTTAAAAGAATTGAAGGAAAATGTTTGATTAGAGTATTTAAAGAAAAATAATATACGAGATCGGTTCGTTCGTAAATCATGTGATTTTCCTTGTGCAATTTTTTCTTGTTACACTAAAATTATTGGAAGAAACATGTAGAAGTAGTCTTGAAAATGACGTTGGAGATCCAAATTTTACAAAATTGGTGATGGAAACGTTGATATTGATGAAAGATTCGTAAATACTTCATAGAAATTGATGGATTTAGTCAGTGAAACTTTAATTGTAGCTTCAGTAGACTATTGACACTTTTTTTTTATCATATTAAAAAAAATATAAAGATTACTTATAAATTGATGTCCATGGAAATAGCCTTTTTCTTAATCTTCATGGATTGGTTCTTGCACCTGAATACGATTCCTTTTCCTTTTTTCCTACAAAATTATATGTCTTTAAGCTTCATAATACAAACACATGTGCATGGTAATTGAAGAATAACATGAATCTTTATCTAAAGCATCAGATGAAAATGTTGGCTATATAAGATACATGTAAATCCTCTCTTTTAACTACTAAAAGATCACTTTGGGAATGTACAATTTACAAGCCCAAATTCTATGGCTATAAGGGCAAGACAACAAAAACAAGTGCTTGTTTTTGTGAGTAGCCAAAACCAACCACAGCCAGAACCAGTAATATACTTCATAGAGAGAGATTTTAAAAAAAAGCTTGCAACAGTCTCCCTCACTTAAACTCAGATAATAGTACAGATTTGAAGGATTGGAGGCTAAATACTTCTGTGAGCTTTTAGCCTCCTTTCCCCATCAGACAGGACTATCAGGAAACAAAGACTATACAAAATAAAAGCAATCCACAAGTAGTACAGAAAATTTACCAGACCAGCAAAGCCAGGCTCTTGAAACGAAATCCTCACGAAATCCACGATATTTCTTTATTGCTAATCTATGATGTTGCCCTTAGTTCGTTCCCCGTCTTCAAGCTGAAGATTCTGTGCTTCATTCTGAAATTATTTGATAATCCAAAGAAGCAACCTCTTATTACAAGCATATGACTTGCAACTATGACTAGATTATGAAGAATTTCAATTTAATAATATAAAGTTCTGACAAATGCAAAGCCCAGCCTAGTGAAATATCAAAGAAAAATGCATTGTAATTTGAATAGCAATCATAAAGTTTAGCGTTTAAACATGAATACTCTGTCTTATTGATATAAGTTGATTCCAAAGATTTGAGAATGCATAAGATCTTAATTATTCAAGGAGGTTAACCCAAGGTGACTAATAATTTTGCACCATTTGGGGTGGGAAGGAGAAATTACCATATTACAAATGGTATCATAATCAAAAATTGGGCGATGTGCCAACGAGGAGGCTGAGCCTCGAAGGGGGTGGACACGAGGCGGTGAACCAGTAAGGACACTAGGCTCCGAAGGAGGGTGGATTGGGGGGTCCAACATCGATTGGAGAAGGGAACGAGTGCCAGCAAGATCCCACATCGGTTGGGGAGGAGAACGAAGTATTCTTTATAAGGGTGTAGAAACTTTTTCCTAGCAGAAGAGTTTTAAAAACCTTTAGGAGAAGCCCGAAAGGGAATGTCCAAAGAGAACAATATCTGCTAGTGGTGGACTTGGGCTGTTAGAGTGGTATTAGTTAACTAGTTAACATGTAGACAACTACATTAAGGCAGTCTCCTTCAATAATTCCCTTAATGAGTGCCAATCCAACTCCATTAAGGCAGTCTCCTTCAATAATTCCCTTAATGAGTGCCAATATTTGCAACTTACAATAATAGACGTGACAATCTATTCAAATTTCAGAATGCTATCCGCACACATCACTCATTCGGAGAGCACGAACACAAGAATGCAATAAGATATGGCTCGACCAACAATACAGCCACAATGAACACGTTATTCTTAAAAGGAAAACAGAGATAGCATTAATTCAATGTCCAGAATATTCATTCCATTACCATGTCTCTACAACTTCAAATTCTATCACAAATTTTACATTCCTCTCCAATGATTTCTTCTAAATCAGCAAAAACTGCATGTTTCCACCACACAAAGCATTAATCTAATACTAATTTATCAACATCATCATAATTACTATGGCACCATAAAATATCAATCGGTACAAGTAAAATAGATGATGAACCAGCAAAAACAATAGCTCCAACGTACCATCAAAACGCCCCGTCCAAACCGAGAGAAACTCCATCCAACGCGAAGGATTGATCAACCGGATCAGCCGCAGTGCAATCAGGCGGGGACTCAAAGAGAGAAAGAGAGAACTGCTTGTCAACAACGCCGACGTCGAAATGGATTACACCAGAGGTTTGCAAATCGAGACGAATTCCCTTAACAGGAAACCAAAGAAAGAGCTCCTGCGAAGAAATTCCGGCCAATTCAGCGATCTGGCCGTAGGTGAGCCTGCCGGAGACGTTAAAATCATAGTGAACCTGATTCTCGAACTTCGCATTGCAGGGCTGGTCGAGGAAGACCTGAAAACGGCCGGTGGAAGAGTCGATTGAGAATCTGGTAATGTTCTTGGGGAGGAGGCCAATGGGGAGGCCATGACGATGGAGATGGTCGTAGATGGTGGATGGGTCAGGAGCGGCAATGAGAGGAAAGGCGAAGAATAGGATGAAAGCGAGGAGTGAGAAAGGGGAAGAGAGAGAGAGAGGACCATGGTGGAAATTGGAGAAGAAGAATGAGGGTGGTGCAGTTGCAGAGGGGACCCTTAGATTCAAGTCGGGTGTCGTACCACTTCTCGTGTCTTTTATTTTTGGCTTATTTTCGGTAGAATATGTTTGTAAACTTTGGATGGTAGTTGGAGTCAGCGAGTCTCTTAGGAGTCTCTTAGGATTCCCTCGGAGAGCATGTTAAGGAAAAGTGAAATGGTAGCTACTTTTTCTTATTTCGGGCGGCAAATCGAGGAAGAGTGGAGGTCTAGCATTAGGTATTGATCGAATGCTGGAAAGACAAAGAGAACTTGCTCAGCTTCTGTGAAAACGAGGCAAGTTTTAAGGCATACTGGCCTTATGTAAGGAAGAGGAATAAAGCAATAGAAAACATCCCATTACTTAGAACCACCTGCATTCACACTTTTCTTGGTTGTCTTGGTTGTCTTGGTTGCCTGCATATGGAATTAGGTCGTGTTCATGCATGTGTCAGTCAAATCATGCCCGCAATTTCGCAAGTCCTAGGTTTTTAATACTTTGATCTTGGACCCTTTTATTTACTTATTCCCCTCCGATCAACAACGAGTGATGAATCTTCAATTTCTCGTTTACGAATACTTTTGCTGAAAATTACATCCCAACTTCTCGGGAGCTGCTGATCGTTGCAATTACAGTATCCATCAACTCGAGTAAAGATGACATCAAAATCAATGTTTTAATTTCATTTTCAAAAATAATTTCAATCGAGCTCAACTAACTTACAATCATATTGAATTTATTTATATGATCGGCAACAAATCCACCTTCAGACATTTTTGGACTGAACAATTTACGCATCAAATACACTTTTTTCATAACCGATAGTTTTTTGTACATATTCGATAGCACATTCAACGGATCCAACGTTGTTTCTCCTTGATGATGTTGAACGTTACGTTTCTAGACAGCGTCAACCGGATCAATCCTAGAGTCTAATGATCCTTGAGCTTCCACTACTCCATAGTCATGGTATTCGGTTTCACCCCGAACAAGGGTTCATGAAGATCTGTCTGGTACAGATAATCTTCAATATGCATCTTCCAAAAACCGAAATCATATCCATCAAACTTCTCGATTCCAATCTCTGAACTTTCTATTTTCACATATCCTAGTGAATCTAGTCCAGCTCTGATACCGAATCTAGCCCAGTTCTGATATCGGTTGTTAAGATTATACAACAACTCACATACTTGACATTTTCTTTCTAAGCCACACCATTCAACTAAAATTATAGCGATCATTTTAAATGTGACTTTAAACTTTTAATTTTTAAAATTTTGATATAATTATTATTTATTATATTATATTATACATATTTTAGGAAAAAATAGATTGAATTTTTAACCTAAAAGGCTACAAAAGCTTTTTATTTTTTATTTTTTTCTTTCTAATATAAATTAGCATTTTAAACTTTTTTTTACATTAAAAAATTTCGTTATTACTTTAAAATTTGTACTTATTTGGTGCCTAACCTATTGATTTTTTTTTGTTTTAATTCACACATCTGCTAACCAAAATGCGGAAAGGTTTAGAGTTTTATTGGACCCAAATTAAATTTATACCTAATAGATCAATTAATTTTAAAAAAATTTAAAATTTTAAAGAACCTATTATATAATTAAAAGGTAAAAGGTAAAGAGACGCATCAAATAAATAGAAACATAAAATTTAAAATTCAAATTCGGGATACAATTGAAAACATAAAATATAGGCAACCACATAATTTCTAAATTTATATAAATACTATCATACAAACTAAAGTAGTTGAAGCGTACAAAATGAAATTTGCAGAGTTGAGATGACCAAGTAAACATAGGTGAAGAGAGAAGGTTCCCAAAAGTTGAAATAAGAATGGTTAAATAAGAATGAAGCACACTAAAACATATCATGGTAATGTTAACTAAACACACCATCTTCCAAAATGAATAGAATTGTGGAAGCCCAGCAGCCACGATTATCTGCTAACATACAAAGAACAAGTGACAGCCCCAGTTAAAATCATATTATCAGAAGATCAAGAGTTCCAACCTATTAGGACATGCTGAGCAGCGTAGCACAAACAAGTCGAAACCACACGAGGGGTTAAGAGTGGGAGGGAGAAGGATATTGTGAACGCAGGTCTAGTGAACTACTCGGTTGTCACACTCTTGGCAAGATTCCTAGGTTGGTCACAGTTATATCCCCTAAGAACTGTGAGATGATATGCCAATAACTGCACCAACCACAACAGAACAGAACAGAACAGGGGAATATCATAATCCAACACAAATATACTGCCATTTTAATCATGGATATCTACCAAAAACTATTCCAAATCTCAATTTACTCATTATCAGACAACTAAAAGGTTGAAGAACTTTAATGAATGAGTCGTATCTTCTAGTCTGTGTTTTATAGTGTTGGATTATGCTATTTAGAATTAGGATTATTTGATATTTAAGTCTGTTTTGAAATTTCTTGAAGCTTTTATAAGTCACCCTTTACTCTTATGCCTAATGAATAGTAGGTCTCCAAACTTTCGATATGATGTCTAACAAGTCCATAAATTTCAAAAAGTATCTAATAAGGGCATATCAGACATCACATCGAAAGTTTAAGGATCAATTATTAAAGCCCGAAAAACTTATAATATAACCATCAACCTTTAACTCAAATTTGAACTATTGTGCTTGTTTTAATGTTTCAGGTCAATGGAGTACCCAACAAAAGTCAGTATTGATACCTGTAATGGAATGATATTAATGACGGGTTGAAGGCAATCCTCGACGTGGGGAACTTCTATTACTCTACAGGATTCTCCAGGGCACACACTTTGAGCATCCCCTTTGGAACACATTACTATGAGGCGACCTTTGCGAGCATGAAGTTGTTGGATGACAGACTGCTGCTTGCTGTTAACAGATTGATTTCTCAGTAAACTAAGTTCCCAGAAAATTTATACAATTCTACAGCAGCAAAGAATTAAACCTGAAGCAAGCATCACGTGTAGCAATGACAACGATCGGGAGGTTTTCGTCAACCAATGCTAAAGGACCGTGTTTCATTTCTCCGGCAAGCAATCCTTCACTGTGCATTAGGGCCACTTCCTTTACTTTTAAAGCACCCTCAAGCGCTGTAGCATAGTTGTATCCTCTCCCAAATACAAGAAGTGACTGCTCGGCAATCAATAGTTCCGCAAGATCCTTCATTTCCTGATCAAGTTTCAGCACTTCCCTCACTTTGTCTGCAATTATAAATTTCAAAAGTAACTTTAACTTGTGACCTTTGTTACCTAAACAAGAACCCTTTCTGCACGCTCAGATCAAAATGGTAAAGACAAATTAGAAAAATGAGGTCTACATCTTGTTTCAGACCTTGAATTTTCGAACCCGTTTCGTTTTGGTTTTAAAACTTTTAAAGGTTTGGTTTTCGTCCCTATCAAAATATATATATTTTGGTCAGCAGTAAATTTTCATAATCATGTGATACTTGACATACTACACGAATTGATCCATGAAAATATCAATTAATCAAGTAAACGAATAAAATGTGTCCGTTTTAGATTTTTATGAAAAGATCATAGGATCTTTTATGCAAAATCGAAGTACTTAGACAAAACGTTAGAAAGTTTAGAGACTAAAACAAAATAAACATAAAGCTTAAAGTCCAATATAGGATTTAAACCGAGCAAATAAATAAACAAAGAAGGAATATAAATTAAGTAAAACGAGACTTACTTGGCAAGTCAAATAAGCCATCTATTATAGCCTCTCTTCTTCTTTGATGAGAGATTGAGTCCCCACCAATTGCAAGAGCCATCATGACCATCACAACTATTTGACTTGTGTATGCCTGTAAGTTTTCTAAGTTAACAAAGGCCATCAATATCAAATTGGATCAAGAAAAAAAAGGGTTGGGTGAATCCAATCTCACTTTTGTACTTGCAACGCCAATCTCAGCACCAGCATTTATATGAATTCCACAATGTGTATTCCTGGCTATTGCACTACCAACCGTATTCGTAATACCAGTGCACAATGCTCCATTTTCTAAAGCATACTCCAGGGCGTGTAAAGTATCTGCCGTTTCACCAGATTGACTAACAAAAACAGCCGTATCTTCTCTGTAAATTGGCCCTTGGCGATCCAAGAGATCACTAGCAATTTCCATTGTAACGGGAACACCTACATCAGACAAGGAAAGCGAAGTACAAAAAGCTTAGTAACCACCAATTTTTACTATTGAAAGGTCTACTTATAATCTAACAATCAGTACCAGATAGTTCTTCAAGGATAGGCCTGGCAGCTAAAGCAGCATTATAGCTTGTACCACAACCGATAAAAACGATACGCCTGCTTCGCCTTATTGTTTTAAGGTGATCCTTTAGTCCACCCAAAAGAAGAGTTTTATCTTTAGAAGAAGTCCGACGTATTAGCCTCCCCCTCATAGTGGTCGTTAGAGATTCAGGTTGTTCATGAATTTCTTTCTGCATGTAGTGCTCATAATTTCCTTTATTTATTTGCTCGACCTCCATTTCAAGAATAGATAGCGCACGTTGGACCGATGCAGGTCTAGAAAGAGAGCCACAACTTTTCCCCTTCTCCTTGTCAAACTTCAATATGGATACAGCTCCATCCTAGGCAAACCACATAAGATCCCTTTGTTTATAACAATCAAAACTAACACTTTCTGTGTAATTTGAACTAACAATTATCAGATTAATTTGCTTTACTTCTGAAGCTTAAGAAGAGAAATCCTATGTCAAACTATGCCCCAAAGTTGATCAACAACTCCATATTTTGGTGTGATGAGTTGGCGTAAGAAAAGATTAATCCGCCCTTCATACTATTAACGATTTGTTTCTCAATAAGAACAAGGCTTACACAATTAATGATTTGTTTCTCAACAAGGCTTACACAACTTTCTCATCAGTCAAAACCAACATGTAAAGTTATAAAAGTAAATGCCAGAATAAATGAAGAAAAATGCCGAGTTCGAAAGAACAGGTTGAAAACCCAGCTAATTATGGCTGCAACACAAAAGTTCTTAAGGTGGAAAAAGAGAAAAGAGATGAGAGAAAATAAAACCTTGATATGAACAACTTCACCATCCTCTATCACCAAAGCTTTCTTTGTATGTTCAACTACGGCATTAGCATCGCTGGATAAGAAAAGTTCTTTTGGGTGTCCATTTTTCGAAAGAAACTTGTCATCGTTGAATGCTGCTGATCCATTGCAGGTAGGTTCAGCTAAATCCTAACATAGGAATTAAAGTAAAAACAAAAAAGAGGAAGAGAGAAGTTAGAGGTAAGGAAGGTGACATTTACAAGTGAAGAGTATATTAGACAAAGTTAAACAAAGTACTATAAAAAGCCACAGAATAGAAGTTTCATTGAAAAAGTTATTTCACCATAACATAATTTGAACTTGAATGGAGTCTCTCTCTGGATAGATTTTTAAGCACGAAAGGGAATTCAAACTTGAATGATGTCTACATTGCAAGTATCATTCCCATGTGACAAGGACAATCCTCATCGAAATCTTGGAACATTTTAGTTATTAAACAAGAATATTATACAAATCATAACTTAAAAAATGACTTCAAATTTTCCAAGAACTGTTTTCTTACTAACTTCAAAGAGCTATCCTACAAAAGTCAATGTCAAATACTGACATGATGGATAATAAACAGAATAGTATCAGGAAACGTTTTGATGTTTATGAAACCCTCAGCATAGTATTCATATGCTTTAATTAACTTCAAAGAAAATGGGAAAGAAGAGAAAGAACTACTCCAAAAAAAACTTGGCCTGCCGAGTTGGAGGAGCATATAGTCGGTTCTTAACTTACTTTAACTCCAAGGATCAATGGACTACCACGTTTGCAAGCAATCAATTCATTTGGGTAATGTCTGCTTTTGAAAATAAGAGCATAAGCGCCTTCGAGATGCCTCATAACTTCAAGCACAACTTGACTAAATGTGACAGCCTGACCACCTGTAAAACAAGATCATACTCGCTTGTGATCCCTCATTAACCGAAATTTGATTTTCTGATAAACACTAGACAAACTATTTAGATGAGCACATCCATAACGGGAACACGTGGCAGGTGGAATTTCGACTAAAAATACATAAGCAGATAAAATTCTAAATTACTCATCAAAAGAATCTAAGTGGCTGCTGGGAATTGCTCTAAAAAAGTCTTTACAGTTTCTAATAGAAGTTCAATAGGAGAAAAAGACTGCAATGATCCAGCAGAATTGTTCCATCTGAACAAATACCAATTACAAAAAAAAAAAAAAGTTACAGAAACTGAGGAAAACAGACAACTATGATAAATGGTATGAAGGTAACCGAGGGCTTTTTTCATAACAAGATATTTCATGTCAAATTAGGCTTCGTCAATGCAGTTTGGCATAGTATGTGAATAGACAATTGTTCAACTCTCAACAACAATGTACAAGTTATTGCTTTAAAATTCATGGCATCCATAAATAACATATTCTGGTAAACTGCAACTGTATTTAGCAAAAGTTTATCATACCTTCCGTTGCATTGTCAAAAATAAATTTTGCCAGCTTTGGAATTACTTCCGTGTCTGTATCGGATTCAAAAACAAAACCGTGGCGGACTAGAGTTTCCTTTAAGACCTGAAGATAAGAGTTTCGGTGAAGATCAAACAGAAGGGCACCTAGTGCAGAGAAAATCAAATATTGGAGCAAACAAAATTATAAAAGTAAAATATAACTTGGAGAGTTATGAATAGTTGAAGATAAATGCATAACTTGCACGAAATCCCCTACTTCAAGCGTTATGAACAGTTCAACATGAGTGTAGCTCGGAGTTTAAAACATTCACACCGTTACTTGAGGTCAAAGGTTCAAATATCCACTACTCACATCGGATGTATAAGAGAATATAAATAGAGAAAGGTATTGAATATCTCTCAAACAAACCTCATAGTTAGTAACAATTCCATTGTGAACAACCAGAAATTCATTTTCAGGACCAGAGGTCTGAGGATGACTATTCCTTGGAGCTGGCTCTCCATGAGTAGCCCAACGGGTATGTGCGATCCCAGCATGAACAGAGAATTGTTCTTCCAAATTCAAATTGATTGTTTCAACCTCTGAAAATTTTACACTGCCACAATTAGCTTTGACTAAAATTCCAACAACAAAAAAAAAAAAAAAAAAAAAGTAATACAACCACAATAAACTATCACCAAAGGAACGAAAGCATAAACAGTTGCTTTGCTCTGGCAGTGTCCTTTCTCCTCGTGAAAACAGAGTGTCAAACACAAACCAGAAGTGTGTGATGTGAGATCATGCTGTCATTGCCGGCCATGATCCGACCCAATTACGAACACTTTACTCACAATCAACTGCTAATTGATACTCAAGAATGAAAATACGACAAACAAATCCCTCTCTTCTCCCAAGTTTTAACGTGAACCAAATAGGGTGAAGATCCGAATTCAGAAAACCGCCATTAATTAAGAACAGAGAGACAAAAGAAAAGGTAGAGAAGAAGAATTACCGGAGTGAACAGATTTGACGAGGGAATCAATGTTGCCAGCCTGACGGAAGACGAGGGGAGGAGGAGGAGGAACGGAATGAGCATTGTTGAGATCGGAATTGAATTGAGAGTAAAAGGGCGAAGAATCAACGGAGATTCCGGCAGAATCGTAGCCTCTGTACTCCAAACGGCGGAGGCCATTGAACAAGACCTGAAGAATGAAACGCCTGTCTCTGTGGACATTGTAATTCAAATACGCGAAAATCCCACACATGGTCGTCTCCAAATGGGTGTTCCTGAATCAGATCCAAGCTCTCTCTGGTGTGGAGCTTGAGAAACGTGGAGGAAAGTGCATTTATAAGCGCAGATGATGCCGGCTATGTCTCCGGCGTTGAAGATTGACTTCCTAATTTTCTTTTTGGAAACCGAGAGGGAGTTTATCTTTCAAACATTTTGTAAACCAAAAAGTCCCATCGCCTTCTGAATCTTGTTCATTCAATGATTCTCCTTTGGTCACCATCATTGTGCCCTTTCATCGCTCTTTCTCCCTCTACGACCGATTGTGATTCAATTTCTCATCACCTTGTTTCCTCCAATCAAATTGTTGAGCTATGAAGAGTTTAGATCTTGTTTAATCCACGAACTTCTCAACATATTCGTTTATGAACCATACACCAATGGATTTCTTAGAAAAAGTGTAAAACAATTCATTTTATTTTACCTATTGTAAATTCTCACACATGAATCGATTACATATTAACACACATCTCCAATTCTATAATTTTTATTCTATAATCATATATATTATAACCATAAATATAAATTTGGACGAGAATCTTTACTTTTTCTCTTACATTTTTAGTAAGTCTTATTTTTTTCTCTTTATTGATTGAGCGTAATTCTGTGAGTATATGATTATATTAAGAGAATTATTCTTCGAACAAATCGAATTAGTATATGATCCTATTGAGAGAATTATTAATCGAATAGATTGAATTAATACCCCAACTTAGGTTAAAGATAAGAAGAAGGCCAAAATAGTAATTTTAAAGTTTTTACTAAACGTATTAGATTTATAATTCATTATAGAAAGCGCCCAAGGACAAATGTAAAAATAAGGAAAGTTTTATAAAGAAAAAAATTAAAAGGTTAGAAAATAGGGATTTCAAAAAATGGTCCTTATAGTTTAAAATTGGAAAAATAACCCCAAAATAGTATCGTATAAATAGCCTTATAAACTTGATTTTTTTTTAACAATAGCTCTAAAAATCGAGTTCTCATATAGATATGACCAATTAGACTCTATCGTGCTCTCATCTAACAGCGGAAACTAAAGGAGGAGGTCTAAGGTGGCTTAGTTGGAGAAGACAAATTCGTGTTATAGACCTCGAGTTTCCAAACTCCACATTGGTGCCCAATCTAGAATTTTCTAAGATGATGGAAGATATCGCTATAAAGTGAAGGATTGGTTATATGAACTAAGGGAGCAATCATGCAATATAAACTTTAAGGAAGATGTGAAGAAAACGTTAGCTCAAATTATCACAAGATGTTCCAATTCATGCCACATTAAAAAAGAATCAAACTTTATTTATTCTTGGATGGTTACAAAATTTGGATGGATGATAATTTAGAGTTATGGTATTTTATTAATGTATTTTAAGAATTTTTATTTACTTTAAAACTACATTAAATTAGTGGTTAATTATAATTATAAAGTATACACAGCGACTAATTATGGTCACAACCTATGAAAGTTACAACTCTTGAAGTGCCTCAAAGAAGGTTATGAGTTTTTATTTTTGAGGCTATATGAAGCCAAATATGTTGTCTTTGTAAAGGTGACTTGGATAATATAGTAAAAGGAGCATTTGTGCTTTCTCTTCACCAATGACTAAGTTTATTTGCAATTCTATGTAGTTTAGATTGCATGTTTATAGTCATTCAAGCTTGACATGACTGATCTTGCTTGTGTCGAATCTCAAAACAAATGTTCTTACCTTCAGACATTCGATCAACAAGGTAATCTGAGTCTTACTTCCCTGGTAGTGATTTCTTATCATTTGGCATCAGAGCTTTTATTGGATTGATTCCTTATCATTTGGTATCAGAGTTTTTCATTTGGGTTGATTTCTTATCATTTCTCTTATAATGATTTCTTATCAATTGGTATCACATTTCCCCTTAAGTTGATTCCTTATCATTTGTTATCAGAGCTTTTCCTTGGGTTGACCTTATCACTTGGACTTTCATTTGGTACCAAGTAATCGAGCTAAATTCCAGAAGAACGGGACTTTGAGTTTTTTGGTTTATACCTCATGGCTACTTTTCAAATTAGGAGGATATACTCAAATCTTTTTTGGCTCAAATCAACTCCTACACATTCTAATCAAATTTACAACAATCTCGTAGAAGACCATGAAGCCAAACGAGCTTAGCCTATTCTCCCAATTTGTGTTATGGAGGCCATTTATGGGGGAGAGTTTGAAAAATCAATGGGGACTCGATACTTAAATTCGTCCCTCAAAACCACCTTCTTTGAGTTTGTTATAGGGAAGAGTTAGAATTGACTATTGCCTTGACAAACATTAGCCCTTTCTCGGATGCTTCCTTTGGGTCGACTATCTTTTGTATGGCTTATAAGAATTTCAATGACCCATTTTTGGAGTGCCATGGTCTTCTTCTTTTTCTACTACCGGCTCGACTTCTAGGTCATCGCCCCCTTTTACTGAGGCTTGAAGAACACCGAGTGCGGCCCAGTGAGGGCATTTAGGGATCTTGAGGGGCCCTTTACGTAGGAGACATTGTAAAGACATTGATTGATAGTTCTTCAGGGTAGCAATTACAATGGCAAGATCTTAGACCTTTTGTTCATATAATTTTGTTCTTGTCTAGGGTTGCCATCCTTCGAAAAAGTAGAACCTCTTGTCCTCTTCAGACATATTTCTAATTTCTAGCACAGAAACTGAGAACTGCTTGACATAGTCCTTGATACCTCCAGCGTGTTTCAATTCATGGTGCATGACCCATTTTGCATGTCATTGACCTTCAAACGACACCATAGTTTTACATCGCCTACGGCTATTGCACGCAACAATAGGGAGCATTGGTAGGTACCACTAGGGGAATTCCATACCGGTTAAACCACCCTATAACTCGAGGTATAAAGTTATAACAATAGGTACAACAATAAGGAGCATTGGTAGGTACCACAGATAGGTATAAAGTTATAAGTAGATTGAGAAGTCACCTATTGTAAGCAACAACTTCTCCATACCGGTTAAACCACCCTATAACTCGAGGCATACGAGAGCATCAATGTCCGTGAACAAAATATCGATAAGGGGGACTCTATCGCCCTCGTTCAAGCTCATAATTTTATCTAAAGGGATCTTTATTGTTATACTAAAAAAAAAATTGGGTTTTAGTTTTGGCTCCTAAATGCTGTATTGAGAGTAATTGTCATCCAAGCTTTCTGCCATCAATAAGGTTGCAATTCTTTTTTCACAAGTGCTTGGTCTCTGGCACAAATAACCTCTCAATCACCAAATTTCATATACAACTTTAATATGCCATACTATCCTCATGATTAAAAATTCATAGGTAGTCGAGTTCGTTTAGCGGGTCATTTTAACCTTACTTAAATCTCGAGCGACTTGGTCGGTTCAGGGCCTTAACTCACAGTTTTAAGTATTTTTCTTTTATAATTACTTAATTCATACTTAGTCTAACGTTCATAAAAAAATCTAATCGATTCCTACAAGTATTTCTCAGGAAAAGTTCGAGATGACTACTTACCTCTTGTTTGGTGTTCAGGGCCTTGTTTCTTTGCTTCTGGTACTCAATTTCTTTCAACTTTTCTTTGGTAGCTTCCTTAGTGAGACTAGTTTCTGGAACCATTGAGAATTTTGTGAGAACCGACCAAAAATGGGTTCAATTTGATGAAAAATCCGAGGGTTGGAATTCGGGCTGACGTGGTCAATTCAAAGAACTGACCACGTCATCGTCTTCATCCTCCCACAGGGGAAGAAGACGCGCCCGCCCACTGCTCCTTCTGAAAACAAGTTTTGCCAGTCCATTCCAGGACGTTTCTCCCCTTGATTCCTTTATGAAACTTAAAGATGGAGTGTCAAGGAAGAGTTTGAGATTGATATCTTACTTGTTCGTGGACTACAACGTAAGTTATGATTGTCTAAAGTTGAGGGAAAACTTATTTTTTCACCCGAGCAAACCCAGAAGGCTTGTTATTGGGCAGGACGATCTAGTCTCTATTAGGCCACACTTTTTTCACCAAAAATATTCCTGGTACTTTATTGAAGCTAGAGGAATGGACTTGAGAAGATGACTTGGCGTGGTTAAGGCTAATTTTGAGTTTCCTTCCTCGGTCTGCAACTCAACCCATAACGCGGTTCTTTCTTCTATTGGGCAGCTCGATTCGGGGTGAATTAGGCCTCGAATCCTTTATCAATCATACACCATTTAGTTCCCTCAAGATAATAAAGTCATCAATTTTGAGTATTAAGGATCGCAGACAAGGAATCGAGTATTATCTCCAAATCTTATCCGATATAAAATTTCTTCGATTACGCACGCTCTTGAAGTTGTCTCTCTTCGCATCCTTCTTCAAAAATGGTCATTAGGTGTGCAAAAATTGAATGGGATAGGACTCATCTGGCTAATCCGTCTGTAGCCTCGAATTGGATTCGAGCTCACCTTCAAGCTTCCTTCAATGGCTGATAGGATTGGGAGAATAGGACAGGGGCATTTTCGATAAGCTTTATGCTAACTTCAAAAAGTGCTAGGGTTCTTAGGTGGAAAGAATGGAGTACAAGTTGATGAAGAAAAGGTAAAGGCTATTAGAGAATGGCCAACACCCACAAATGCAACCGAGGTAAGATCTTTTCATGGTTTGGCTAGTTTCTATAGGAGATTCATTAAGGATTTCAGTAGCATTGCATCATCATTGAATGAACTTGTTAAAAAGCATGTGAAATTTGAATGGAAGGAAAAACAAGATAATGCATTCAATGAACTGAAAGATATATTAACCAGTGCACCTTGTCCTGCTTTACCTCTTTGATAAATGTTTTGAAATTGAATGTGATGCAAGTGGGAAAGGCATAGGAGCTGTTTTAAAGCAGGAAAAAAGGCCAATCATGTTCTTTAGTGAAAAGCTTAATGGAGCACAACTCAACTATCCGACTTATGACAAAGAGTTATATGCACTTGTGAGGGCTTTGCAAGTTTGACAACATTATTTGTGGCCAAAAGAGTTTGTTATTCATCGGATCATGAAGGTTTGAAGCACCTCAAAAGCCATACAAAGCTAAATAGGAGACATGCTAAATGGGTGGAATTCATTGAGACATTTCCTTATGTAATCCATTACAAAAAGGGGAAGGATAATGTGGTCGTTGATGCATTATCAAGAAGGTATGCTTTATTTTCTTCCCTTATTGCAAAAATTCTTGGTTTTAAACACATGATTGAATTGTACAAAGTTGAAAAATCTGAATTTTATGATGTGTATATGCAATGCTTAGAAGGGAAACATGTGCAAGATCATATTGTGTTCGATGATATGCTTTTTAGGAAGGGTAAACTTTGTATCCCTAAATGTTCTATTCGAGAGTTACTTGTGAAGGAGGCTCATAGGGGAGGACTTATGGGACATTTTGGAGAATTTAAAACATATAGCATGTTGTGTGAACATTTTTATTGGTTGTAAATGAGGAAAGATGTGAACAAAGTATGCAAGCAATGTTTTAAATGTAAGAAGGCTAAGTCTTAAGACACAACCACGTGGTCTTTTTACACCTTTAGATGTTCCTAGTGAACCATGGGTTGACATTAGCATGGATTTTGTTCTAGGATTACCAAAGACTAGAAGACACCATGATAGCATTTTTGTGGTGGTTGATAGGTTTAGTAAGATGACACATTTCATTCCATGTAATAAAAGATGATGCTACCAACATAGCTAATCTATTCTTTAGGGAAGTGGTTAGATTGCATGGTATTCCCAAAACCATTGTTAGTGATACGGATGTAAAACTTTTAAGCCATTTTTGGAAAGTTTTGTGGGGAAAGTTGGGAACTAAGCTTCTATTTTCTACAACTTGTCACCCCAAAACCAATGGACAAACTGAGGTCGTTAATAGAACATTAGGAGCCTTACTTCGGTCACTAATTTCTAAAAATCTTAAGTCTTGGGAAGAGACTCTATCTTTTGTGGAATTTGCATACAATAGAGCAATACATAGCACCAATCATTGTTCACCTTTTGAGTTTGTGTATGGATTTAATCATTTAACTCCTCTAGATTTATCACCTTTGCCACCTAATATGTTTGCTAATGATGCAGCTTCTTCAAGAGCCGAATACATAAAAAAAAATTCACAAAGACATAAAAGAAAGAATTAAAAACAAAAATAAAAAACTAGTCACGCGCAAGAACCAAGGAAGAAAGAAATTGATTTTTAAACAAGGTGACTGGGTTTGGGTTTATGTACGAAAGGAAAGGTTTCCAAATCAGAGAAAGTCTAAACTTCAACCAAGAGGAGATGGTCCTTTTCAAGTACTAGAGCGGATCAATGACAATGCATACAAGCTAGATCTCAGAGGTGAGTACAATGTAAGTTCTATTTTAATGTGGCTGATTTGACTCCATTTGATGTAGGGAATGAAGACCTTGATTTGAGGACAAATCCTTTTAAAGAAAGGGAGGATGATATGAATTCAACTACTGACCATTTGCATGTACCCGAAGGATTGATTACAAGAAGCAAGGTTAAGAAGATTCAAGAGGCCTATACATTGCATCTTTAAAGGCTAGCTAGTGTACAAGTTGAAACAAAGACTTTTGAGCCCAAAAATCTTTATAGCATTAGCATATCAAATCAAGAAAATAATGAAGTGGCTGATATTGGAAAGTGATCAGAAGACTTTGTCTTTGGTAGTTGAACTACCAATTAAGACAATTTATGAATACCTTATTTTCTTCAAATTTGTATTTACTAACTTTTATGAATACCTTTGTGTTTTCTTGATACCTTTTTGGTGTTATTGTTTTCCAAACCTTGCTTTAGGTTTGATGTTTAAACCGATTCATTGAATTAGTTTTGATCAAGCTAATTTTGGAGTGAGTCGTCTTGGAATCTAAGAGGGTTTGATGTTTAAACCGATTCATTGAATTAGTTTTGATCAAGCTAATTCTGGAGTGAGTTGTCTTGGAATCTAAGAGTGACCATCATAGATTTCAAGTTCGATCTAAGAGTCATTCATCTTCTAACTAGCTCTTGGTTGGAATCAATCCGTTAAGTTAGCTTGCTCTGTGAACGTTTGCAAGGATTCTAGAAGGACCTCTAGCTTTGCAAAATCTAGCATTGTTGGCGCTTATCACTTTATCAGTAGACGTGGAGAATCCTTCAAGACGGTCAACTTCTTGTTGTTGCAAGATTTTTCTGAGGTAAGAGTACTTTTTTTCCTTAGTATCGTTGTTAAGCCCTTAACAAAGACCTCGATGTCGGCCCCAATTATTTCTTCTTGAAGCTTCATTTGTCCTGTAATTAATGTTGAGGAGTGGGTCGTCTTTCCACTTAAGACATTGGCTACAACATTGGCTTTTCCATGAAGGTACAGGATTTCTATGTCATAGTCCTTTACAAGTTCCAACCACCTCCTCTATCTCATGTTGAGCTACTTTTGCATGAACAGATACTTTAGGCTCTTGTGGTTCGTATGCGCTTGTATCTTTCCTCCATATACATAGGGTCGCCACATTTTGAGGGCGAACACCACGGTTGCTAGCTCTATGTCATGTGTGGGGTAATTGTGTTCATAGTCCTTTAGTTGGCGAGAGGCATATATGCTATCACTCGTTCATTTTGTATTAATACGCATCCCAAGCCTCTCCCTGAAGTGTCAGTATATATGACGAAGTTTCCTAAGTTGTCCGGTAGTGCGAGAACTGGAGTTGTTACCAACTTGTCTTTGAGTTTAGTGAAGGTTTTCTCGCATGTCGATATCCAAGTGAAGGTCTTACCCTTCTTCGTGAGTTGGGTTAGAGGCGCTGATATTTTGGAGAAGTCTTTTATAAATCTCTTGTAATAGCAAGCAAGTCTTAGGAAGCTTCTAACTTCAGTGGTTGTACTCGGTTGGAGCCATTTCGTTACCGCCTCAACTTTAGTTGGGTCTAAGGAAATACCCTCCTTTGTCACGACATGTCCAAGGAAAGCTACTTCTTGAAGCCAAAACTCACACTTAGAAAACTTGGCGTATAATTAGTGGGTTCGTAACCTCATCAATACCATTCAGAGGTGGGTCTCATGTTCCTTCTCAGTCTTGGAGTAGATAAGGATATCATCGATGAGACAATTATTATCAATGCTTAGTTAACGATTTTTTTAAGGTAACCTCGACCCATAAAGGGTATCCCTTAGTGTGGAATGAGGCATGTGAAGCTAAGTTTCAAAGATTTGAAACACATTAGTTTTTTACCTCAGTACACATGGTGCGATTATGTGGTTTATAGTGATTCCTCTTTGAAATGTATTTTGATGCATCATGAGATGGTTGAGTCAATATGCTGACTTAGTAGAACGAGTTAATTGTGAAGCAATTTTTTGAGTCAATATGCTGACTTAGTAGAACGAGTTAATTGTGAAGCAATTTTAGGAGAATTGTGAGTAGTTATCACATTTGGGAGAATTGTGAGTAGTTATCACATTGTGGAGCAAGTTTAGTAAAATGGTTAGTGCTTTGTTTAGCAGAATTGTTATTAGTTATTAACTTTGAGAAAGTTTAGAAAATTTGTTAGTGTTTTTCCCTATAAATAAGTTACTTATTAGATATACGTTTTAATTACAACACCAAAACAAAAAGAATTGAAAAGCACAGTGGCTAAGGTTCTTTAGTACAAAGAAACTCTCGTGTTCTTTATGCTTCAGTAATTGGTTGTGAGTTACTAAGTTTAACTTAGTAAAAAAAATTATTAAGTTGAAGCAATTTTAGGAGAATTATTAATAGTCATGGAGCAAGTTTAGGAAAATAGTCAATATTTTATGTGGGAGAACCGTTGGTAGTTATTAACTAGGGGAGAAAGTTTAAATTGAAAAGTACAGTGCTTAAGATTCTTTGAAAAGCATAGTGCCACAAGAAGGAAAGTAAAGATCGTGGAGCGTGGCTGCGAACGTGGCGGCAGAGAAGATCATGATAGTACCTCACAAACCCATGATGATACCAACCCTCTAAAAGAACAAGAGTATGATCTAGTGTTACTCTTGTAGAAAATATGTGTATTATACCATAGAGTACTGCAACAAGAAGCACAATGAAGAGACAAATTTCACATTCACACATGACCAAGAGCCCAAACTAATGTTAATGAGAAGATGCTCAATCTATTAATGCTCAATGAAAAAAAGGTTATGGCTCCTCACATGCAGAAAAGACTGAGTGCAAGCTAACATGTGGTACCTAGACAATGAAGCGAGCAACTACATCATCGGAGATTGAGCAAAGTTAAAGGAGTTTGATGAAAAAGTCATTGAAAATGTGAAGTTTGGTGATAGATCAATTGTACCGATCCAAGGCAAAGGATCCATCTTATTCTAGTGTAAGAATAGCCATCAACATCTACTAACCAAGGTATATTACATCCAAAGCTTGAAGAGTAATATTATCTGTCTTGGTCAAATGACAGAAGAATGCAGCAAAGTGGAGTTAATCGACTCATTCCTCAAGATGTTAGATAGCAATGGAGCATTGTTGGTGAAGGTAAAATGGTCCAAAAACCACTTGTACAAGATACTATTGGAGACCAACTAGACCCAACCTTGCTATGACATGCAAGACTTGTGCATGTGAGCTTTTATACGCTTAAAATGATGTGAGAGAATAAGATGGCTATGGGGCTACCCAAAATCATACGAACCAACTATGTGAAAGTTGTCTAGTCTCCAAGTAAGCAAGATTGTCGTTTCCAGCTCAAACCAGTTTCCGTGTTGAGCGACCATTGCAACTGGTGGATACGGATTTATGTGGCCCGATCAATCTATTGTCAATTTCTGGTAACAAGTATTATCCCTTACTTGACGATTATAGGCTTGGGATGTGGGTGTACATATTTAGAGAAAAAGGAGAGGCATTATGTGTGTTCAAGAAATTTAAAAGACTCATTGAAAATGGGTATAGCCACAAGTTAAAAACCTTGTGCACCAACCAAAGTAGTGAGTTCTTATCCCAAAACTTCTCAAAGTTTTGTAAAGAGGAAAGCATCGAGCATCAACTCACCGCACGTACGCTCCACAACAAAATGGCATGGTTGAGCAAATAAACTGTCGTAATGAATACCAAAAAAAAAATTACTCGAATGATGCAAGTCCCATCGATTTTCTGGGTGAGACAATATGACATGTGGTTTACCTTCTAAACCATTTGTTGACAAAGGCGCTAGGTGTCATGGTCATGCTTGTCCAAGGCATGTTGCCCATGGCCGCATGCCCATGACAAGCCAAGCCCTTTATGTCTTTCCATATTCTAGCATTTTACTTTTGTATTTCTAGGGAGTATGACGTTTCGGAAAAATCATGTCTAGGCCTGCTAGACATGAAATGCCTCAGAATGTACTATAGGGGGATATGACTAGTTGTCAACTTCTCCCTACCCAAGGTTATATACTGTGAGCCGTTGTTGTTACTCTCTTGCTTGCTTATATAACGTCTCTTTCAAAAATCTCTCTTTCTAAAAATCTCTCTCTGCCCTCGTTTTCTAAAACCTTCTTCTTAAACCGAGGCCAGAGGCTCGAGCATACGTCGCCTGGCCATAGGCGACGCAAGAACATATTGGCTTAGCTCACTTGTCGTTGGAAAGTGAGTGCCGCACAATCGCAAGTCCGCTGCCACTAAGAGTGCGATTGTGACAAGTGGTATCAGAGCTTTGTTAGCTCCACGAAACAGAAAAAAAGATCGAAAGCATGTCGACGACAAAGTCGACACCGAAATCACAAGCCGACCGGCTGACCCTAATAGAGGAGGAAATGCTGTTCCTCAAAGAAGTCCCTGACACCGTACGCTTCCTGGAAGCACGGATGACAGAATTGAGTGAGAAAGTCGTCGAAATCGACGCAATGGGCAACCGCCTGGATGGGTTGCCAATCACAGAACTGATATTTCGAGTGTCCTCGCTCGAAGAAAGAGCTGCTCCTACAAGCAGCTCGAGACCTACCGGTAGCCCTGATAGCTCTGTCGCACACAAAGAGGGACGTGGCGAAGAGTACGAGGTGCTACAAAATACTATGATGAGTTTGTTTAACGGATTAGCAGACGAGTTCAGAACGACGATCGACACCATCCATGAAAAGATGGCCGACATAAACACCCGAATTGGGGTGACCATGAAACTCGTAGACAGCGTCGCGACGGGACAAACTCATTCAGGATCCAACAAACTGAAGTTCCCAGACCCCCAGACCCCTTCAAAGGGAATCGGGATGCCAAAGAGTTGGAGAACTTCATCTTTGATGTCGAACAGTACTTCAAAGCCACCACGGCTTGTACCGACGACGTAAAAGTGACTGTGGCCTCAACGTATCTCATCGACGATGCGAAACTTTGGTGGCGTACGAAGGTGCAAGACATCGATAATGGTCTATGCACCATCAATTCGTGGGAAGACCTCAAGAGAGAGTTGAGGGACCAGTTCTTCCCCGAAAATGTAGAGCACATAGCAATGGAAAAGCTGATAGCCCTAAAGCAAACTGGGAGCATAAGGGACTATGTCAGACAGTTCTCGACCCTGATGCTGGATATCAGGGGCACGTCAGAGAAGGATAAAGTGTTTTTCTTCATAAATGGGTTACAACCGTGGGCCAAAACAAAGATACACGAGAAAAAGGTTCAGGACCTAGCTACCGCAATCGCCAGTGCCGAGAGACTTCTAGACTTTGGGAATGAATCGAGTTTCCAAAGAAAAACAACACCGACCCCAAACACTGGGGGTAGGACATATAGACCGCCAGGCCATCGGAGTGAAGGCCCCAATAGGCCAAATGGAAGTAACGACAGACCAAGTGGGTGGATAGATAGATCCCCTCAAAACAACCAAGCGGGAACATCTCGAGGACCCTACCCTCAAAAGAGTTACCCGACGGCACCTTTACAATGCCTGCTGTGTAAAGGCCCCCACAAACTGTCTTACTGCCCTCATCGAGCCTCTCTTAGTGCACTCCAAGTGTCCATCCAAGAGAGCAACGACGCGGGGGTCGAGACTACGTCAGAAAGGAAGGAAGATCAGGACAACCCCCGAATGGGCGCTCTGAAATTCTTGTCAGCCCTCCAACGAAAAAAGTCGACCCAAAAGACATAATAGAGAAAGGGCTCATGTTTGTAGATGCGACGATTAACTCCCGACCAAGCAGGAGCACCCTAATCGACTCAGGTGCAACCCACAACTTCATCGCTGACCAAGAAGCACAAAGATTGGGACTCACCATAGAAAAGGACCCCGGAAAAATGAAAGCTGTCAATTCCGAGGCTTTGCCTATCGTGGGAGTCTCCAAAAGAGTCCCCCTCAAGTTAGGGGCCTGGACGGGAGAGATGGATCTTGTCGTAGTTCGCATGGACGACTTTGACGTAGTACTTGGGATGGACTTCCTCTTAGAATACAAAGTTATCCCAATGCCACTAGCAAAATGCTTGGTGATCGCCGGCCACAATCCCCACAGTAATACCTGCAAGCATTAAGCAACCAGGTAGTCTCAGAATGATCTCGGCCATGCAATTGAAGAGGGGACTCGCACGAGAGGAACCTACATTTATGGCTATACCCCTGACTGAAGAAACGACCACTGAGGAAGCTATTCCAAACGAAATCAAGGATGTACTGGACAGTTATGCCGACATAATGCCAGAGAGCTTACCGCAGACATTACCACCCCGTCGAGGCATTGATCACGAAATTGAACTCCTCCCCGGGGTTAAACCCCCAGCGAAAAATGCGTATCGGATGGCTCCCCCCGAACTAGCCGAGTTGAGGAAACAACTAGATGAGTTGTTAGCGGCAGGATTTGTCCGCCCGGCAAAGGCACCTTACGGAGCCCCCGTACTATTTCAGAAGAAGAAGGATGGGTCGTTGCGTCTGTGCATAGACTATAGGGCCTTAAACAAGGTGACAGTACGCAATAAATACCCCCTGCCGATAATATCCGACTTGTTTGATCAACTTCACGGAGCCAAATACTTCACGAAGTTGGACTTACGATCAGGATACTACCAAGTACGTATCGCCGAAGGAGACGAGTCCAAGACGACGTGCGTAACAAGATATGGGGCCTTTGAGTTCCTGGTAATGCCCTTTGGTTTAACAAACGCCCCAGCTACGTTTTGCACACTGATGAACCAGGTTTTTCCACGAATACTTGGACCAGTTCGTCGTAGTATACCTCGACGACATAGTTGTATACAGCACAACCCTGGAGGAACACAAGGTGCACTTGAAGCTGGTGTTCGATAAGCTGCGGCAGAACCAGTTGTATGTCAAGAAAGAAAAGTGTGCCTTCGCACAAACATGCATCAACTTCCTCGGACATGTCATCAGCTGTGGCCAGATTGGTATGGATAGCGATAAGATAAAAGCTATCCAAGAGTGGAAAGTACCCACCTCCGTGTCCGATGTGCGATCCTTTCTAGGATTGGCAAACTACTACAGGCGGTTCGTCGAAGGGTTTTTCACGACGAGCTGCCCCATTAACAGAACTCCTAAAGAAAGACCACCCTTGGTCGTGGTCAAGTGAATGTAAAATGGCCTTTGAAGACCTGAAGGCAACCATGACGAGGGGCCCTGTCCTCGGGTTAGTGGATGTCACTAAGCCATTTGAAATTGAGACGGATGCTTCCGACTTTGCCCTAGGCGGGATCCTTATTCAAGAGGGTCACCCCATCGCCTACGAAAGTCGAAAGCTCAACGATGCAGAAAGGAGATACACTGTCTCCGAAAAAGAAATGCTAGCAGTGGTCCATTGCCTACGAGTCTGGAGACAGTATCTCTTGGGATCACAATTCGTAGTGAAGACGGATAACAGCGCCATCTGCCACTTCTTCGATCAACCAAAATTGACGGCAAAACAAGCTAGGTGGCAGGAGTCGTTGGCTGAATTCGACTTCAAATTCGAACACAAAGCAGGGAAGAGTAACCAAGCAGCCGACGCGCTGAGTCGGAAGGGCGAACATGCGGCCCTGTGCATGTTAGCCCACATTCATTCCAGTAAGGTCGATGGATCGATGCGCGACATCATCAAAGAACACCTGCATAAAGACCCATCGGCTAAGGCTGTCGTTGAACTAGCCAAGGCTGGGAAGACACGACAGTTTTGGATTGAGGGAGACCTTCTGATGACAAAGGGGAATAGGTTATACGTTCCAAGAACCGGAGAACTGAGAAAGAAGCTCATTCAAGAATGTCACGACACTTTATGGGCCGGACACCCTGGGTGGCAACGAACACACGCCTTGATAAAAAAGGGGTACTTCTGGCCAAATATGCGAGACGACATCATGCAATACACCAAGACGTGTCTCATCTGTCAACAGGACAAAGTTGAGAAAGCAAAAGTCTCGGGACTCCTGGAACCGCTACCCGTGCCAACCAGACCTTGGGAAAGTGTGTCCTTGGACTTCATAACACACCTCCCAAAAAGTCGGGGAATACGATGCCATCTTGGTTATCATAGACCGATTCTCTAAATATGCGACGTTCGTTCCCACCCCCAAATTATGCTCGGCCGAACTAACAGCCCAACTATTTTTCAAACACATTGTGAAGTTATGGGGCATTCCGTTGAGCATCATCAGTGATAGAGATGGCAGATTCATCGGCACATTCTGGACCGAGTTGTTCGCCTTCTTGGGAACGACTTTAAACATCTCCTCAAGCTATCACCCTCAAACCGATGGACAAACAGAACGGTTCAATTGCTTGCTCGAAGAATACTTACGTCACTTCGTCGACGCACGTCAAAAGAACTGGATACAATTACTGGATGTCGCCCAATTCTGCTTCAACTGTCAAACAAGTTCGTCTACGGGGAAGAGCCCCTTCGAAATTGTAAGTGGACGACAACCGGCCTTACCCCACATTATTGATCATCCTTACGCAGGAAAGAACCCCCAAGCTCAAAACTTCACCAACGAATGGAAGCAGACGACAGATATTGCCCGGGCATATCTAGAGAAAGCTTCTAGACATATGAAAA
Source organism: Cucurbita ficifolia (assembly GCA_033971965.1). Taxonomy (NCBI): domain Eukaryota; kingdom Viridiplantae; phylum Streptophyta; class Magnoliopsida; order Cucurbitales; family Cucurbitaceae; genus Cucurbita; species Cucurbita ficifolia. The sequence continues at coordinate 5,537,000 of CM066966.1, forward strand.
AGTGGGCAGACAGGAAGCGTCGCCCACTTCAATTCCGAGCAGGAGACCAAGTCCTCATCAAGTTGAGACCAGAACAGATCAGGTTCCGCAGCCGCAAGGACCAAAGACTAGTTCGAAAATATGAGGGCCCGGTTGAAGTCCTTAAAAAGATCGGGGCTACTTCCTACAGAGTTGCACTACCCACGTGGATGAAAATCCACCCAGTAATTCATGTGAGCAACTTGAAACCCTATCACCCTGACCCGGACGACGACAAGCGAAACGTAGTTACTAGACCGAGCATCGATCTGAAACAAAGAGAAACCAAAGAGATCGAGGAGATCCTAACCGACAGGGTTAGGAAAATAGGAAGACCAGTAAGGACGATTCGTGAATTCCTGGTCAAATGGAAAAACCTTCCTGCAGAAGAAACCAGCTGGGAACGCGCCGAAGATCTGAACTCCGCCGCCACCCACATTGCCAGGTATGAAAATAGCCGGTTGACGGAGACGTCAACCAATTAGGTGGGGGAGGATGTCATGGTCATGCTTGTCCAAGGCATGTTGCCCATGGCCGCATGCCCATGACAAGCCAAGCCCTTTATGTCTTTCCATATTCTAGCATTTTACTTTTGTATTTCTAGGGAGTATGACGTTTCGGAAAAATCATGTCTAGGCCTGCTAGACATGAAATGCCTCAGAATGTACTATAGGGGGATATGACTAGTTGTCAACTTCTCCCTACCCAAGGTTATATACTGTGAGCCGTTGTTGTTACTCTCTTGCTTGCTTATATAACGTCTCTTTCAAAAATCTCTCTTTCTAAAAATCTCTCTCTGCCCTCGTTTTCTAAAACCTTCTTCTTAAACCGAGGCCAGAGGCTCGAGCATACGTCGCCTGGCCATAGGCGACGCAAGAACATATTGGCTTAGCTCACTTGTCGTTGGAAAGTGAGTGCCGCACAATCGCAAGTCCGCTGCCACTAAGAGTGCGATTGTGACACTAGGCACTCGTACCCCCTACGAAGTATGGTTTGATAAGAAACATCTGAGAATATTCGGTTGTATAACACATGTTAAGACTATCGAGCCATATATCAAGAAACTTTATGATAAGAGCCAAAAGATGGTCTACTTTGGTGTAGAGGATGAGATCGACACACAGGTTGTATGATCCTCAACGTGAGAAAATTCATGTGAGTAGAGTTGTCGTATTCAAAGAAGAAAAGAAGTGGGATTGGTAAAGTATCGGCAAGAACAACTAGAATATTGCAAACTATTGCAAAGTTCACAATTCTAGAAGAGGAGGGAGACACGGTAGACCTAGAAAGTGTGTCGACATCAATACCAAAAGGTCCACACGCCTAATCACTGGTGACACTAAAAGACGTGATGAGTTCTTCTATACAAGAAAGTTCATACGAGAGTGCAAGAGGATCCACAACAGATGATGGACTAAAGAAATTTTGTTCTCTCTGAAATCTATGTCGATACCTTGAAGAAGAGTTAGATCCCAACGAGCTAGTGTTGCTTTCTGTCGAGGAGCAAACTGAGACGATGTTGTACTTGAAGCAATCAAGAAAAATAAGATGTGAGCATTTATCAACTTATCACCTGATCACAAACTCATAAGTTTGAAGTGGATGTTTAACCTGAAGAAGAATAATGAAGGAAACATCATCAAGCACAAAGCAAGACTTGTGGAAAAGACAAACATGCAGTTACCATGAATTGTTTTTTAGGAGGTTTTCAAGGCAACGGCTAAACTTGACACTATAATATTGATTCTTGCTCTTGCAGCTTAACACAAATGGAAGGTCCATCACCTGGACGTTAAATCAGTGTTCCTAAATGGTGACCTTGTAGAAGAAGTAATACATTGCCCAACTTGAAGGGTTCGTCATCCAAACGGAAGAGCACAAAGTATACAAGCTCTCAAAGAACCTCTATAGTCTACGATAAGCACAAAGAGGTGTGGATCATACACCTAGACAAGAGCTTGAAGAGTCTTAATTTCATGAAGTGATCGCAATAGCAAGCAGTGTACACAATAACTTATGAATCTAAAACACTCATAGTTGGCTTGTACGTTGATGACTTGATCGTCACTAGTACAAGTGTGGAAGACATCAAAGAGCTCAAGCAGCAAATGATGAAAGAATTTGAGATGGACTGATCTCAGATTACTCACATACTACCTCGATATTAAGGTGGGCCAGAAAAAAGATTGAATCATGCTAAAACAATCCGCTTATGCTAAGAAGATGTTGCAACAATTTAAGATAGTAGGGTGCAATCCAACCAATAGCTCGAAAAAGATGTTAAAGGAAGCTGGTGAATTCCACCGAATATAGGTGTGTCATCGGAAGTCTAAAATACTTGACTCATACTCGTTCGTATCTTTATTATTTAGTTTGTACTAATACACTTTAGTCGTATCTTTATTATTTAGTTTGTACTAATACACTTTAGTTTAACGACATGTGAAGGTGAAAGTAGAAATTTAACCTCCGACTTCTCGATTAGTTTATATATATTTAATGATTATGCTCAATATTTATTTTTAGTACATGTAAAATATTTATTTGATAAGTATTTTTGTGACAATTTAATTTGAGGGGAACTCGTGAATTAATCTAATCCATAAACTTTTCATTTATTAGAATCTAACTCAATTCAAATAAGTCTATAAGCCAATCCAAATACGTTTATAATCCAATCCAAATACGTTTATAACCCAATCCAAACTTTACATGTTGGGTTAGGTTGACCAAGTTTTTCGAGTCATCAAATGTTGTGAACACACCTAATAATATATTTAAAAATAATAAAAAATTCCTAGTTACCAACTAAATATTTGACTAAATGTGTAATACAATCAAATTTTAAAATATCATATAATTTATAACATATTATGTACTTCTTTTGATTTTTTAAAAAAAAAAATGAAATTAATTTATATTTTCAATGTTTTTTTAGTGTATGAATATAAAAAATTCAAATTAAAAATCTAGAGATACTAACAACATTAAATATAATATTGTTTAAAAAAATTTGCAGCCACAAGATTAAAAAAAATGGTAAAAAATTATAAAACACACAAACAAAAAAAAAAGTATTTTTCAAATGAAGATAATAATAAATTGTGTTTATCCTATAATTTCGATTCATGTGGATTCCTTCTATTTTTCATTTTTTATTTTAAATCATTTAATTTTAGTCTTTCTACCTTCAATAAATTAAAAAAAATTCACACATTTTTATGCAAGAAAATACACTATTTTAATATATTTTAAAAAAAATTGTAGAGAGAATAGTAATAAAAAAAATAAAAAAAAGTATTTAATAGATTAATTTTTTTAAAAAAAAAACATTTCTAAATATTCTATCAAATAGATTCTATCTTTTATTTTTTATATATAATTAATATAAAATATAAAATATATCAATTAAATAACAGAACCCCCAATAAAAGAAAAAAAGTCTGAAAAACAGTGAAATTTATATATAAGCCGTAAACGAGGTTAGTTGGACCTTTCATATGGATCCCTAAGGTCAATCCATTGAAAATGGTATCACCCAATAAACCATCCATTGACTTTCCTATTTCTCTCTCTCTCTCTCTTTTCAATTTTCTTCTTCGAGTAATTAATCGGTAGTCAAAACAGTACAATCGAAGGATGTCGGTAAGGCCATGGAATTGAACAGACAGCGGCACTGCCAGATTTCAGAGACAGAGACGTGAAGTCGACGAATCCAAATCCAAATTTACTGTTTATTTGTTTATTCAAAATCAAGTGAAGATTGCGACCAATTCTTTTCTCTTGGCTCAACGCGGTTCATTCTATTCCCCTGTTTCTAATTTGGTTTCTTCAGCTTATTCTCTACTTCGAAGCGTTTTCTTGGTAACCCATTGCTGTTAGCCCATAAATCTGAACTGGGCGTCGTTTTTTTTTAAAATTAGGTTCTGGGTTTTGCTTGAATCTCTGCTCTATTTGTTGGGGGGGTTTGGTTTTGATTATGGAGATTGCAAGACTTGCCGTAGTGAGCTTCTTGCTGGTGATTTCGTTTTTGTTAACTGGGGATTGCAATTTGGTGTTCAATGTTCATCACAAGTTCAAGGGCCGCGAGAGGTCCTTGGAAGCATTCAAAGCCCACGATGTTCTCCGTCGTGGTAGATTTCTTTCTGCTATTGATCTCAACTTGGGCGGCAACGGACACCCTTCTGAATCTGGGTTAGTCTTGATTTCTGTTGTGATTCTTTAGCATACTGAAAATTCTGTAATGTTTGTGCGGTGATCTTGTATGTAATTGCTTGTTTAGTGGACAATTTACTACATATCTTAGGTAAGATTCCGATGTGATCTTTCAAACAAGGCCTGTATGATTGGATCCTGTTCTACCTCTTTTAAGTACATACCATATGGAATTTGGATCTTTACCTTTTTTGTTTTGACTTTATAAAATCACTGCTCAAGTTTTTAGTTGCTTATGGATTTGGATTATTGTTCCTCGTTTTAATGGATTTGTTCGAGTCGAACGTGGCAGATCGGCCAGTTCCTTTTTCTTGTATGATAAAAGAGAATATTGTTCACTTTATCATATTCGTTGTTGGATGGTGGAAACTGGAAATACTTATATGTTCGATTTTCTCTATCGGTTGGATTAGGCTGTATTTCGCTAAAATCGGGCTTGGGACGCCAGCAAAGGACTATTATGTACAAGTGGATACAGGAAGTGACCTCCTATGGGTCAATTGTGCAGGCTGTACGAACTGTCCCAGGAAAAGTGATCTTGGTGTATGTCTCTTGAACTTTAAATTCTTAATTAGATTCAGAACTACATCAAATATTTGTCGCTTGTCATCGTCTTCGATGGATCAAAGCTTCACAAGCAATACTCTGATTATGTTACAGATAGAACTGACACTATACGATCCATCGAGCTCCAGTACTTCGAACCTGGTAACTTGTGGTCAAGATTTTTGCACTTCCACATACGACGGTCCGATTCCTGGCTGCAGGCCTGAACTACTCTGTGAATATAAAGTTGCATATGGAGATGGAAGCTCAACTACAGGATATTTCGTGAAGGATCATGTAGTACTCGATCGAGTGACGGGAAATTTTAAAACTGAATCTACAAATGGGAGTATAGTATTTGGGTAAGAATAGCATTTTCTACATTATCTTTTATTTTTGCTCTGTGTCCATCAATTGAACTTTTGGGACTATATAGAAAAGTTCAAGTTCAAGTTCAAGTTCTTTTATATGAATTTGTATTTCATGGCATCATGAAATTTTATACATCTACAATGAATTAGTGAAAAAATGTTTTTAGATAAATATTAGTAAATCTAACCAATCGTCTGTTTGACGTTTGACGTAGTTTATAGTATATAGTGTATATTTAACGATGAATAAGTACCTACCACGAGAAGATCGTTATTATTTCCCATTTTCAATTGGCTACTGTTGGCATGCTATGTTTTAGCTGACATTCCTATTAGTAAATCCCAGCGTTCCTTTTTATCTACTTCTGTTGTTATATTTACGCTACCTTACTTCACCTAAGTTCGCATTGTTTAAACATTTTACGTTTCTTTTGGTGCCTACTGTGAGTTAATAAGCTTGACTCATGGTGCCTACGGTGAGTTAATAAGCTTGGCTCAGCAAAAGAAGTTATTAACCTAGAGCAATTTTAGGATAATTATTTAGTAGTTATTGATTTGAAAGTTTAGGAGATCGATTAGGAAGATTTCTTAGTAGTTGCTTAATTTTAGGAGAAAGTTTAGGAACTTAGGAGGAAGTTTAGGAGATCGATTATGCAATCTCTAGTGTAAGTACTCATGAGATGTATGTTATTTCCACAACAACAAAAAAAAAATTAATAAAGCATAAGTGCTTAAGGTTCCTCTATTCAAAAGTTCTCTCCCCTCGAGCTGTTCTTCCGCTTCAGTTATTTGTTTCGACATATTTCGATCATGGGCAATTTCCAACACCTACTCAATGACTGTGTGAAATGCATCGATCATTTCTGGTTTTCTGTTTTTTTTTTCCTTCATGCTTATTTTGTCTTCCTTGATGGACGGATGGATAGTTGTGGCGCTCAACAATCTGGCCAACTCGGTGCAACATCTGCAGCACTTGATGGGATACTTGGTTTCGGACAAGCAAATTCATCCATGATTTCGCAGCTGGCTTCATCAGGAAAAATTAGAAGAATTTTTGCACATTGCTTGGATAATATTAATGGAGGTGGAATTTTCGCCATTGGGGAAGTGGTGCAGCCAAAAGTTCACACCACTCCATTAGTGCAGCAACAGTATGTTACACTTCCTTGCAATTAGTACTTTTCGACGCCTTCAATCGAAAACGTTCTTCTTCCTTTTGAAGTATTTAGCTTTCTTTTTTTTAAGTAGTAGCCTTGGACTTAGTTATTTCATGATGCATTGTAGGGCACATTACAATGTGTTTATGAAGGCAATTGAGGTTGGCAATGAAGTGCTGAATCTCCCCACGGATGTTTTCGACACTGATTTAAGGAAAGGAACAATTATTGACAGTGGCACAACGTTGGCTTACTTACCAGATGTGATTTACGAACCATTGATAGCGAAGGTACACTATATAAAAAATATTTATTGCTAGTTTAAGTTTGATAGCAATTTTTTAAGTGTGTTTCAGAAACTGAAGCTGTATTTACTATGCTAGATTTTCGCAAGGCAGACTGGATTGAAGTTGCATACTGTTGAAGACCAGTTCACCTGCTTCGAATACGACGGAAAGTAAGATGGCATGCTACCTACCTGGCTAAGTTCTATCAATCTTTGCGAACATTTAAAATAGCAATCTCGTTGTTCTAGAATCGATATCCAATTAGGGATCCTCCTTTTACAAGATTGTTAAATGTGTTGCTAGTTTGTCCTCTTAGTTTGGTCAGGTTTTTTATTGATTCATGAGTAAAGATTTATTAGCTTTTGTATCTGGATAATGTTGAGGATTGTTGGGAGGGAGTCTCACATTGGCTAATTTAGGGAATGATCATGGTTTTATGAGTAAGGAATACATCTCCATTGGTATGAGGTCTTTTGGAGAAGCCCAAAGCAAAACCATGAGAGCTTATGCTCAAAGTGGACAATATCATACCATTGTGGAGGTTCGTGATTCCTAACATGGTATCAGAGTCATGCCCTTAACTTAACCATGTCAATAGAATCCTCAAATGTCGAATAAAGAAGTTGTGAGCCTCGAAGGTGTAGTCAAAAGTGACTTAAGAGTCGAACAAAGGGTGTACCTTGTTCGAGGACTCCATAGAAGTAGTCGAGCCTCGATTAAGGGGAGGCTGTTTGAGGGCTCCACCATAGGCCTCAGAGGAGGCTCTATAGTGTACTTTGTTTGAGGGGAGGACTGTTGAGGATTGTTGGGAGGGAGTTCCACATTGACTAATTTAGGGAATGATCATGGGTTTATAAGTAAGGAATACATCTCCATTGGTATGAGGCCTTTTGGGGAAGCCCAAAGCAAAGCCATGAGAGTTTATGCTCAAAGTGGATAATATCATACCATTGTGGAGAGGCGTGATTCCTATTAGGTAATTGATATCCATGTTAACTAAATTGCTGGGCAAAAATAGATATGTTGAATTATTATGCAAAATGTTCATCATATGTTAAAAAAATGTTAAAATGGATTCTTTCTTGTACTAAAAAATTAGGTTTATTCTTAGAGAGCTATGAAATCATCAAGAGTTACTCCAAAGGATCCTCCCTAATGGCAAGGGCTTGGGATCCTAGGAGATACCCTCTAGAATCCTGGGTTCATGTTCATGTCGAAAACATAATAACTTGAAACTTCGTTATCCCTAAGAGTTGGCCTTGGTATAAGAGAAGCCTTTCGAGACGTGGTCACGAGCATAATAACGTAAGAAATGGGGCCCTTGACATTGTGGTTATCTAAAATTAGTAATCATTACAAGAGTTTAGCATGCTGCATAGTATTCTTTACCTGATGAAAACATTCTTATGAATCTCAGTGTATGTTCTTAAGTTTCTCATCTGGGTTTTATGTTCTTCATGCAGTGTTGACGATGGATTTCCTACTATTACATTTCATTTCGAAGATTCGCTATCTTTGACCGTTCATCCTCATGAGTATCTATTTGATATCGCGGTGAGTGAAATGAACTTGGAACGGGTATTCATGTGAATGACAAGAGTATTAGCAACTAGTTTTTAAGTCAAATAATTGATAATACTTAGGAAGATCAAATTTGAAAATCTCTGCGTGTAACGGGCGATACCGACACCGATACCGGGGTAGCCTTAAAAGCGTATTTACAAAAGCTCCCCTGAGATAATTTTTGTTAACCTTTCTGATAAAATTTGCAGAGTAATAAATGGTGCGTAGGTTGGCAGAACAGTGGTGCCCAATCTAGAGATGGAAAGGATATGATTCTGTTGGGAGGTCAGTGAAAAAACAATGAACACTTGTATTATATTTCATCGCTTCTGATCATGAAATTCTGCTGCTGCAATTTTCTTTGTTCATATTGGAACTTCGTTATCTGTAACGGCCCGCCCACCGCTAGCAGATATTGTCCTCTTTGAGCTTTGTCTTTCGGGCTTCCCCTCAAGGCCTTAAAACGCATCTGCTAGGGAAAGGTTTCCACACTCTTATAAAGGGTGTCGTTCTCCTCCCTAACCAATGTGGTATTGTGGGATCTCACATTATCACTCCCTAAGACTTGAAACTTGAGTGAATCCCAGTTTATTGGAATATCATACTTTAATACTACACCGTCGAACACTCTGACACTTTAGTTCGGCTAGCATGTCCATGTCTAACACATGTCACACTTGAACACTCCGACACTTGTTGGACACTTGTTAGCAAAATGAATGTGTTAGACACTAGCGGTACAAAGTTTGACTTTGAATTTTCTTCTGGTATAAAAATGATATATATTTTAATATACGTGTCATTGCTGCGTCTATGTCCTAGATTTTTAAAAATGGCGGGTCACCATGTCCGTGTTGTGTTGTATCCATGCTTCTTTGTAACCACCCCCAAGATATAAAACTAAAACGGTGTTCCTTTCCTGGATGTGCATATTATTGTTAATCCGTTTTTCCCATTTGTTCCTGATTTCAGATTTGGTGCTTCAAAATAGACTTGTACTGTACGACTTGGAAAATCAGACCATCGGCTGGACGGAGTATAATTGTGAGTTATTTATTTAGCATTAAAAAACTTTATGTAATAGCCTAATCCCACGGCTAGCAGATATTATCCTCTTTGGGCTTTCCCTTTCGAGCTTCCACTCAAGGTTTTTAAAACGCTTATGCTAGAAAGAGGTTTCCACACCCTTATAAAGAATGCTTCGTTCCCCTCTCCAACTGATATGGGATCTCACAATTCACCCTCCTTCAGGACCCAGCTCCTCGTTGGCACGAGTGATCTAAGAAAGGACCCCAATCCAAATTTGATAATAAGAGTAGGAAAACTAGAAAAGTCCTCATAATAAGTAGGTTCGTGTTGTTAATATCTTTATCGAAACAGCAGTGCGACAGGTTGGCTGGACTAATAAATAATGAAAAGTTTGATGCTTTTAAATTGAGTCCTCCTTTTGCCCACATGCCCTTACTGTATTAAATATTCACAAATTGGTGCTTGTAATATGCTTTATTTATACTTTTGTGAATGTGTTCGAATGGGGCATTGTTGCAGGCTCTTCAAGCATTAAGGTGAGGGATGAACACAGTGGAGCCATATACACAGTGGGGCCTCATAACCTTTCTTCAGCTTCTTCTGTAGGAGTTGGAAGAATGTCAATGCTGCTGTCAATACTACTGCTTACTGTTCCTCATTCTTTTAGAAATTAAAAGGGATTCTTTTCAAACTGTATTATAATTTTTTCAGTGTACATATTATGATCTGCTGCCCATTTGATTCTTTTTCATTATTCAGTTCGTTGTTTAAGATCCATTTGGAAGTACTGAATGATTCTTTGGGCTTTCTGAAAAACTTGTATTGTTCTTCTTCATATTCATAACTTCAAATGTTTTTCCTTTAAGATCTGCTCATTTGCCTCAACTTTAATCGTATGGAAACTCTATTGTAATGTTTATTGGTCTATTATTGGTCGAGTGCTTAGTTCACCTGTTTTGGGAGTGGTGAGTACGAGTTAGCTTAACCGATCTCATGTTTGGTACATCTTTTCTTATTCGTTAGGTTTGCTATTATATATACTCTGTCGTTACTGTTGCTTCTAAAATATATTTATTCTTTAATAAATCAAAATAATTATTTGAAAAGAGTTTTAGATTCATTCCATGCTATGTATCTCTATTTGTAACTATTAAAACTTTTAAAATAATATTATTTTATAATGGGTTGACGACCCTATCTATTAATTAAATAAAGAAACTTTAACATGTAATCACACCACTCTTGGCACAATTTAAAAAATATGCACGTAAATTAAATTAACCCATACAAAAGCTTTTATTCAAAATCATACTTCATAAGCTCGTCGACCTCGTAAATTAGAAGTTAAAAAAACGAATCAAACAAAATTATCGAAATAAAAATATAGAAACGATGGAGTCATCTTATCACTAACTTTCTCTACCATATTCGTTATTTTCTAGTCATATCCTTACTTTTACCTAAAATTAAATTAAAAATACTCCATAAGACACTCTCTTATCGGAGTCGGGCATGCACACAAACATATAGTATTGACAAGAAAAAATGAAGTCACTCACTCGTGACTTGTCCTGGATCAAGATCGTTTAGCTCAATCCTAAAACAGCACATGGAGATACTAACCATTCAATCCGTATGTCAATAATAAGTTCTAAAGAATATAGATCATTCGCAATGACCCAAAGCAACGCTTTGATTCTTTGGAGGAATCAGAAGCTAAAATGAAGGCACATCTATATGACGACTTGGACTTTCTTGATGGTCTTGATGGCTAATTACTCAAGCACACCACGTGTAATCACTACAAAATTATTTTTATTCACATCAATCATATCAAGCATAAAATAAGTCCAAACGTGTTTATAACAACATGCTTAAGGTACATCATAACCATATAAGTAGGGCCACACACGTGCCTGAATATCCAACATTTTTATAAAACAAAAGAAAATTGATTTCTATAGTATAGTCCCTTACCTCGAACAATTCATCTAGTTCAACCTCCAAACAAATTCAAGTCTTTATATTCTTCCATATTCTAAAATATTCTATACAACTTTGAACAAAGTACTACAACTTTTGTCTCCAAATGTTTCTCTTTCAATACTTGGAAATTGATTTCAATTTAGTCCGACTCCTCTTGAAAGAGTACAAAATACTTGGTCGATCATCTCGTCCTCTCGTTTCTATGTAGTTTTTTTAGACCGGTGATTCCACCATAGAATTTTAACAAGCGCAATTTCTCGACTATGTAACGTCTTCACTTTTCTAGCTAAAATTTGCAGGGGCTTCTCTTCATAGCTTAAACTCTCATCCGATTGTAAGAACTCGAAATCTATCACGTGAGATGAATTTGCTACATATCGTCAAACATAAACACATAGAATACGTTGTGCACTCACAAAAGTGCAGGTAGCAAGGCCAATCGATAAACTACTTGTCCCACTCATTCCAAATCTTAAACAAAAGTGCAGGTAGCAAGACTAATCGACAAGGATATATATGTCAATTATAGATATTCTTGATGGGGTTAAATTGATAGGATATGAATTGATCTACAAAAGAAAAAATTTGTATAGATAAGAAGATACTGATTTTCAAAATAAAATTAATGACAAAGAGTTGAACATAAGGGAGAAAGTAGACTAAAAATAGACTTTTCTCACTTATTACCATTCTATTTGCACATACGAGATATGCCAAATGGATGTTTAGAATTATTTTAAGAAAACGAATATTAAAGAACCATTCTAATGGATTTATTAACGTTTAAGTCTTTGAACCGAAGGTTTGGTAGAACTATCAAAACCTATGACTTTGAATAAATTGTAATGATTTCGCAGAGACAAGAAAATTATTAATTACTTAATGGATTTTTCTCATATTTTCTCTTATTTTATGTTATGTTGATGACATATTACTCATTGTGAATGATGTAAGACTTCAATCTAACATAAAAGGGCGACTACCTAACCAATTTTAAATTCATGATTTGGAATGATTCAGTGTATCTTATGAATAGAGATTTCTAGGATAAATGTTCACTTAGTCTTAGACATCTTATATTGATAAAATTATTGTCAACTAATCGATGTAATTTCGAAGAATAGTAATATATCATTCTAATATTAAAGTTAAAAGAAGTAAAGAATATAAGATTAATTATCTATCTACGTGGGAGATGTATAAATAAAACTTAATATTTACTATACATGTAATTAGAATAAAAAATTAAAACAAATGATAGGACTATTAAGTGAAAATTAAAAGTTTTTCACCTATGGTATGGGATTAAGGATTTGATCCTTACATGATACACCGTAAATTTTTACGTAGATTTAGGAAGATCTATGTTAAAACTAACTTGTCCTAGATTATGAAATATGATACAAAAGTTTAATAATGTGGGATAAAATATTTTTGCTTTTGAAGTAACTTGTACGGACTATAATAACTCCATAAAAATACGAAAGGTATTTTAAATATAATTTATTATATCACTATTTATTATGATCATATAGGTGCAAATACTAATATTAAGGAAAACATCAATGTATAAAGAATCATATTAAGAGAGAAAGCATAGTGGAAATGACAAAGACGACTTTTAATAATAGTTGTTTTGATCTATATATAAAAAGACTCTTTTATCTAGGATTACGAGAAATGTCTCATCTTCTCTAGGACAAGTAAGAGAACGAGAAATGTCTCATCTTCTCTAGGACAAGTAAGAGAACGAGAAATGTCTCATCTTCTTTAGGGCAAGTAAGAGAACGAGAAATGTCTCATCTTCTCTAGGACAAGTAAAAGAACGAGAAATGTCTCATCTTCTCTAGGACAAGTAAGAGAACGAGAAATGTCTCATCTTCTCTAGGACAAGTAAGAGAACGAGAAATGTCTCACCTTCTCTAGGACAAGTAAGAGAACATGTTGAACATAGAATATGCACCAAGACAAATGTCTCGCTAGTTCTATAATTTGTAATTGTTACAAATGATTTAAGTTATACGATGGGTGGCGGTATCCGTTCACCGACGAAGAAAGGGAAAATAAAAAAGATTAAAGAACTTCCAAGGGAAGCCACATTTTGGATTTGGATTTCATTCTCCTTCCTTACAAGGAAAGGAAATGGGTCTCATGAAAGCAATAGTTCATTGAAAATTAGGAGGGAGACATGAAAGCAGTGGGGCCTCACGAAATTCAAACGATGTGCAGCCTACACCACAAAGCAACTTCAACACAAGATTTGCAAACCAACTTGAATCTACAGCCTTTACTTTACTTACAATCACTAAATTTATTGTCAACCTTACAAATAACAAACAATTCTTATAAGAAAATTTACGAGAACAATAACCGATGCCAAGTCGTTACCTATCTATTATCATCTTCTACAAAACTCGATCTCTACCGATACGAGAGAGTCGACAAATTCCCCAGACACACTAATAAGGCTGGCCCGACCTCTCTCAAGTTCAATTTTTATGACTTCTTTTTTTCTCACTCACTAAACAGAACAGAAGCAAGAAAAATGAGACAATAATAAAATCTTACCAAAACCAGGGCACTGATGAATGTTCTCTACTTCCCTTCCCCATCACTTCCTGCTCGCCTTATCTTCTTTTCCAGGATCGAATCTCGGCAGGTTTACCAGAGTGTTTACGCGCGAGACTCCTTCCAGGGCAGACCATTCTATTCCCATTTCTGACTGTTCTTCCTCCTTCCATTCATCTTCTTCTTCTTCTTCGCTTCCATCCTGCAAAATGTTCTTGTTCGTTTTGATGGTTCCTGAACGATTCAGACCATTTGGGCCACACAGATTTTCAACCACAACTGCTGTACTGACTTGATCTACTAAGCTTTGTTGCTCATCCAGTTTGTTATTGGAAGCAGATGATGGATTGCTGGAGTTTGAGTCAAGGAAGAGGCAAATGACCGCACAGTCATCCATCTTAGAAGTTGGGTATTTATATTTCCATGCTTTAATGGCAGTCTCCACCAGAGTTCGAGCTGCAGTAGTACGTTTTCGAGCTGATGCAACAATATCTACGACCTCTTGGTTTGACAGAACATCCCATATCTGAAAAATGAAACACAAGAAGCCAAACTCCAGACATGATAAAAAATGGGAGGAAAATCGAGTTTTGAAAGCAAATGGTACAAGAAATTGATCTCATACTCCATCTGAAGCCAGAACAATGAATTCGTCTTTTTCAGTGAGTCGTCGATATGATACTTCAGGTACAGAGATAAGACCAAAGTCTTTGAGGCAGAAATCTCCAAATGCCCGCGCCATGGCAAGTCCAGGAGAGTTGCTGTTTGGAAGCCAAACTCGAGCAACATCAGGTTCGTCTTGAAGAGCAAAGACACGACCTTTACATTTACGGATTCTCTCTTCTTCAGCTGTTCGGTAAGAATTTCCATAAAAAAATCCTTCAGCAACTGAGATAGCTAGTTATGATTCGAGAAATATAATCCATTGTCCAAAACTTCCTTATACGGTACGATTGTAAGTATGTAGACTCGAGAAAACTAAGTACTTTAAAAAACAATGAATACTATGAAAAATAGAACACTTTTTTTCCAGAAAAGTGCAGGACATTAATTCAAGATGCTCATTTTTTAAAACATCAAAGCAATGTTTCCTACGTTTCTAAATCAGAGAAAGAAAGAGACTAGTAAATTTCAAATGCTATATGTAATCTGAAGATCTTTCTCCTACGGCTTCCATTCATTATCATCCATATCAACAATATTTAACAAAAATGTAGAGCCCCCCCTAATATAATACTCTACAGAGGAAAGAGCTAAGACCTGGAAGATTTGGCTTAAGATCCACAGTCAATTGAATAGCAACAAGAGAGTCATCTTTATCTCTCATACCCAAAACGGCTCGGGAGTCCCCAACATTTCCAATGACAAGATCCTGACCCTGAAAAAAACAGGAACTATTTTATGAGCAAAGAAACAACACACATTTCTTATTCGAAACTAAATTCCAATCATTTCCTTTCTAATACGAAAGGGGACCTGTTTAACGAAAGTCACTGCTGTAGTGCCACTACAGAAGCAATCTATGGTTTGGTGCATTCTGAGCTCCCAGTCCATAACTCTAAAAGCCTTAAGAAATGACTCCTTCAAAGTATGGAAAATTTCAGGTTGCTTTTCCGTTCCATCGAGATCGGTGGAGGCCCTGAACTCCTCATCAGCAGATAAAAAGGAGGTTGTTTCGTCTGAGTTTACACTTGCTGTATTAAGGCTGATCTCTCTATGAACATCATCTGTGCTCAAGTTGACCTCCCAATGTGCACTCAACCTCAGAGGAAGAGAATCCCTCACTTTCTTCGCAACCATATGACCATAGGGACCATGTCCATCAAAAACCCCACAGAAGATCGTATCAGTTCTAGTGCCAAAATCCTGTCAAAATCAAAGTCAGTCAAATGTGTATACGGAGATGTTTGGAGTTTAAGATAGAAGGGGATCGAGCCATGTTTATGCACATTCTATTATTATATGAAAAATGGACAAAAGATTAAGAAAATAACCTAAAATTCGACCCCACCCCCAAGAAGCCATGAACAAAAAGAAAGTATATGTAACGACTCGAAATTTTCTACTTAATCTAAGGTCGCTACTGTATACCTATCATGAACAAAAAGAAAATTTCGGGTCGTTACAATATACAAAACCATAACAGATAGACACCAAAGTGTTAGGAATAACGACTCTCCACAATCGTATGATATTGTCTACTTTGAGCATAAACTCTCGTGACTTTGCTTTGGGCTTCCTCAAAAGACCTCATAACAATAGAGATGTATTCCTTACTTATAAACCTATGATCATTTCTAAATTAGCCAATGTGGGACTCCCTCCCAACAATCCTCAACACAAAGGACATCCACTCCACAGGTGGTAATTAAGACAGCCTCCAAGATCCCTGATTCAAATTCATGATGAAACTTTCTAAAAAGATCTTCATCCACATAATTGAGGGGGGAAACACAGAAGTTGGGTAAAAAAGAAGCAACCCAAATCAAGTAATCTGTGTTGGATCAGATAATTAATTAATAGAACAGATTCGAAGGAAACAAGCAGTTAAATTGAACTCATGGATATACATTCGTTTTCCAGCATGAAATGAGTTGAAATAAAGAAGAACAAACCTCCCAAACAATCATGGCATCTTGATTGGTTCCTTTCTTTCCCTGCTGCGTGAACAGAGAAGCCACATCAGTGGCACCATTGCCGAACAGCCTGCCGGGGATCCGATGAAGTGACGAATCACCAAAGGAGGAATTTCGAGAAACATTTCGCCTCTTAGAACTGTTCTTGCTCCAACGGTGCTTAGCCGGAGTGTTTGGGGAACCAGGAATGGGGCTCCTGCTTTCCGCAGACAAGCAGGACCCCATCCGAAGTGCCCTAACAATGCTTAGAATGCACTCCAGACCAACCCCCCAATTGAACTCCCAACGCCCACCACTTCCTGTGTATCGATCCGTCAGGAACCCTCTTCTGTCCCACCCGATTCGGGACACAAGGCCTTCCGATCCTACCTCATCATCGCAACCTTCAAATAGCCATTTCGGAATCCGGAAATTGGGTTGAAGAAGAAATGCGAAAATCTCTGTCTCAACCTTTTTGCTGGGGTTAGCCTTTCCTGGTTGAATCGCAAAAGAACAATCGAAAAGGGGATGCGGAAAAAAATGGAGGTGAGTCTAGTTCGGCATACAAATGGGGTTTCGATTTGAGACGCGAAATTGTTGAAATCAATCGGAAAAGAAGAGAGGCGACTAGGAATCGGAAGAATCGGAATGAATTAGAGAAGAGGCGATCGAAACATGTGGATGAACAAATACGAAAGGGGGAGAAGGAAACGGAAATTCTTGAGAGACAAGCGGAAATGGTTGAATGCAGAGAAGAAATAGGAACCACCAAAGTAATCATTCAACGTTTACAGGCTGAGAACAGATTTCCATTCAACCTGTTTTTGGACTTTTCTTATCACTCTCACAAATTCTGCCTAATTTCCACTACTTTTTTTTCTTTTTTTTTTTTTCTTTTTTTATTTTAGGTTGAATCTATTCTCGATTCTAAAATTTTTGGGTCGATTCGCCCACTTTTTAGACCAAACATGTCGTCGGAAAAGATTAAAATATCCATATCGATAGATATGATTAACATATCAAGATGGAGTGGTTGGAATGAGTAGTACTTAAATAGCCGATACATGTTCTTTTTACGAACCAATTTTATATACCATGGATTTTAGCTTTGACTTTATCTAAAAAAAATTATTTTGAAACTCTTATATTAGGATTAGATATGCAAATATTTCTATGGTTAAAACATATTAGCCGAGGAATTTTAGTGGATAGCTACCTAGATACACCGCATGTAACCTTTTCACCATCCTGAGGTGATTGGTTAGAATTTATGACCTAAAGACTCATAATTAATTATTTAATTTTTAATGATAATTTTAATTATTTTATTTATAATTTAATATTATTCATTGTATGTATGAAAAATTCAAGATTATCAGTATAATCTTGAACAATATGTAATTGACATATATAAGAATCATGTTCAAGTAATAACCTAAAAGATTTATAGTATATGGATAAGATAGAGTGTTTTATCTTGGTAACACTATTATATCATTCACTTTGTAATTATTACAAATGATTTGATTCAAATCGTTATGTGGAGATATGTGAGTGAGGATATACTAAACAATGAGTTTGTATAATATTGAACTACGAAATATTTGATATCTCTTTATAAATCCGTTAATTGAGAAGATTAATATTTCATAGGATGATTATATGCGACTCGTTTAATCCTGAGTGGGTTATGAACTTCTACTTGTGATGACTTGTCCTTTGATTTGCATGGGTGAGAATGACTTTTGTAGCCGATTTAGTACGCCTACCATTTTGGGACTTGATCAAATAGGGAGTCAAGAACATAATTTCATGAGATGAGATTCACTTCTTCCCATATACGGTAAAAATATGAGTAGTTCTCTTAAATGTTGATTTCAGGACTTGAACAATGGGGTACCAACCTCTCACTAGGTCCGAGAGGGACTTCG
Source organism: Cucurbita ficifolia (assembly GCA_033971965.1). NCBI lineage: Eukaryota > Viridiplantae > Streptophyta > Magnoliopsida > Cucurbitales > Cucurbitaceae > Cucurbita > Cucurbita ficifolia. Next base: position 5,555,286 of record CM066966.1, read on the forward strand.
TTTATGGTTAGATTATAAACATATTGTTCATTAGAGAATCAAGTGGTACTTAGAGAGGTAAGATGTAATTACTAGAGTAAAACGAACTTTGACCCAACTGTAAAACAAATAATATGTGAAAGATTGACTTTCTTATAGTAATTATATCTATGGACACAACTTGCTTTACACTGCATAAGAGTATAATTCTACGTGTATAATAGAGTGACCTATAATTAATGAATGATAATTGATTAATTTATATCATTAAAACTTGAAATGATATAATATATATTAAATATAAAACAAATTAAGAATTCTCTATCGAGATCTTTCATTATGATTTTTCGTGAAGCTCACGTAAATCTTGACTTTGTGTTCAAGTGAGATCAGATCATAACGATAATGAGAAAGACTTTAGGGAGAAGATTCAATGGTCAGAGTAGTTGAAACGAGAAGATTAAAAACTTTCAAGAACTTTCTCGATATTTATTCCGTATAAGTTTGCTTAACTTTTAGTTTTGTTTAATTTTAGGAAAAATCAAAGTTCATTGATAATTTCAATATTTCCGCTGCGTGAGTAAAACGTTCCTTCCTAACACAAACAAGTTCACTTCTAAGATATATAATCATTTGCAATTCATTCTTGACTAAATATTAAGTGCACTTGCACCTATCGAAAAAATGTAGGTCAGAAATACTCGCATTCAAGCACTTTCGTTGTTGTGTGTTACCCCTAAAATGTTCATATGGTGTCGCATGACACTATTTCAGGATTTATAGAATTTCTTCTTGAACGACCCATCTACTCAATATTTGATCTAGCCCTAACATGTACGAGAATGGGTCATCCCACTAGAAAATTTTCAGATCATGGGGAAAAAAATCCTTACAATGTTGCATAAAATGAAGCAACAACACTCTTGCCAATGGCATAATTGGCAATGTCATGGAACCACAGAGCATAGGCTTCAATTTGCAGCACTCTTTCATCCAAACAAATCTCCTTAATTTCTTGTGACCCAGTTGCTACCATAGGGCTCTCTAGTCTCCAGAAGTGATTTGCTAACTGATTCTCAAATCCCTTGCAATCTTGAATCTCTAAATCAATTCTTGTAGCAAAAAAGTTGAATGGATTAATGTAAGTGGGCATCCTAATCAGAGGATTGGGGATGAATTACCACGTTCTTCAACTCTAGTTGAAATGAGTTGTTGTTGCTATTTATTACCACCATCAGAACTTACCCACCTACTGTAAACAATTATGTGAACTACTCCTAATTGGCTGATTTTGACTAATGCATAGCACTCTTCACCAATCCCTAGTTTTTGGAAAATAGAAAATGCACTAGACTACCGTGAGGCCCTGAGTACAGCAGTGGTGGATTTGCTACGAATGGTTTGGTTGGTTCGTTACTTGATCAAGTAACTGTGAACTACTCAGTCTACCCCAGTCCAACCCCACTAGCAAATATTGTCCTATCTTTTAGACTTTCTCTCAAGGTTGCATATGCTACGGAGAAGTTTCCACACCCTTAGAAAGAATGTTTCGTTCTCCTCCCCCAACCGATGTAAAATCTCACAATCCACCCTCCTTCAAAGCCCATCATCCTCGCTCTCACACATTCTCTTCTCTAATCGATGTGAGTGGATCCCTTTGGGGCTAGCATCCTTTCTAGCACACTGCCTCTTGTCCGCCCCCCTTGGAGGCTCAACCTCCTCGTTGGCATATCGCCCGATATCTAGCTCTGATACAGTTTGTAATAGTTCATGCTCACCACTAGCAAATATTATCCTTTTTGAACTTTTCCTTTCGGGTTTTCCCTCAAAGTTTTTAAAACACTTACTACTAGAGAAGATTTTCACATCCTTATAAAAAAATGTTTCGTTCTCCTCCCCAATCAATGTGGAATCTCATGGTCCTCCACTCCACTGTGGACAAATTATATCCTCAATCTGCATAACAAACTTCATTAAAACTTACTAATACTTTTCTTTTTTGAATTTATTCTTTAACTATGCAACTTTCATCATAAACACATGGTCTAAAAATGACTAACAACATTTCTTCATATTCAGAAGCGCAAACACAATTAGCCCTTCATGAAAGAAAACAGAACTAAAATAATATTCAACTACAGGAATGTGTGATTCTGTGGCTTGCAACAATCTAGTGGCTTCAAAATTGTTTCAACCCAACCACAGCTTAAATTTGATATCTGTTTTTCCAAATTAAAACTTGGAAAGGGAAACGTACAGCAAGACTAAGGCTAAACTTTCCAGCAGCCAATGTTGACAGTACCTATTTCTTTTATTGCAACTCAGTCTGTACCTTTCAAACTCAAACTGTACCAACTCGTTCAATAAATTTTCTGTTCATTTCTAGTTCTCCATTTTCTATTTAGTATTCTAGATTGAAATTTGTACATATAAAAGCTATTTTTTACTGCAAAAGAGAATGAAAAAAAGTAAAAACTATGGCAATCTATTTCCTAGAATTTAGCAGTAAAACATATATTACATTTACTGCAGAAAAAAACATGAATTGAAAAGGGAGAACATGAAAGAAACAAATCGTTCATCAGGCCTGCATATGAATTTTGGTTCTAAATACATGAAACGGTGGTCGGTCAATAGTTATAGGTCAAATTTTACCCACTTACATACAGTGATGAAGTTTCTCCCCAATGAGCATATGAAGAATTGATGAATCCCATAACTTAAGCCCATGTGTTAAAAGAAGACCTCAAGGAAACTACTCCCCACTAACAGCTACATATAAAATTCCAGTAATCAGCACAACCACAGCTCTCTCTCAAATCTATTGTCAAAATAAGCTCCTGGCGGTAAATATAAAATCAGTAGAGAAGATACAGCCAATTGCAATCAAAATAGAGGAAGAAACACAGGACATGAACCTGTACTTTCACTTCCATTGGATCCACAGTATAAACTGTTTAGTACCGGTCTCGGCGCCTGCACAAAGAGTGAAAACCCATGAGAATTGAAGGGGGAAATGGTACAAGTGAAAAGGAACAAACTGATTATGTACGATACTAACATGAAGAGCTGCTCATGCTCTCCATGTGGTATTTAAAAATTAATTAAGAGTGAATATAAATCTTGAATTTATAAGAAATCCAACCAAATATATGTACATATATGTATGTATATGCAACGGGTAAGGAATTCATGGATTAAGTAGGTAGAAAAGAGCATCCCAGGTCCTAAATATTCCCGGAAGCAAAGAGAACGGAATACAAAATAGTAGCTCTTTTAAAATGGAGCGGTTGTAACAGCCTAAGCTCACTGCTAGCAGATATTGTCTTCTTATTGGGCTTTCCCTTTCGAGTTTTCCCTCAAGGTTTTTAAAACACGTCTGCTAGGGAGAGATTTTCACACCCTTATAAAGAATGTTTCGTTCTCCTCCCCAACTGATGTGGGATCTCATAGTTCTTAAAAGACAAATACAGAGTACTTGCTACTTATGAATTCCTAGTAAAACTGATAAGAGGGAAGATAATACAAAATGTATATTAAAGAGGTCGAAAGATTCTTAGCTATTTGACCTTACAACATAGGCTATCAACTTGATAGATGTGATCAATATGATTTAACCCAAGGAGACTTGTAATCACTATGTTGTTATCCCAATTTTCTGATGTAGAATTCGTTACTCAAGACTGTTTAACTGCAAATCATGTGCATTAAATGTTTATGCAATATCATGGAGATATATTTTGCTCAACGTGTGAAATATGAACGATGGCCAAAGAAATAACACAAGATACATAGCACAGCAAGTTGATATAGTCATTGAACAGTACTTGTGACGATCATAGTCCCTTGAACGTTCATGGTCTGTTGACCGTGAGCGTGAACGGTGACGATTTCTAGAATCATAAGAGCAATCGGAGTCTCTAATGCGTTCCCGGTCATAACGATCCCGATCATTATACCTATCACGATCCCTGCTCCTACGGTCATTATACCTTCCACGGTCACGACTATCACCACGGTCATGGTCTCTACTAGGTTCTCTATCAGGTTCTGTACTACACTCCTTTGGTCTGAAAGAGAGCATCTAGGTAATGAACATACTACTATAAAAGGGAAAATTATTTAAAAAATCAGGTATAAGAACATTTACCGCTGATCATCATGTCGATCAACCTTGTGGCTTTTGTTTCTTTCTTCCTAACAAAGTGACAAGAAATACAACAGAAACCACACATCATGGTAGTTCAATGGCAAATCACATCACGTCAATAGCATAAGATATCCCTAACTAATAATCATCAGCAAGATATGCTTTTAATCTCAGGTTGTATACCTCTACGTTAATAAACACAACAGTAATACATCTTCAGGACACAAGCATGATATGGAAAAGGAAAAAAATAAATAAATGCACATGCCAAAACACCCTTGAATTACAAGCTGTTAGAATCATATTCTAATTAACCCCCCAAACTTGAAAATGATTAGACTTAAACCCTCCCATTGAGGAAAAGGAACAATAAAAGATTTAGGGGATTGAAAGACCCATTGAGATGTAATCCCCTCTTGGGTTTCATACCTCCCTTTGAGCCAAGAGCCTCAGGGTGTAAAGCTTTAAACTTATCATTTAGGTCTCATTTGGCTTGTTTAGTTGTAGCCCCTTATTATGGTAGTTTGGCTCCTTTTGAGGTTTTTCTTTTTGTATTTCCCTTGTAAGCTTGGTTTCTCATTGAACTTAATATATACATATATAATAAAAAATAAAAACAAAACTGCATTACGCCTACTAAGACACTAATGGCCAATTGAAAAATGCATAAACCATCCTGAACTTATTAAACCCTGAAGCCACAGAGGTTGTGGTACAATTAAATCCAAAACTTCAAGTTCAAGAATATTTAAAAACTACGAAATTGTTTTATATTCAATAATTGAAAATGTGAGGGTGTGTTTGTAAAACAATATAGATTAGGAAGATATGTGCAAATTTCCTCATAAAATATCAAATAATAATTCCACTGAGACTAACCAAGATGTATGCATACAAATAAAATCTTATGCATAGTTCCAATAAGATCGATAGCTGATCAAGGTACTCGAGAAAGAAAGCAGGCAAGAATATCGTTCTTATGCCTTTAAATGTATTCATTTCTCAACCAACTGCATGAGACACTTGCCTAACGTTATATTGTTTGACATCTAGAAATAGGAGAGTTTATTCATTTCTCAAGGTTATTTTTCTGTTGGTCAGTTTTATATAAATAGGAGAGTTTCCCTTCTACTTTGCAGCTATATTCTGATAAAGAGTCTCCATGAAATTGTTTCGTACGGGAAAAAATACATTTCTCAAAGACTAGTTCTCTTTCAATTGGCTCTAGGGTTTTAAATTTTCTGCGTTTATCACAGGCTAAGCCACTACCAGCTTAAAAAAAAAGCACAAAAATGGACACGCAGCATGTCGTACATGACACAAATATGACAACACATCAATTTTTTTAAAAGTAGGATGCAGACACTCGGGGGACACGTTATTTTTTTAAAATAAAAATATATGTATGTGTGTATAGCTTGACATATTATCGGCTTACCAAAATACATTTCCAATCTTTAAACAATAAAGTTTAAAAAAATTTTAAAAATAGAAAAAATCTATACAATTCTTTAAAAAGAAGAGATGGTAATCATCAACAATATCCTGTCTACCACAAATTTTAATATTAATTTATAACTAATATACATTTTATCTTATAAAAAAAACTAATATACATTTAAAAAAGAACTAAAATCTTAAATTGTGAAATATTTTTTTTAAGAATGAAAACAGTTCAAATTTGAAATATTAACAGAATTATTTAATAATTAACAAAACACATACCTTTCGCTGTTGCATGGTTGTCATTGGCCATACTTAGTTTTCTCCAACAATACAAACAAACTGTTCCATTTATTGGAAAGAGTACCGTCCCTTCTTCTACCCTTTCTTCTTCCTTATTTCTCATCCCAGGAGGCGAGACAACGTGGGTTTTCTTCTTCACCTTCTTCTATCCTTTCTTCTTTCTTATTTAAGAGACGGTGTGGGTTTGTACTTTCCCTTCTTCTAACCTTCTTTCTTATTTTCTCTTCTCAGAATGTGACGCCATGGGTTTCAGAGATTTTTTAAAAAAATACTTTTTCATGGTTTCAAACATGTCGGTGCGTGTCCGAAAAAATGGACACTTCAACAAGCATGTCCGACACCGACACTTCATTACTTGTGGTTTGGGCACTCCACCAATGCCATTCAAGAAATAGACACCAGGGGAATTAATCATATCAAGTGAACCGTAAAATATGATCTAACATAAATTGATCAGTTTTCCTGTCATCTCTAATTTTAGCCCCACATCACATTATTATTTGCCCACGTCCGTTGTACTATGATATTGTCAAATCAGAGAACATGAAGAGCCATCTAAATTTCCTCGTGTCACAAAAGAAAAACCCATTTGTCTCTTAAGGAAAGAAAAACTCACAGATAAAGTATAACTCAGAATCTCTATGGTAGAATTTGTACATATAGCAGCACCTGAACCCATTCACAGTACCAACTTAAATACACAACTCCAAAGACATTTGATGACAATACATAACACATCCAAAACTTGAGTAACTAACCATTAACACATCTTCCAGTCTAGTGGCTAAAATATAATCAATCTTTTTTTTCCTTTTCCCCCCGCAAGATGATGTATATATAACCAAAAATGGGTAATAACATGCACAGGAATAACATTATCTAACCTGAAGCTCTGCTAACTTTTCACGTATTTGTATGTAGCCAAGATGAAGTTTTCCTCCAAAATGATCTGCCAAACGACGATCACTGAAAGAAAAAGAAATTAAAATGGTCTAACACTCAAAACAAAAATTCATGAATTTACCTTCATTCTGAAAAATACAAAAACATGTAATGCATGGTTCCCAATAACATTCTAAGGAACAATAGCATGATTCACAAATAAAAACAGAATAACGCACAGTCTTTAGCTGGAAAAGTTATCCTCGTAAAACTGGGCCCAAAAGCCTGCTGGGGAAAAGGAGGTATAATTGTCTGGTCAAAACTGAGCACTAGGAAACCCCAAAGACTAACTTTACATTTTCCTGAGAAAAGCTTAGATTACTAAAAGAACATGGATAATTTGTAAGGTCAAATTTACCTGTCATAAACACTTAGAAAAGCCCCACAGATGTCACACACACGCAGCTTTTGATCCGTCTGGGTTAATTCAAAACAAGTAAGATTACACAACACAAGATACAAATAAATTTGTATAATTTATACTTGAAAATAAACTCAGAAGTCACAGTATAACGCTCATATACATTCCAAAATTATGAGAAACTTAGAAATTCCTCCCTTCCACTATTATGGAATTCTAATCAGCGTTCGTTGGAGGGCATCAAATCCTCGACGCTTCCTTGGCAAATGAGTTTTAATGATGAATGGTTTCGAAAGAAGAGGGGGTTGTAGTCAAACTTGAAATGGCATTTGACAAGGTCAATTGGGATTTTTTTTTTTTTTTTTTTTTTTTTTGGAGAAAACATTGATCGCATAGGGTTTCGGCACCACGTGGATTAAATGGATCGAGGGCTGTATCTCATTGAAAAAAATTCTATTATTATCCATGGAAAGCCTCAGGGTAAAATTTTTTCTTTGAGAGGTATTAGGTAAGATGACCCGTGATCCCCTTTTCTTTTTGATATTGTGGTGGAGTGGGACTGTTTTAGAAGGCTTATGATCGTCTGAAGAGAGTGTGGTTTAATTAGGCTTCCAAGTGGGGAAGGGTCCTTTTTCGATTAATCACCTTCAATTTGCAAACAACACAATTCCTTTTTCATCTAATAAGTTGGGGGCTCTCGAAAATTTGTTTGATGTTGTCCTTGAGTTTGAAAAAGATTCGTTAACCTAAGTTGCCAAAAATCAGAGGTTATCAGGATGAATTTGGAGCCTTCTATGCTTGAACCTGTTGCTCAGACGTTTGGTTGCAAGGTTGGAAAGTGCCCAAACACTTATTTGGGTCTCCCCCCAAATGGTCCTCATCGATCCATTTCTTTTTGGTCCCGCGTTGTTGAAAAAATTGGAAGAAAAAAAAAAAAAAGAAGCTATTGTCGTGGACCTAATCCTATATTGCAAAGGGGGTAAACTTTCTCTCCTCTGAGCTACACTATCAAATCCCTATCCACTACTTATCCCTTTTCCTGTTGCCAGATAAAGCAGATCAATCCATAGAGAAACTCTTTAGGAACTTTCTTGGAGGGGTGACAAGGATGCCTCTATCCTCCAAATTGTATATTGGGAAACTGTCGTCCTTCCCTTGGACCAAGGAGGTCTAGACATACACAATTTAAAGGATAGAAATCAGGCTCTCCTTGCCAAATGAATTAGGCGGCATAACAGCGGAAAACTGCTTTTTTGAGAAACTTATTGATGCAAAATATGGATCCTCAGTTCTAAACACTTACACTTGAAGATCCTCTTTGAATTCTCCCAAGAGACCATGGAGATTCATCTTGAAACAGCAGGGTTTGGTGACTGATCGGATCATAATTGTTTTAGGGAATGGGGCCTCTACCGTTCTTGGAAGGGTCACTCCTTTTTTGCTTAACTTCACACAAAGATGCAGCTTTGGATGATATGTGGTACGCTGATCTTTGTTTTTGGGATTTAAAGCTTCGTAGAAATCTTAAGCATGGGGAAATTCTGGACGGGATGCAATTGGATGCCCTTCTTCAACCTTTGCATCTTACATCACAGAGGACAAACGGGTGTGGGTAGCTAAAAATAATTGTGCTTTCTCCGCTGTGTGAATAGGGTGACCAACCACTTATGGCCACTTTGAGGAGTGATTGCAGAAAATAGGCTTAGTGGAAAAATTACACGCTGTGTTTCGGGTAATTAACCACTAAGGTCTCTCAATTTCGTTTGATTAGTCATATGATGATTTATGTATTTGACCCTGATAGGGGAGTTCCTTACTGAGTATTTTAATGCTCACCTTGTTTTTAAAAGGTTTTTCAGGCAAGACCGCGGCACGGAAGTGACGAACAGGGTGGAGAAGTCAGTCATGTGGCAACTCGAAAATTTTATGTTTTCACTGATAGAACGTTTCCGCATTTAGTTTTTCATTGATTGCATTTAGTTTTTCATTGATTTAAATTGTGTTTGATGACTCCTAGTTTGTGGGAACTAGGGAGTTGAACTGATGTTAGCTTTTGTTGTAAGTTTTTATGTTGATGAACTATTTATTTAAATTGCATGTCTTTTAGATTTTTATTAAAGGGTACCCGCACATGATTTTATAAAATTATTTTTAGCATCTTTTTCATTTATTTTGAACTGTAAAATCGTATTTTAATGGCTCCTTATATGTATAAAAAGTCGGGTCGTTACAAATAGTTCGACCATTGTACGCATAAATAGACTTTTCTTTTGCATATTTCATATTTTTAATACTAAATTAGCTTTTCAGTGGAAAAGAAAGGTCATATTTAGCCAAAGAGATTAGTAGGATTCATGCAAAAAAGATGACTCACAATTCGCACATCAGCAGCTGTATATTTGGATGAATCCACTACTGGCTCCTGCCTAGCAGGCAACTGTAAATGAACAACAAAATAACCACCATAAATAACAGGATATGTTAGAAATACAATTAAAAATATGAATTTTAAAAAAATACATCCTTATAAGTAGAAAACATAGGTTTACACTCCCACTACTAGGAACCAGAGACAAACCTTCTTAAGTGCTTCAGCTTCCTCTAGTGCTTTTTGAGCCTCGTCAATCATACCTTGCTCACCTGAAGGAGAGAACAATATGAATTATCACCCCTAATCAGAAGAACTACAAAATAATGAACTTCCAATCCCCATGCAATAGAAACAAACTGAAAAAACATGATAAGATAAATAAAACCCAATAAAAACAATTAATGGCATACTTTACTCGGAAAGTAAATTCACAATATAACCAGATGTTTTTTTTAACAAGACTTACCGAGTTCCTCAGCCTTTTTCAACTTCTCATTTATCATCTCCTGTGTATGAGGATCAGGAGCTACAACAGGTAGAGGAGCCATAGGTGGTGGGTTTGGCAGAGGTTGAGGTAAAGATGCCCTATCTTTGTTGAAAGCATCTAAAAGAAGCATGGACTGTTAAAAAGAACACATTTAAATGTTAGATAACTCACATTGAATGTTAACAAAACAAAAAATAAATAAATAAAAATAACTATGGAACACATGCTATGGTTAAAATTATAAACATAGATACGAAAAGGTTCAACTATTTTTATCCAAAAATATAGTATGATGTACCTGTTTGTCAGCTCTTTTAGTCCTCAATTCATCTATAACCTCCAAAACTCGAATTTTAAGATCTGTTTTGCCCTCAAGATCTGCAATAATTGACACCTCAACTTCTCAATAAGACTTGCAAAAAAGTAAGGACATAAAACTAGAAGCAATCAATTAAATTAAAAACAACTTTAGAATCTCTAGTACCTAATAAAGACACCTAGAAAGTTGAAAGGAAAGGAGAAAGAAATTTCAGGAGACATTTTATAAGTTTTGCATGAGTGCATGCAGCAACATATTTTGAATTGATGTAACAAAAACAGACAATATCCTCAAACATAAATTAACTCATAAACTGTTAGGTATTGGAGATTTTTTCTTTACATATATTAAGCAAAATGGGTTAAGAACATCCACAATTCTATTAGCCAATTCAAGAGGGTCGGCCACCTCGTCACACACTAGTTTTTTCTAAAATAACCGGTACCTTACCCACTATCCCATTTACTGCATGTAAGGAACATTCACTACTAACAAACTCAGTCACTCAATTTCCCATTTTACCCCTCCTAGAAAACATATTTAAAATAAGTGCTTAAAATTACCACCAAGGTCCAAAGAAACCTTATTATCTTTTCAAGTTGCTTTGTTAATGGCGCTGCTAGGTCTCCATAATTTTCCATGAATTGTTGAAAGTAACCCATAAGACCCAAAAGCCTTAGAATTCCTGAGTATGTAGAAATGGTCCAATATTGATCACTCCCATTTTTCCAAATCAGCTTCCACTCTAGACAAGACCCAGTGGCCCAAATAATTGATGCGACCATAAGCAAAGCAAGACATCTTAAAACTAATTAAAAAAAAAATTGATTGTGCTTCATAACTGCTGGAGATGTTTCAAATGGGTTGCAAATCTAGACTATAGACCAAAATATCATTGAAACATAAACCAGCACTACAAAAGTCATTGATGGTCAGTCTTTTCCTTCAGTTTGTCCAATATTGAAAGTCAAAAGAGCATAGGAGAGCATTGCAGATGTCTAAGACGGATACGATACTTTCTAACACTAGAAAACCATTGGAAGACACCAGAACTAGAGCATGTCGCAACAAAAATTTGTAAATAAGAGTGAAACACCTAATTCATTTGCATCTAGAAGGTCATCAGCACATTGATAAGGCCAAAAAGTATGACAAAGAACTCATAGTTTCCCTCATGAGTTCGGAAAGTCGTCTTGTGAACATCTTCTAGGACTCTTATAATGGTATCCTAACTTCAAGTCAAGCTAAGAGAGAGGATCCATGCAATTCATCCAATTTTATGAAAATAGAAATTTATTTAGGATCATTGCCGCATTTAGAGCTTAGTAATCGGCATGGTATCTACAAACACTCAAATTTCTATAGGAAAATGTACAATTAAGGACGCATATTTCATTGATGAATTCCTAAATCTCAAATCTCTATACGCAGGTATACAAATAAGGACGCATATTGATGGCCCCACCCTAATTACAAAAAAAGACTCCAATAAAAAATAATGGAACAAAAAAAAAAGTTTGATTAACGGACACCATAACGAAGAGTTAAATCGCACCAACTCCCGAGGCTCATCTCCCGACTCTCATGCCCTCTAAAAATCCTATCATTCCTCTCTACCTGAACATTCTAAAAAACAACAAAAAAAATAATAATAATAAAAAAAACTTTTCACGAAAAGGAAGGTTCAAAAGCACCACCTCAATCATAGAGGAGAAGTCCTTGTTATGAGCCAAAACAAAATCAAATGTCCTTGAAAAATGAAAGACATTCTTCTTATGTGTTCACTTCACATGCCTTTAGAGCTTCTTCAAAAAAAATATATATATATTAAGTTTCTAACCCTAAACGCAAAGGTTTCTGCATTAGGGATTTCTTCTCTCTTTTTTGTCTTCTTTTTTATACATATTTTTATAGCTCGTGGAAGAATTAGTTACAATAGAATTTCTGAAGTTAGCACTACCTCTTTTGTGAATTTCATTTATCAATAAACAACTCACCCTCACTGCAGCCTACATTGTTGATAAGCTCTCTCTCTCTCTTGGTGTTCTTTCTTATTCCATTAGCACTCTCTCTTTCAGTCTCTCTTTTTTCTCTAATTTTCTGTAAGCTCTCTCTGTCTCTCTCGGTCCCTCTTTCTGTCTCTCTCTTCCCCAGTTGTGATTATTGTTGGATTGTTTCTTTTTTTCTTTTTTCTTTTTTTCTTTTTTTGTAGTATTGACTCTATTTTGAAAGAATAATATTTGAATGTTCTTTATCTTGTATATACTTTTCTTAGTCGAAGTTCATTTCTTTCCATGGATGTTTTATATAATTATATTCCTATGTATTTGTTATACATAGTGCACCTTGTAAAAAAGGGGTTTTTCTGTGCCTTGATCCGAATGCATACAAAAAAGATTAAAAGAAATAGGCACTCTTTTGCAGATGTTTTTCTACATGTTCAAGCATGTCTGTGCACAGCACATCAGATATGAACATTTGGCTACAAACAAAATGTTTGTGCTTACTAGCATTGACCTATATCTCTATAGATAGAAAGGTGAAAAGATGTATACAATCCTAAAACTCAAACACACCTCTCAAGGTATTCTTACATGCAGTTCTAAATGAAAAGGAATAACATAATTCACCACTTGTAATAAGGAGAGAGAATTATAAAAAGATTGGGATCATCGACATTTTGACACAACTCTTATTATTTCCAACAAAAAAAAGGGTAAGCAAACCATGATATGGAAAGAGAACGAATAGGTCTTGGTATTTAAGAAAAACTAGATAAAGAAACCATCCAACACTTCCACCAATTAAAATGCAAATACCATATTGGTCGGCTTCTTTCAACTTCTCTTTAATTTGCTTTGATAACTCAAGTACCTCAGGTATCTGTAAGAACAATCAATTAAATAAATAAATAAAAATATGTGTATCATCATAAAATAATTATATCTTCACTATATGCCCTAACAAGTACCTGGGTGACTTCAGTGACAGAAATTGCAATAGCTGCCTTTGCATCTTCTTCCTCAAGTCGCTTCAAGGCTCTAGCAATTTTCCTATCACACTCAATAATGAGACGATCTATAACATCTTCCAAGTCTCGGTCGTAGCTATGAATTCCTTTAGTCTTTGCTTCTTCATATCTAGAAAGAGTTAAAAGCACATTTGTGGAACAAATGAAGTACAATTGAAATCTTCTAATTCTACCTAATTTCATTTACCATTAATGTAATTTGGAACCCCTTAAACTAATTTAGATTTAGATAGGTAAAAATATATACATCTTCAGCAATGGTTTTTCAGATATTTCTTAAAAACAAAGTGGCCAATGTATATTCACAACTACAAAAATTATTTGAACTCATAACTTCTTACCACTCTAAGAGGACTATAAAATTCACTCTTTCTAGTTGAATGTTAGGCAATGAATCATTATTCTTATGTTTTCCCAACAAACTGCCAAAACAAAAAATTTACAGCCTAACACAATTATTATTTTTTTTTTTTTTCTTCTAGAAACTTGAGGTATAAATTAAAGCAATAAAAATGGGGGGAAACAGCCTAAGGGCAAGGGAAAGAGAGAACCCCCTCCCAAGAGAGCTTCAAGAGGGAGGATAACAACAAAATACATCATTGTAGCTATGCACCACCAAGAAACATTTAGCTTGCTTTATAAGGTACACAGTACGACAAGTACTATATGCAATGGAAGGAAACGTAAGGTTTAAAAGATTCAACTTAGTCAATATATCCATGAATTGTATCAGTCAATTGAAATAAGATAATAAACACAAATATCCCCACATGAAGGAGAAGTAATATTAGTTTGAAAGTAGAAATGAACTTGTGAAGTAGCATCAATGGAAAATTATAAATATTTATAAAAAAAATAAAATACAATATAGAATTGACTGAATGGAATAGGTCTCCTTTCAGAAACTCTTTAATCCACCAGCGCACAATAAAAGTTCCAGTTCGAAGCCAAATTATGATAGCATATTAACTAACTCCATAGCTCTAGCACGATAGTAAGTCAGCATAAAAGAAATATGACGGAGTAATACCAGCAATGATATTAAAAACAAACACAGTGGCCTGTAACTTTATCAAGGATACTCTTTCCTAAGCTGCAAGGAGTGGATTTTCGGACATGGACCCATATCCATTTTCTGAAACGGAATATGAATTTAGTTAAAATATTGTAAAATTAAATTGATCTGTTAACAAAAAGGAAAAACACAAATCGTTGATAGCAGAAACCAATTTCCTACAACAATAAAACAAATTATCTTCAGCATTTTTTCCTTCCACTTTTCCATTTCCAGATGGTTGATCACCCAGATTTTTGCTAACAGCTAAACCAACAAAAACTCGAGAACCAGCAAAGAAAAGCACAGTAACATGAAAGAGTCGGTAAACAAAATAGGAGGTAGGAAATAGAGGAAAGATTGAATTGATCTAACCGTGAGTTGGAAGAGCTCATGGGGACAAAGGCCAACTAAGAACATGCGGCACACATCGCGGTCGTAGTACTTGCGGCTAACTTCCTGCACGTCGCCATTTCGATTCGCCCCCATTAGCTGGTCCAGTTGCTTTCTAAAAGCATCCATGGCTATCTCTCCGTAGCTCTCTTTTTCTCTCTCTCTCTCTCTCTCTAGGAAACCTTCAAAACAAAGGGTGTCTCGGCTCTAGAGCGAGGATGTCGGAGTCAAATACAAAATTAGGGCTGGATTTGATTTGGGGCTTCCGGTTCAAATCTTTTTCAGTTATTTGGGTGGAAGTGGATTGCCAAACTATCTTTTCCCGCCATAGAGGACGATACAAGTAATTACGTAAGTTGATAATTATTATTAATTGGTTCTTTATTATGTTAAATTATTAAAATAATATATTTAATTTATTTACTACTTCATTTTAATATTTTTTCTCAAATAAATAAATTTAATAATTTAACTAGTATGATACTCAAATGGATAAATTAATTATACCATTTTAGACAATTAAATATAGATAAAATTAACATTTATAACCAATGAAATATTTTTCTCAGTTCACCAAATGTCTTAACTGGTTTTTTTGCTAGAGAAGATACATGCAAATCGGAGAAAATAAGAAACGAATTATCTTGCTGTTACAACTTGAAGAAGATGATGAAAACAAACACTAACTTCAAGAGTTTTATTGGAATTTGGCGGAGGAATGTGGGCACAAGAGAAGGACACCATAGTAAAATTTAAAAAATAAAGTGTACCCATGTGGGGAGCGACGTTAGGTGCCCGTCAACCGTGTGCTCAAGGTGGATTCAGGGGGTATGAGATTGTTAGGAGGCCCATGTCCACGCGCAACACATGTTTGAGTGTACTCGTGTTATGTTGAGAGGTCCATGTCCATTTTTCACATGTAATACATGGCCTACTAAGTGTACCCATGTGGCCCCTCACCCCTCCGAGGGCGGGTTTGTGAAGCACGAGTTCTGTTGGAAGGCCCATGTCCATTTTCACATGCAATATATGAGCTATTGAGTGTACCCATGTGGTTTGTTGCCCCTCTTAAAGTGAGTTTTACTAAGAACGAGCTCTGTTGGGAGACCCATGTCCATTTCCACATGTAACACATGACACAAAATCATGATCAAGAGACACAACCCTATTGAGACCAATCTAAGTTACCTCATTAGTACTAAATCGTAAACCTACTAATCTAGGTAATTATCATGACATCCCCATCAATAAAGGTGAAGTATGCGTCTCATGGTGTATTGGAATGGATAGGAGAGTAGCCTCGAATCTTGTGATTCATATCACATTAACTCTAGGCGAGGTAAGGTAAACTTGAGTCTTTGTTCATGGTGTGGTAGTTAGCTCGATCTCTTAAGAATAACTTAATGATTTTGAACATTCATTATGGTTCTAGTCCTTCTTGATTTAGCTATAAAAGATTCAATTCTAAGATCATGCATCACGTTAAAAGAGTACCTATACTTTAAATACATGTTTATCATGAAAACATGCAACTATATGCCTTACAGATAGAGGTTTATATAATCATGATTTAATGTGAGATTATGGGGTGACGGAGGGATCGTACCATTCGAACCTTTTTTTTCATATTTTTTTTGGAGGTCTGGAGAAAGCTCCAATCAATAGGATTTTTTTAATTCTCCCTTCCCGAAAGCGAAAGGAAGAACGTGAAATTCTTTTTCCTTTCTTCCGCAGGGACTAGGAGATTTGAAAAAAGATCTTAGAGTATCTAGGGTTGGGCCAGGAGGGTTTCTTAACACTTTCTTTTTTTCTTCTCATCGGAGTTATTTCACAAAGACTTGTCATGGTAAGGAAGAAGGGGGGTACGAGCACACTTGGAGAGCGCAGTACAACGGAGAGTTGTATGCTGCGTTCGGAAAGGATGAATCGCTCCCGGGGTTCCCTTAACCAAGCCACTGCCTATGAGTGGTTGACTCATTCTTCAACAGGCACGCGGTCAGAGTCCTAGTCTCCTCCCACTGCTTGGAAGCTTACGGTTTCATATTCTATTTCACTCCTCGATGGGGGTTCTTTTCACCCTTCCCTCACGGTACTACTTCACTATCGGTCACCCAAGAGTATTTAGCCTTGCAAGGTGGTCCTTGCTGATTCACACGGGATTCCACGTGCCCCATGCTACTCGGGTCAGAGCATAAGCTAGTGATACTTTCGGCTACTGGACTCTCGCCATCTAGGGTGAAGCACTCCACCGCTTCACCTAGCAGCACGACGCTTGTATTACTCTCCCACAACCTCGTTTTCACAGTTTAGGCTGCTCCCATTTCGCTCGCTGCTACTACGGGAATCACTTTTGCTTCTCTCTTCCTCTAGCTACTAAGATGTTTCAGTTCGCCAGGTTATCTCTTACCTGCTCATGGATTCAGCAGCAGTTTGAAAGGTTGATCTATTTAGGAATCTCCAGATCTACGCTTATTTTCAACTCCCCGAAGCATTTCATCGCTTACTACGCCCTTCCTCGTCTCTGGGTGCCTAGTTTACATATCCACCCAGTCTATCATCATTTTTGGAAATAATACAAAAAAAGATATCTTTGGTCACCACATAACAACTTTTTTCTAATGAATTTGATAAACCTTGGAATTATGAACAAAAATAAATTTAAACAAAAAATTGGTAAATAGAATTGAAGTTCTGGATAAGGGACCCCCAGCTAGAGTAGGGGATGTACTGGAAAAAAGGACTCAATTATGTAATGATGAAACTGAAAACGACTATTTACCAAAAACATATGATCCTTTGTTGAGCGGACCTTACCGCAGACGAATCGATTTTTTTTCATTCTCAATGATAAATGAAACTTCTAGAAAAAATGATAGTGAGAACGTTTGGACAAATAAGATTCATACTATCTTTCTTAATACTAATTACCCACAAATTGAAGATAAAATTGAGTCAGAAGATCGAATCAAATATTTAAAATTTTTATTGGATGCAATTATAACTCCTGACAATGATAAAGCAAGTCCTCAAAACTCGATTGGACTAAGAGAAATCTATAAAGAAGTTCCTCGATGGTCATACAAATTAATCGACGAGTTAGAACGCCCGGAGAAAGAACAAGAAGACGAAGACGAAAAAGACAAAGACGAAGAAGCCGAAGAAGAGGAAGAAGACAAAAAAAAGAGGTGTCAAATCATCAAATTTGTTCAAGAAAAGCCAAACGTGTCATAATTTTTTTACCCGACAATGAATGTGACCAAATTTTATGGTCTAAGTTTTTTAAGGACTTGGAGGCCAAAAATAAGTTTTGTAGTTCCACAAATTTTGGTTGGAAAACTTTTATCAACCAAGAGATAAAGTTAGAATTAGATTAACTAAGATCAAAGATTTAGAAATAAGAACTAAGATCAAAGATTTAGAAATAAGATTTGGAAACCATGTTCTAAACTGAATCACTCCACAAGAATTGATTGAAACTTAGAAACGACAAAGATGATGCTCGAATTTCTAAAGGGAAAGTCTCAACTTGAGAGATCAATTTCATTGATCACCAATCTCACTTTTGCATAATAATTTAATTTGTGGGTATTTATAGTTTCCCCATAAATGAAATTTTCAATTCTTCAAATGCCCACTAGAAGTTAATGGTTATGATTTAATACCGATCCCCTTAAATGTACGAAGTCAATTTGACAAATAACTTCCACCCTTTCGCCCATTACAAGAATTATGAAATTAAAAATAATAAATAAAGTTTTCTAAAAACTCATGAAATGATGATTAAACTTCATCCGCTACTTCAACCATGCAAATACTCACTTCTGAAGCTCTAAATGATCCTTCCTCAATCGAATCATCTTGCAACACATTAAATGATGGTTGAATCGAGTCTAGATAAAAAATGAAGGCATGTTGAATCTTATTAACCTTTTAACTATGTGGTTGGAACATTTGTAACACTGTTATCCTTGTGACATGGGCCAACTAGTGGTTTTCTACCATCAATTTCTTCTTCAAAACTTGCATAGGGTGTTGCAAGGAAGATGTAGTAGAGACTTTGTGAGCTCTTATGGGCTATAGATGAAGAACTTCATTAGTAGAGACTTTGTGAGACCATAAATATTTTATCTCGGGAGTTTCTCGTCTTCGCTCATTTATGTCTTACTTTAATATTTTAAAAATTATAGGGCTTTTTATATAATTTATGAGAAAAATTGAACTATAATTATACATTTATATGAAAATGAAATGAAAAATACTAGAAAATGAAATGAAAAATTAGTATTGTTAGGTCCCACCGAGATTTGAACTCGGGTTATTGGATTCAAAGTCCAATGTCCTAACCACTAGACTATGAGACCATAAATATAAACTCAACTATGATACTCTTTATTTCTTATCTATATATATTTTTATTTTACTCGAGTCTTTTGTGTAATATTATAATGGTAAAACGACATAAGATCGTACCAGTGATCTGATATCGACATAAGATCGTACCAGTGATCTGATATCGACATAAGATCGTACCAGTGATCTGATATCGACATAAGATCGTACCAGTGATCTGATATCGACATAAGATCGTACCAGTGATCTGATATCGACATAAGATCGTACCAGTGATCTGATATCGACATAAGATCGTACCAGTGATCTGATATCGACATAAGATCGTACCAGTGATCTGATATCGACATAAGATCGTACCAGTGATCTGATATCGACATAAGATCGTACCAGTGATCTGATATCGACATAAGATCGTACCAGTGATCTGATATCGACATAAGATCGTACCAGTGATCTGATATCGACATAAGATCGTACCAGTGATCTGATATCGACATAAGATCGTACCAGTGATCTGATATCGACATAAGATCGTACCAGTGATCTGATATCGACATAAGATCGTACCAGTGATCTGATATCGACATAAGATCGTACCAGTGATCTGATATCGACATAAGATCGTACCAGTGATCTGATATCGACATAAGATCGTACCAGTGATCTGATATCGACATAAGATCGTACCAGTGATCTGATATCGACATAAGATCGTACCAGTGATCTGATATCGACATAAGATCGTACCAGTGATCTGATATCGACATAAGATCGTACCAGTGATCTGATATCGACATAAGATCGTACCAGTGATCTGATATCGACATAAGATCGTACCAGTGATCTGATATCGACATAAGATCGTACCAGTGATCTGATATCGACATAAGATCGTACCAGTGATCTGATATCGACATAAGATCGTACCAATGATCTGATATACAAGAACTAAAACATAACAATAGCAACTAAATCTTTTGCAACATTTCCTCCCTTAAACTGATGACGCAGTCTTTAAATCAAACTTCAGGATCTTGATAGACACCAAGCAACATGTGTAACTTCTCAAACACAACTCGAATCAAAGGTTTTGTCATGATATTTGTTCTACCATCTCTTCAACATATGCCATGAGAAGCAGCGGTTCAGAAGTTTCAGCAAAATAAACTTGTGATTCATTTCCCTTATTCTTCTTGAGACATTCATACAGAAAATGACCAAGGCCATGACAAAAAAAAAACACTCAACAAGACTTTTGTTAAAACCTGGTCTCCCACATCCTCGTCCTCTACCTCGAAATGTGCCACCTCCTCCATGATTTGTTCTCCCTGTACTGCGATCAAGAGAGATCTTCAATGTCTTCTCTTCCACAGTATGTCTTTGCATACGTTGTTCATGAACCAGTAGACTACTCCGCAATTCATCAATGGTCATGATGTCCAAATCGTTGGATTCTTCAATGGAGCAAGCCACGTAATCAAACTTTGAAGTCATGGAGCGCATGATTTTCTCAACAATGCTAACATCACTCATCTTTTCGACATGGAAACACATTTTATTAGTAATGGTGAGAGTACGAGAAAAGAAATCAGAAACAGTCTCACCTTCCTTCATATGAGAGTCTCAAAGTCCTTGCGTAAAGGAGGTAGTTGTGCTCGTTTCACCTTTGTATTTCCTTGAAATTTTTTCTCATTGAATCTCAAATTACTTTTGAAATTTCTTTATCCAAAATAGTCTCTAGAATTGAGCGATCGATGGCCTGGAAAAGGTAGTTCTTAGCTCTAAAGTCTTCCAATTTCTGATATGCTACCTCCTTCTTCTATTCACCTAAGTAATCAGCATCATTTGCTAGAGCAGAAATCCCAGACTCAACTACTTGCCAATATTCTTTAGAGCGAAGAAAGTTCTCCATTAACATGCTCCAATGATCGTAGTGACCAACAAATTTTGGTATTGCTGGTTGAACAAAGTTGCGTTCAGTAGTCATCTTTAACCGTCCTTGAACGAGATAAGTAGTCATCTTTAACCGTCCTTGAACGAGATAAGTAGTCATCTTTAACCGTCCTTGAACGAGACAAGGCTCTGATACCAAATGATAAATTTAATGAAGATAAGTTTACAGAAAGAAAATTAAGTGCTTTATTAGGTAAAAATGACGGAAAGAAAATTAAGTGCTAGGTGAAAAATGACTATATTTATAGCCCGTACAATGTTTTACCGAAATAAAAATAAAATCCTAACAGAAAGTAGAATATCATGCAAAACAAAAAATTTGGCATAAGATCACAACAGTGATTTGATATTAGCATAAAATCGTATCAATAATCTGATATTATGGAACTAAAACATAAACATACCAACTAAATCTTTTGCAACATGGCTACAGTTTAGGATATAGAAACGGTCTTAATCAACCTTGGATACTAGGGTCTGCAAATATGTTAGCAGATGACCTTTGCTCTGCCACTACAAAAGGAGTTAGTAAATGCAATGTTGTGACGGTTGGGAGCAACTACCAAATTTTAGCTATCAAAAGGAGATCTGTGCAAGTTCTTCTCATAACCTCAACAGTAGTAATATAAAACTCTCACATGTGCCATGTGATTAAAAGTTTTGACCAAGTTTAAAGGTGGCCATTTGGAGTTTACTAAACTCATGAATTTGTTGATGGTCAATTGTTCTTTGCAAATTTTTGTTTTTAGTTACAACGTATATTGGAACTTTGTAACTATTTTTTGTCAATCAACAATTAAAACAATAATAAAGCATTTGCACCATTAATATCATTCATCTTCTATAGTCTCTTTTCAATATCTTTTTTCCAACAAATTTGGTATCATAATCAAGTTTTTGTCAACACGAGAGTGATTATTTACTTATGGTACGAAAATGGCAGTAGCTGGTTTTTCTTTTTTTTGCACCGCTCATACCAATTTCTAATGGGAAGAAAAGTGGTGGAACAGTAAGATGAAGACCTTTCTTAGATCGCAAGAGTTGGCACTTGGTAGAGTATGAGTTTGTTGAAGTATTAGAACCAGCACAATAGAAGAAACAGAAAGATTAAGAGAAACTAAGAAAAAGGATGTCAAGATTTTGTTCATTATTTACCCACCAATTCATGAAACTATTTTTTCACGAATTGGAGCAGCAACCACAATAAAGCAAGCATGGTTAATTCTGCATAATAAGTTTCAAGGAGATTCAAAGGTTATAACTGTGAAATTGTTAACACTAAGTCGTGATTTTGAAACTTTGCTAATGACAAATAGTGAATCAATTGCTGATTTTTGTCCAGAGCAATGACAATAGTCAGTCAGAGTGCCTGTGGAGAAAATTTTAGATTAAACAATTGTTGCAAAGTGTTGAGAAGCTTAAATCCAAAGTTTGACTAGGTGGTGGCTGCTATAGAAGAAGCTTAAGATCTATCAATACTCTCATAAACGAATGGGCTCGCTTTAGGCTCATGAGTCAAGAATCATTAGATCAATAGATCGCAACAACCATTGTAGTTGTGGTAACATGGGTAGAGGGAGAAAAGATGGACAAAGAAAGTTTAATTATCAAAGTAACGTAATGAATGTCATTCAATGTGATCATTGCAGAAGATATGGACATATAAAAGCTGATTATTGGTATAAAAAGCAACAAATGAATTTTGTTGCAGAAAATGAAGAAGAAGAAAAGAAAGATTTTTTAAGACTTGTATTGATATTAACCCAAAAAAAAAAAGTGATTTATTGTTTGTTTATAGCTGATACTCGAATCATGGTGAGGTAAAACTGTTAGATAGTGTTTAATTTATTCCTGCTTTAGGATACAATTTATTTCTGTTGACAATTGATGACTAGAAGACATTCCGTTCTATTTGATAACAACACATGTGTCATTACAAATAAGAAATTAGGTCATAAAGTTCAAATTGTTATGACTTCGAATAAGATGTTTCCATTGGATGTTTCTAACATGGAGGATTTTGCTCTTACTGTTAGCACAAAAGATGACTCGACGTTATGACATTTGGGATATGAGCGTTTTCATATGAAGGGCCTAAAATACTAAAGATAAAGAAAGGTATGGTTTTTGGATTAACAAGAATTGATTCAATTAGTTTATGGGAAGAATGCATTTATGGAAAACGAACAAAAAAAAAGTTTCTTTCATATTAGAGTTTCAATTGTCTAGACCTTATTCACGTTGATTTATGTGGGTCAATGCAAACTAAATCCTTGGTTCGGAGTATATAATTTTTATTATTTATTGATGACTATATTTGCATGAGTTGATTTGAAGTACCACAATTTTAAAGGTATGGTGGAGAAACAAAGTGGCAGACACATTAATGTATTAATGTTCTTCGTATAGAATGAGATGGCGAGTTCGTATCTAAAGAATACAATATGCTTATTGAAGAAAAAAACATCCAAAACAAAATGGAATCGTTGGAGTAAAAAATTGAACTATTGTGGAGATGACAAGATGTTAAAAGCAATAAGACTTTCAAACCAATTTTGGGTAGAAGCGGTAAAAACATCTATCTATCTGTTAAATCTCTCACCAACAAAGGTTGTCATGATTCAAACTTCTTATGAAGCATCGCATGGAAGGGAACCCTCTGTAAGTCATTTACGAGTCTGATAAGAATCATGGTGTTCCAAATGTTCCAACTGGACCTATTACACGATCTAAGGCCAAGAAGATTCAACAAGCATTCATTCTTCATCTACAAAATTGGATAGGCTCGGTTCAACCATCATTTCATGTGTTACAAGCTGATTCGATTGAGAAAAAAATATTTAGAGGTTCAGAAGTGAATATTTGCACGGTTGAAATAGCTGATGATGTTGCAAGCATCATTTCATGAGTTGTTAGAAAACTTATTTATTGTTTTTAATTTCTTAATTATTGTAATGAGTAAAAAGGTGGAAGTTAAGTCAAATTGACTTCATCTTTTGGGGAGATGTAAGGGGATCGAGATTAAATCTCGGTCATTAATCTTTTTTGTGAGAGACTATAAATATCCACAAATTATTATGTAAAAATAAGATTTGTAACGAATGAAATTGATCTCTCAAGTTGATACGTTCCCCTTAGAAATCCGAGCATCATCTTTGCCATTTCTAAGTTTCAAACAATTCTTGTGATAGATTGCATCCGAGACATTCAATCAAGCCTTGATCAAGTTTGATTGTGAAGTGACTCAATTTAGGATAAGGTTCCAAATGTTGCTTCTATATCTTTGATTGTAAGAGGTAATCTAATTCTAGACTTGTCTCTTGATTGATCCGAATTTTGTATAAAGAGGTGTTAATTTCTTTGATTCAAGAGTTCTTACTTCAACAAAAGCTTGGATTGTTGGGCTGAAGATTAAGGTTGCGTTGTCAGAGTCTTTGATTGTGTTGCTTATGCTTTGAAAAATTCTCGCATTCGTAAAAAACTTGATGAAATATTTGAAAATTTCATTTTTATTGGTTATTGTACTCAATCAAAAGCATATAAATTATACAACCCTCCCAATTAAAAGGATGTAATATTTAATGAAAAATATAAGTTGGGATTGGAGTAAATAACTGAAGCAACAAGATTACCGTTGAAGTTTCTCCATATGAAATGACAATATTAAACTCCAATACATCTTTTAGTGCCTTTACAACAACACAAAATTTGTCAAATTTATCAACTTCAGTATCACACTAAGAGCAACTTTTCTTTTGAAGAATCTTCGAACGAGACAATATGGAATTTTTCCAAATTTTACTTGGAGGAATCGTTTGGTTTTTTGTATGAATCCTAAGTTAAGTAAAGGATTATATTAAAATTAAGCTAAGAACCCCACTTTAAGGACCTAAACTGAGCGTTTTACTTAGGATATAAGTAACATTAAAATAACCTATTAAATAGACTATATTGCCTATGAAACTTTAATAGAAGGCTTAGTATGATATGTTAAGGATATGTATGAAGTTTGGTGGTCATTTTAGGGGCTAAACCGAGGAGAAGTGAAAAATGACCAAAATGCCCCTACATTCTAAAGTGTTAGTGTATGGACCAAATGAACATCAAATAATCTAAGATCTTATATATAACCTATTTTCAAGAATATAAGAGATTATGCAAGGTTCCTAAGTATTTGGAGCACGTTTAGGAGTAAACTAAGGATTAAGGATAAAATGACTAAAATTCCCATAGATAACCACAAGCTATTTCAAGGACCAATTATCCTTACTTAAGATTTTAAGTAAGACCCATATATAAAGACATGAATATTAAACCAAAATTTCAAGATTTTTGGATCAAGTTTAGAACCTAAACCAAGTTAGGGATATAAGCCAAGGCTTTTAAGGGAAAAGACGAAACTACCCTTGTAACTCCTAATCAAAATTCATTATCTTTCTAGAACGGAAAGGAACATGTCATGATCTTTAAAATGGTATGAATGAATTATGCACGATATTATGAAATGTTCAAAAAAATTTGAGCTTGGAATAGAACTTAAGAATGTATATTAAGACTTATGCCTTTCGAAAAACCTTCGGGGCAAGAACCCGTGAGACTAAAAAAATACTCCAAGGACAAGAACCAAGAAAAGAACACAACACAAACCCTAAGCTCACCAAAACTTAAGGACAAAACTTAAGAACATAAAGACTTCATACATGATATTAAAAGGATTAGAACGTGTTTGAGGTATGACCAAGATTCAAATAGTAAATGACTAAAAATACCTGTAATGACCTCCTTATAAGAATTCATGAAGCGTAAGAGTTATGATAACATGTATGATTTTACTTATACTCGTGAGGCTAATATGACGACACAAATAAAATAAGAATACTTACTTTAGGACCATTTATTTTTCTAGTAATCAAGATGCTACCTTAAGGCCATGAATCAAGTCAAGTAAGTTTACCACACACATGCCCTAAAGTTCAATACTACTCTAACCATGTCCAAGGTGACTCTTGACCTCCCACAACGAGGTGTATCATGATATCCATATTTTTTTCTCATCTAGATGGGATACCCTGTGCCAGCTTTAGCAGAATACTCATATTTTTCTCATCTAGGTAGGATGCACTGCACCAGCTTTAGCAAGATGACATGCTTTATGATTTTCTCACTTAAATGGAATTCCCTAAGCCAGTTTTAATAGGATGTCATGTTTTCCACGTCTAGATGGGATGCCCTACACCATGACTTCTACCCATGCTTTGCAAATTTATCCAGCCCATATTTTGCAAGCTCATTATGCCATGCTCAAGATATCCCGACCATGTTTTCTGCGGGATGTCACCTTCATGTTGCTTTTTGATCATTTGACTTTTTAAGTCTTCATGGAGAGTAGTCATGGGGCATGATGGAGATAATTATCAAGTTGACTTATGATACAAGAAACTAAGAAACCAAATCCCTACTTAGCAGAAGAGAGTATATTACCTTAATCATAAAACAAGATTATCTTCACGAGAATCCATGAAGACCAAGAAATATAATAACGATATGACACACAGGAAAGACCATATTAAGGCTTAAGAACCTCATGTCATAACTCATGCTATGGTTATGTCTTAGTTTTAAGAAAAACTCTTAGAGCGAGAACCTAAGTCCTCACACACTTAAAGTAAGGCTCTAGGATCAAAGACTGTTAAGATGGATGACACTCAATAATGCACAACCCAAACCTTAATTCAATCATGACATGAAGACGGCTAGGTGCCACTCTAAACCACTTAAAGATCTTCGAGGGTATTTCATTATCACATGCAGGAGATGTCAGGGCGACCTTATGCCAAATTTGTAAAGGATGTTGGGTCCACTTGGGCCAATTCTCACCCAATCCTCAAATTTTGACTTTTTTTTCCTTAAATTTTATAGTTTTTTTTATAGAACTATTTCCTTCTTCAACTTCTTGCTGCAATTCCTCTCTTAAGGTCCCTAATAAAATTAAGAAACTTTGAAATAAAAAGAAAAGGTCGGGTATTTCCGTACCTAGTTTATTCTAGCATTAAATTTTGTCCTCCCAAACTACTTGTTTTTCATCGATTTCTTTATTTTTGACTTAATTCAGAACTTCGTTGAAAAATTTGGTGACATCGGAAGTCATGGAATAAAGAATATATCTGATTCTATAAGCAATCATTTTAGACATTCTTCAAAAAAATTACTTATAGGAATCAACTTGGATGGTTGTGATTGGTTGAGTATGACCTAGAAATATGCATACTTGTTTTGACTCCAAACAACCATGAATATGAAGAAGGCAAGCCTTGAGTCAGGATAGTTATGCATACTTTGTAGGAAGAAGGTTATTTAGAAACAAAAAATTACTTAAACAAGAAGTAATGCCCTGATGGACTTAATGTTGTATTCAAGCCAGTAAACTCATATTGGCTTTGATATTCAGAAGGTTGAGCTAATGTTTGTATTGTTTATCTTGAGCCTAATGGATGCCATAGGATAACTTCATAAGGGAGGGAGACGACGGTTTAGGCTGAATACGTGTAATTAATGAATTGGAGTTGGGAGGCTTTAGTGACTCAATAGGGATATTGAGTAACAATAAGACTAGTAGTTTGGAAACGATGGAGAGAAAATCAACTAGCATAAAAGTTATGTGATGGGAATCAACATCAGGGTTACTGGATTCAGAGTCCAATGTCCTAACCACTAGACCATAAGACCACATATGTCCATATAACTATGATACACGTTATTTCTCATCTATATTTTTTATTTTACTTAAATATTTTATGTAATATTATAGATGGTAAAAAGCATAACTTACTAGTCCTCAATTAAAATTCTTAAGTAATAATTCTATCACTCTAAATTTCGCACTTTTAAGAATGAAACGAATGCGTAAATTAAATGGTATATTCTAAAAGAATAAAGAGACTATCATATGAGAAGTATATCAACTAATATTTATCTGCCATAATATTTGCATGTCTTGAAATTATAATTTTGAAGAACAAGGCAAATGGATACCGTTTAGGATATAGAAACGGTCTTAATCAACATTAAATACATATGCATGCACACGCTCGAAGAAGCTTTGAAAGTAACTTGGTTTTTTCGATTTAAGTGTCTCCATTAGGGTCTTCTTGAGAGGGTTCAGATTGTGAGATCTTATAGAAATGACTACATGTTTTTAGTGAATTTCGTTAAAGACTAAAACGAGAAAACAACTTTTCTAAATGACCGCATGACCCTCGTTTCAAAAGGATTCTTAGGAGATATCATAAGCATCTCACGACAATACCTACCAACAGTGATGAGTCTTCGATGAAAAGTCTTCTGTCTTAGTGGAGTGACAATGAAATTTGATGTAAAATCCATCAATGATCGATTCACTCTACCAACATTTGCTAATGTGATAGGAACGAGATGTTGATGGCCCCATCGAACATCTAGCTAAACGCATCCCTGCAAACGTTTGGCTTGGACGGTATGGTGCCGAAAGTTTCCAAAGTGGGAATGAGAACAATGCTAATCACATACCTTAAGCTAGAAGCAAGGACGTGGGCAGCGTTTGTGAAATCAAGCCTGATGCCAACTACTCATGACACAATCTATCTCCTTTTAAGTGAGTCCTTCTGGTCTTTGCTATAAGGAATACACGTTGATGTTGAAAAAAATAATAGAACAAAAAATCAAAAGCTATGCGAGGAAGAAGGTTGACTGATTGTTCATTGTTAAAATATCATTACTAGTCCAATAAAGTTAATTATACGAGCCCATTGCCTATATATTTTAGGAAAATGATTATGGTATTGTAGAGAACAAAGATATCTAGTTATTTTAGGAAAATAATTAAGTTCTTTTAGGAATAAATTTTCGACTCTCTACTATAAATACTCCTCCACCCTACCACAATTTTCATCTCAAGAAATTCCAAGTACAAAAAATTGTAGTTGTTTCTCCAAAGTGTCTTGTAATCTCTTCTTGGTGTTAATAAAAAGTGTGAGTGTTTCCCACAAAGAGTTGTGTTCAACAATCTAGTATCAGAGTGAAGTTGGTGTAGGTTATCTAATCTCTGTGGTTGCAACTCTGTCTGATCTTTCACATCAGAAACAATGTCTTGAGATTATTAGTGAGTGAGTTTCTTTCTTTTGTGTCGTGAGTAATTTGTGACTCTACAAGTTTTGTATAAAAAAAACTTGTTTGGTATTGCTGAGGTATCACCAACACGATGACTGATTTCCAAATCATTGGAGGAATTAAGAAACTCAACAGCAACAACTATAACACGTGGGTAACATGCATTATGTTCTTTTTACAAAGACAGAACCTTTGGGAGGTCGTTTGCGGGAGTGAAACTACGTCGCCAGAGGAAGATTCTAATGGCGCTTTGCGCAAATAGAGAATCAAAGCAGACCAAGCAATGTTTGCCTTGAAGACAAAATCGGAGAAGAGATGTTAGAGAACACTTGGGATGACAAGATACCAAAAGATGCATGGGACACGTTCGTGATGTTGTTTTCAAAGAATAACGATACGATGCTACAACTTTTGAAGGACGAGTTGTTATCAATTTCACAACGTGACATGAAGATTGTTCAGTACTTTCATAGGGTCAAGCCGATCTGTCGGGAGATTACTGAACTAGACTCCAAGTCTGTGATTAGAGAAGCTCGAATGAAGAGGATCATTATCCACGGATTGTGCCTAGAATATAGAAGTTTCGTTATTACTGTACTATTAGAATATCTTATAATAATTAATTATGGAATATATGTTAGATATCCGTAATCAGTTAATATTTCTTCTTTTATGATTTGATTAGTAGTATATTTTATTTTATTCTCAAGATTTAGTTAGTTTATATTTTCCTTATTTGTAGGTATTAGTTGGTAGTTTGTATCCTATTTAAACGTTATGAATATCAATGAAGAATACATACCTTCCAATTATATTTCTATTTCTCATTCTTAACATGGTATCAGAGCACCGATCTTGGTATTCCTAATGCCCCTTGGACTCAGAGTCCAAGGGGGAGTATTAAACCTAAAGTCAAATCCTAACTCAATCAGTGAAGCCTTTACAGTCGTCGATCATCCATCGTGATAAGTTTTATCGTGATAAGTCCAATCGAGTATCACAACAACCACAACTTCCTTTCAACAGCTTCCAAACCATCGCCATTGCTTCCGAACCTTAAGCAACCACTACTAGTCCTTAAGCAACCACAACGAAGGACGACAGATGATATATATCCAGCATCTTCAAATTTCTCACCAAGCTCAAAGGTGGCATATTCAAGATGTTCGTATTTTCTTTCACAACCTCTCATGTGATCCAGAGCACCGATCATGGTGTTATTATCCAACTTCAAAACTTCGGATGTTTATTTAACACATCCTTATTATATTCATCACTCTGATCAACTAGGATATTCACTTGTTCCAATCAAATTGAATGGAACAAATTACCAATCCTGGAGTAAATCATTTATGCATGGACCAAAAACTGATCAGGAGGATATTCACTTGTTCCAATCAAATTAAATGGGACAAATTACCAATCCTCGAGTAAATCATTGCGGTCTATTTCTGGGTAAATTTAATTATTTCTTGCAAGATCATCAACAAATACTTGGTTTTGCATCTTCTGGTGAAATTCAATAATTTATTGGAAGTCTATAAAGCAAACCAATGTGTCCAGATCATCAGCAAATACTTGTTTAGAGTTAACTTGACGGATATTTTCACTACTGGGAAGACAAAAGCGTTATTGACCTACACTCTCTTCTCAAAGACAAGTTGAGTGCTATTGACCTACACTCTCTATTTTCGTAAAGACAAGTTGAGTGTTATTGACCTACACTCTCTATTTTCGTAAAGACAAGTCGGGTGTTATTGACCTACACTCGTAAAGGCAAGTCGGGTGTTATTGACCAACACTCGTAAAGGCAAGTCGGGTGTTATTGACCAACACTCGTAAAGGCAAGTCGGGTGTTATTGACCAACACTCGTAAAGGCAAGTCGGGTGTTATTGACCTACACTCGTAAAGGCAAGTCGAGTGTTATTGACCTACACTCGTAAAGGCAAGTCGGGTGTTATTGACCAACACTCGTAAAGACAAGTTGAGTGTTATTGACCAACACGCTCCAACTTGAGGGGGAGTATTAGAATATCTTATAATAATTAATTATGGAATATATGTTAGATATCCGTAATCAGTTAATATTTCTTCTTTTATGATTTGATTAGTAGTATATTTTATTTTATTCTCAAGATTTAGTTAGTTTATATTTTCCTTATTTGTAGGTATTAGTTGGTAGTTTGTATCCTATTTAAACGTTATGAATATCAATGAAGAATACATACCTTCCAATTATATTTCTATTTCTCATTCTTAACATGTACAAGGATGGTCTGCTCAACCATCGCTGGTTGAGTTTGAAAATTTGCTAGCCAGCTAAGAAGCCATGACCAAGAAAATGAGAGGCATCGCCCTAAAGAGTGGAGAAGAAGTGCTCTACACAAGTAAAAGTCAGAGCAACAATAAGTCACGTGAATACAAAAATGGTGACAAAAGAAGAAATCACCAAGAAACTGCACAATCTTAGAGAGCTTAAAAGAACGACAACAAGAGTTCTCAAGGGAAGAGACTGAAAGGTATTTGTTACAATTGTGGGAAGAACGATCACAAGTCCAAGGATTGTTAGTCCAGGAAAAATTCTTTTGAAAGCAATGTGGCAATCTCAAAAAAGGAGATGGAGGATGAATAGGATGCATAAGTATTATGTGTTAGAAGAAGACGAGCTAGCGCTCATGGCGATGATGGGAGAGCATATCAATTACGAGAATAACTAGATCATTGATTAAAAATACTCAAACTATTAGGATCGCACAATAACGCAAACACTCGATGTAGATGAACATAAAGAAAAGGATAGAGAAAATGCAAAGAAGAATAAGTGTTCTCGTATTGAGATATTCGATCAACAAAGTAATTGGTATCTTACTCCCATTATAATGATTCCTTATCATTTGGTATCAGAGATTTTTCTTGGGTTGATTCCTTATCAAGTATTGTCAAGTCGTGCCTTAATCTCCTTCCATACTAGAACCACTCGACTGCTATCGACCAAGGCACGATATTGTTGCCAGACTCAATGAACAATGAGTGATATGGGTTAAAATTATTGAATATTTTAAACACTATCGCCCCTCCCCTCGAGTTGTTGTCAGAACCAATTTGGATCAGGTCAAGTTTATCTGAGGTGCAACATTAGTTAACGGTCCGATTGAGTTAGGCAATTTTACAAGAACTTATGTCCTCAAAATTCCCTTTGGTAAAGGGTTTACAAGATTTTATTAAACCTCCTAAATTATGCTAAGCGTATCGGTTTAAATAGTTTGAGGTTAAGAAAGAGCATTATTGTAATATATAAGTGGCTCTTTTAATAAACCTTAGCTTAGATAATTAATTATATGTTTGAATTGAAGTTGAATTTTATGAAATTGTGTTTTAAATTGAGATATGATATATGAAAGTTTACAGGTTTGTTTTGTTATTTAAAATAACCCCTTTTCGTTACATTCAAATTAACCAAAATTCTACTAATATTTATTTTGTGTAATTTAACCAACAAAATACGTTAGTTCTACGGTATATAAAACCCTCCCCGTTGATTCCACTTGGAACGAACCGAGAGGGGTGAAGAAATGTTAGCTGTCGTCTTTCTCTGGGTCTCTTTCTTTCTCCTCCTCCTCCTATTGTTCAAATTCGCCACCGCTCATGGTAATTATCGTTGCAATTTTCATTCGACTATTGTTGAATAGTTAGAAATGTGGAGAATTTCATTTTCTGTTTACTGCCTAATTGCTTCTGTTCAAATTCTTAGGGGACTTCACCTTAATGTCCAAAAAGCATGTCAAGCGAGAGGAAATTGAAGATAAGGTCTGCTAATTTCGAGTTTTCTGTTCTTCTTCACTAATATTCTTCATCAAACTAATGATCATTCTTTTCTTATGTTAATTCGAACTATACTGAATCAGGTCGTTTGGATTACTGGTGCTAGCCGAGGAATTGGTATTCTGCTCAATATTTCGCGTTCTTAAATTCCTTTTACTGTATTGAGCTTTAATAAATCAAGAATCTTCTACTACATCGTCTATCTTTATGCTCAATTTATAAGATTACTGTTATTTGCTTTATTTGGCATTTTTCGTATCTTTTCAAAATTTCCGTTGAATTCAGGGGAGGTTCTTGCAAAACAACTTGCTGGTTTGGGGGCCAAGCTCATTATTTCTGCACGCGATGAAGCTGGTTTAGAGAGAGTGAAGAACGAGCTCTCTGGTTTGCATTTTTTACGTAAAAATTTGCGGAAGGAAGTTTCTTATTGTTCCAATTATTTTCTCTCTAAAGTAGCTTTTGATGTCACAGGTAAATTTGCACCTAATGAAGTGAAAGTTTTACCTTTAGATTTGTCATCTGGGGAAAATAAGCTGAAAGAGGCTGTAGAGATAGCAGAATCCTTTTTTCCTGGCTCTGGTGTGGATTATATGATCCATAATGCAGCTTTTGAGCGTCCTGTAAGTGACTAATATTTTTTTTACATATTTACTTGACCTGAATAATGGCATCATGAATTTCATTGATCCTCTAAGATTTTTAATGATTTTGAAACATGCCGGGAAAGATATTCACATTATACCTTTGCACGATATTATGATATTGTCCCGTTTGAGAAATGCCAGTCGTCAATTTTCAATGTTCGTGTTATTCTCATGAACATGTGTACTCTGTTCTTTAACTAGCCTGTGGCTACCGGCAGACAAGTTTCCATGTTAATAGATAACGGCAAGAGCCCATGCTTTGTTGTACATGCAGATGTCAATTTCTTGTTTTATAGATCCCCTTAGTAATGTAGCATGTGATACTTCAAGAAATTGACTAATCTAGAATCTCCAAACCAATTCAAGAAAGGAAAAAATAATAACCTATATTCATTTCAACGTATCATGTTAAATAATAAGCCATAGATTAGAGTTTGCTGCTTAGCATGGATACAGGTTGAAGCTATTAATAAATGAGGCGGCAACTTAATTATGTTGTTTGATATCAGTTGGGAATTGTATTGACTAGGAGTAATCACTTACTTTTACATTTCTTTATATGAAAAGAAATCGTAGAGTCATTGCAACAGCCGACATGCACCTGGAGGGAACCTGCTTTCATGGTGCTTTTTTCGGCAGTTGTTCATAACACTGCTCTGTACATCTATATTTTCTTACAGTTCAAACTTTATGCCACACTGAATTATTTAATTTCCTCGTGGACATTGACGGATATAACCTATGTCATCAATGTAGGTGCAATTAATGGGCTAGGTTGGTTTGATCGGTTCTTAAGCTTAGTTGAACAGCCATACCCAAAATTTTGGATGATTATTCTTCTACAAGAGGAAGATAATACCTTGGTTTAACCAAACCCAACCTTGTTGTGTGAAGTGTGTATGCATGTATGTATGCATGCGTTCTTTCCAAAAAAAAAAAGATGTATGTATGCATGGATTGATGCTCATATAGTTTGATATGTTCCTCAAAATCTCAATCCTCAGTCCTCGTGCCCTGGGATTCACATGACCTAGCCCTTCTCTGCAACTGTTTAGCACACATATCACCACTGTTGTCTTTACCTGAAAGTGATCTCTCTCTTTCACGCCTTCACTATGAATAATTTTCATCATGCTCTCTTCCCGATCTGTATTGCTCGTCTAAGTTGCTCATTTAATGTCATTGTGCTACTTGCTTAATTTGTCTCTTCTTCCCTTTACATCTTTGCATCAATTTTGTTCTCGTAAACGAACCTATTGAGTTTGGATCTCAACCATCGATTGGTTTGCCTTGTACATTTTTCTATTAACTTTTCTCTCCCCTTGTTGAACCCTCACTGTTTTTTTATTTTTCTCTCCCATCAATCTGACCAAATTTTTCTCGTCCATCACCATTCATTTTGAATCTTTGGTGCCATAGACTGACTTTTACGGGCCCAAGTCTACGATCAAATTACGAGTCTCTTGAAGTGGAGGTAATGGTGTTTTTGTGAGGGGAGAAGTAGAATTCTTCTTTCGATCTATTTTGAATAATTGTAAGGCTCACATAAAGAAAATCTTAATACCTCTATATTGAAAATTTTTAGGTACCATCTTCATTGGTGTTTTTGACTATTTATACAAGTTGTATAATAACCATTGTTACATCAATTGAACCATGACTCAATCCTGGAGGACCATCTTCTTAAAACAAAGGAAATAACTAAAAATAGAAATGAAAGCGGAGTTCTTTCAACCATTGCTACATCAATGGAACCATGACTCAATCATGGAGGATCATCCCCTTAAAACAAGGGAAATAACTAAGAATAAAGATGAAGGCGGAGGACTCCTCCTTACAATACAGAAACTGAAAACAAAACTGCATAAAGAAAAATTCACCCAATGGGTTCCATACGTGACTGGTTCTTTCTGCCATGAGTGCAACGTGTGTACACTTGTAGTGACATTGTATCACAGACCAAGCTTGTTCTCCTCAAATCAATGGTTCTTGCTTGGTGTAGACATCCCATCATTACATTCCAGCCTTATCGACTCTCAAGTGTGTGTCTAATGAATTTGTTGGCTACTTTCTGGCGGGTGCATGATGTTGCTTTGATTTTCCTATAGAAATTATGCTTTCTGGGTTTTTTTTCTGCTGAAGTTGTGATGTTTTTTGTTGGATTTTTCTTATGTTCCTGCTTAATTTTGGATGGAGAAAAATCAAATGAACAAGGCAGCCATTGTGTTTCTGTCCATCTTCTCTCCCTTGTTCTTTTTCCTTGTTTTTTCTTGCTGGTAGTTAGTAAAAGTGATAACCTGGCTCAATCCAACCAAGTCTGTGAAGTGTACTTCAGGTTGGGTTTTTGTGTGAATAAGTTTGGGTTATTCAGATTGGTTTTACAGTCAAACTTCAAAATTCAGATTGTTACTAAGTAAATGCTTGAAATTGACCCGATCCAATCCAATCCACCCCTGTAGTTGCACCTTTTGTGCAAATCCAATTCTCATAATTGAGTGTAATGATTCCATGGTTTCAAAAACTCCATATGCTCTGTTTTATTTGTCTATGTCTGTTTATCGATCCTTCTATGCTTTGATATCTGTGTTCGTTTATTGTTACAGAAAAGTACAGCTTTGGATGTATCTGAGGAAAGTATGAAGGTATGAAGGAATAAAAAAACGCACATTTTAGTTTCTGAACCGCAGTGGTTTCTTATTGTGAGTTGAGGGAGCGAGAGTGTCCATTGAAATTAATAATTTGATATTCAGGACTATTCATCCTTCAATTATTGAGATAGCCATTTCTTGTGTTATCTTTCTATTTCTTTTATCAACTTTTGTTAATTATATGTTATGTGCTCAATTCTTACGTCTTTCTGTTTTCACTGTTTTATTTTTTTATTACAAACAGACAACATTTGATGTCAATGTTCTGGGGACCATTTCTCTCACACGGCTTCTTGCACCTCGTATGTTACGACGGGGACAAGGTCATTTTGTTGTTGTAAGTGGAAGCCACTGATACTAGTATGCTTTGCCATTGTTTACTTATTTTAGACTCATCGTTGTATCTTAAATTGATATGTCACTTGAATATGCTATTATTTGTAACTACAAATGTTTATTGTCAGTCCGATCTTCAGGTTGTTACCTAATACTCGGACAGTTAATTTGATCATGAGATTACTGTTTATTCTTATCTTCGAACAATAATCTAATTTTACGGTTAGTGATTGTTGCTACATTGTTGTAATTATAGAATTTTTCGTATTTACTATTTGGACCATCGTCATTTTATTTTCATGTGTCTATCTTGTTTCTTCCCTTTTATTTCCTCTCACTTGTAAGTCTAAATTGTTGATTGCTAATTTGTTGTTTCCTTTTGGATTGCTTCAGATGAGCAGTGCTGCGGGAAAGACTCCTGCTCCAGGACAGGCTGTATATTCTGCATCAAAGCATGCTCTAAATGGCTATTTTCATTCTTTACGATCAGAGGTAAGATAAACCTAATGTGTTTGTGGTTATATTTAAGACTACAATAGGGGTGTATTTACCTGTTGCGAATGAAGGAATATGAACATGCCTTCCTATACTTGGCGTTGTTTTCATGCATTTTGGAGTAACTCCTTCGATAGACTAGACTCTACCAAACTAGAAACTAAATTGTTAGTTTTTGAAGAATATCATTTGCATGTAGGGAGTAGGGAAATGTTTTTCTTTTCCATTCATCTTCCTATTATCTAATGTCATTATTGTTCCCTCAAACCATGGTTTATTATTTAACAAAAATTTAGTTTCTGCCTAATAATTTTTATTATTAACTTATAAATTAAATCCTCAACGTTGATATTAATATCCTTTTTGATATGTTTTTAAAAAAATGAGAATTAACCTTTCATTAAGAATAAAATGAAAGAATAAACATGCAATACAAGACCCACAAAAAAAAAAAGGATACCAAAGAGAGGGCCTCCCATCTTGTAAAATAACTACTCGATAGGTCTTATTTTACAAGATGGGATCTTTAAGGTGAGAGGAACAATAGTGTTTAAAGATCCCACAACAAAGCATACACCTCAACAAGCCACAAGAAATGACCCTTCTCTCCAAAAGGGCGGATGGAGAAGGAACTCCTCGGTCATCTCATACAGGTCTCTGGTGAGGCAACTGAAAATCAAACACCTCCAAAAAGAAAAAATTACACACGAAACGCCCGAAGTCGCATCTCCCAAAGGATGTTACTGAAATCTTCCTCCGCCTTCCAACATAGGATACAATAAAATTAGCCAATCAACAAAGGCCACTTTCTCGAGTGTTGGTCTAAAGTCTTAATACAACCACGGATAACATGCCAATTGATATTCTTTCTAGAGAGCCAAGAAAAAAGAAACTCTAATGGGAGAGGGGTCCAATAAGCAACGAGAGCTCCAAATATGCAAATCCCTCTTCCCAATCCTAAAATCAATTTCCCCTACCAAAGATAGGAGAGCAGTAACATCTGTCGTTTCCCTATTGGACAAAAGACGACCAAACTTGAACGAAAAAGAGAGGGAGCTCTTAGTCCAATCTAATATCTCAAGCCACAAAATAATATTTTGAAGAGGAAAGGTGATAAAAGACAAGAAAACATAGTGCAAAGGGGTCTATTCCCAACCCACTTATCTCCCAAAAATATTTTTCCTTTCAACACAAGAGACAAGATGAGAGAAAGGTAGGAGCTCAGAGAAAATATCCTTCCACAAATTTCCGTGTGCCTTTAAACCTACTGGCAGCCACTCAAAGGGGTGAGACCCATGCTTATTCACAATGATCCTCCACCACAAGGAATTAGATTCAAGGGGAAAAGGCCAAAGCCATTTCACTAACAGGGCTTTGTTACTGAGTCCTAAATTTCCAAGTTCAACCCCTCCTAAGTTCACAAACTTTCCAATGACCACCTAGCTCACAAGATGGGCCCCTTTTCCTTCACTTACCCCTTCACACAAGAAGTCTCTCATGAGTTTTTATGCTCTTACCGACAAAACAGTGAGAAGTAGTAGATTGGGTGGGATACCACTGACACAAACATGATAAGGGTAAGTCTACCACCTTTTGAGAAAAAAACTTATGTTCCAGGACGCCAACCTCTTTCTAATATTGTCTCCAACCGGATTCCAAAAAGAGACTACATTGGGATTACTTCCAAGGGGAAGGCTTAAATAAGAGGAGGGGAAGGAGCCAATGCTGCACCCCACGAAACTAGCCCCCATCTTTCCAACTTTTCAGGATCACAATTCAACCCTCGAATCTAGCATTTCCCCCTACTAATTTTGAGATCAAACATAACATCAAAGAAAGCAAGAATATGATTCAGCGTAAAAAAGTTTCTTTTTTCCTTGAGCATAAGAAAATAGTATTGTCTGTGAATTGGAGGTGGGACAAGGACACTTTCTCCCTACCAATTGCAAAGCCCTCGACCACTTTTCTATTGAAACTCTTAAGAGTCAATTCTACTTAGAACATCCACCACTAAAAGGAAAAGGAAAGTGGATAGAGGGTCCCCCTGTATAAGACCTCTAGAAGTTCTAACTTTGCCTCTCGGTTTCCCCTTAATAAGAAAATATTAACTGAATGATCTCACACAACTCTAGATCTACATCTTCTATTAATACCCAAACCCTTTCTTATTCAGAACCTTGTCAAAGGACATTCAAGTCCACATGTTCGTAGACCTTCTCAAAATCACTCTTGAAGAGCACGCTCTCATTCTTCCTCATCTTCTTGTCTTATATGACTTCATTAGCAATCAAGGCCTGGTCTAGGATTTGTCTTCCTACTATAAAAGCTCCTAGCCTATAGAGATCGTTGAGGGAAGGATCTTTTTTAGCGTTGTCAGCCTAAACCTTTTCTATGATCTTATAGACATGAGTCATCAGGCTAATCGGTTTGAAATCTTTAACCTTGTTTGTCTTCTTCTTTTTAGGGATAAGGCAAACGGAAGTTTCAATCATAGAGCTGCTCAAGATACCTCGTTCATAAAATTCTTCGAAGACTTGCTCTAGATCCGCCTTTAGTCCTTCCTAGTTATCCAGAAAAAGGGCCATAGAGAAGCCATTCAAGCCATATATACTCAAGAACTCACTTTCTAATTACTTCAAATGTGGAGGGGGAGACCAACTCATCTCCCCCTCCCAGTGATGAGGCACCACTCCACACCATGAACAAACGGCTTTGGAAGCACCTTTGGGTCATAGAGATTAGAGAAGGAGAGGATCTCCTCCACCTCTTTCTCTTCTCGAACAAGTTCGACCCTGTCATTTTCCAAAGCACCAATAGTATTCTTACTTCTTTTGCCACTAGCCATCCTGTGAAAGAATGAAGCATTACCCTCACCTTCCTTAACCCATTCCACCTTTGCCTCCAATTGTAGGTTTCCTTCCTAACTACCTTAGTGAAATCCAGCTTAAAGGAATTCCTCTCCCCTTTTTGGTCTGTTGCCAAACGACCTCTATTTCCAGATTATCAAACAACCTAATCTTGTTAAAAAAATTCTATTTTTTAAGTTTAGTGTCTCCAAGTGCTTCTCTACTCCAGTCCTTTGAGGATCCCTTTAAGAGCCTTCACTTTTCCATAAATCTGTTCAAGTGAAGAGAAGAGGACTGTATAACCTCATACTGAATGTGATTTATATTCAAGGGGCCATTACCGAGAGGGAGACTTGTAAATCTTGAGGAAAACTCTCGAGAAAGGAATCTACTTGATGATTCTTACGAATGAATAGGAAAGAAAAGTGAAGTTCCCTTTGAAAAAACTCTAGATGCTTTAAATTTTCCTCTCAATTTGCTGTTGTTAATAGTGGATATGCACACCCAAACCCAGTTCCTCCATCTGCAACCAAAATCTTTTGCTTCAAGGATGGTGTCCAAGAAATTCTAATCACCCTGTCCAAAGATTTTTCTAGATTTACCTTCAATTCTATTTTATTATTTATTATTTTTTTTGCTCTTCCATTCATTGTGAAGGTCATTTGCAATGCAAGCATCAAAGTTTTTTCTTACAAACATAGAGCGGATTGGTACTTGGAAATAGCGTGGTGAAGTACTTTTTAAGTCCAAAAGAACTTTGATAATAATTTATATGTTCTTGATAGCTCTGAAGTCACTCACTATTTTCACCTCTGATGCCGTCTGGATGTGAAAAATATTAGTTCCATTGAGGGTAGCCTTACTTAATCCCTTCTTTAAAAAATCTTAGAACTCTTTCCTGATGTTATATTTGATGATGTTCTACAATTTTTTTTGGAAGAATCCTACGGTGTTAGGTACCCTTTTTCTTCTACAGTTTTCTTTTCTTTTATAATCATGTACCTTTTCTTTTTCTTACATACTCATGTACCTTTTATTTTTCTTTTATATTGCTACAACGGGAATCTCAGCTCTACCCTAAAGGAATTAGAGTGACTGTTGTTTGTCCTGGACCAATTGAAACATCAACTGACTCTGGTGCTGAAGCTATTAAGAAGAAAGGCGTATCTGAGGTATGTAGATCTTATTTTATCTTGTATCAATCGTGTTAAAATTCTTCCCCCTCCCTTCGTTCAAATATGATAAATTTGAAGGTCAATTTGAAGATCAATTTGGTTTACTACCATGGGTTGATCTAATGGTCAATTAATTGCCAAATAAATAAAGTGCATAGAGGGAATGAGTTGTAGTAATGACGGCCACCCCACCTAGCATTTATTTCCTAGGAGTTCTTAAACAACCAAATCTAGTAGGATTAGACAATTGTCCCGTGAGAATAATCGAGGTGTGAGTAAGTTGGCCCATGCACTTGTGGATACCCAAAAAAAAGAAGTTAAATTTGATTTAAAACAACTTGTTTTGTTATTGGTTGTACATTTTTATGTATAATCTTTAGGGCAATGTTAATAATCTGCTAGATGACGTCATATATGGGTGTTCTGCATACTAATCCTGTAAGGAAATAATATTCCTTACGTACGCTTCTGCTTTCCATTAATTAGGGGTTATATTGCTTGTTGTGTAGCTATGACATGCTAAAGAGAGTTTATATTGAGTATTCTTGATTCTACTTTCTTGCAGAAGCGACTTTCATCAGAAAGATGTGCTCAGTTGACAATTATTGCTGCTAGCCATAATCTAAAAGAAGTTTGGATATCATCTCAGGTATCTATTTATTAAATGATTCACAAACGTATCAGTAAGTATTTATCCTCGTTGATTAAATAGCTTCGAAGTAGACTTGTTCTTTTAATGTTCTTCTTTGAAGCTACAAAGGTGTTGAACTACTTTATGCACACCATATCATCCTTTTAACGCCATTGGAAAAAAAATGTTTTTTTTTAAATACTCACGTGCATGAAGTCTGAAAACCTTGTCTTGCAGCTGATGCTCATTAAAAAATAATGGTAGCTTATCATTGCATTGATATTGATGACTAATGAACCTTGGTTAAACATATACCAAGGTAAATGATGTCAAACTGGGGATCTTGTAAATGTCAAGCTAATAAGTGTTCTTTTTCGTTCATCATCGAATTCTTTAAATTTTAGCTTCTTTCCTCTTTATCTATAATAACGCACCCACACATCCTTGTTAGGAATCACGGATCTCCACAATGGTATGATATTGTCCACTTTGAGCATAAGCTCTCATGGCTTTGCTTTTGGTTTCCCCAAAAGGCCTCATACTAATGGAGATATTATTCCTTACTTATAAACTCATAATCAACCCCTTAATTAGCCGATTTGGGACTCCTCTCCCAACAATCCTCAACAATCCTGATCTAAACCATCTGTTCATTGTGTTGCCATACAACATATTCTATAAGTTGAGGAAATTAATACCATCGGATGTACTTTCAGAATTCACTTAATGTAAAATCTCAAACTGGTATATTGGAAAGCCTGTGACTTTTTCTTATTATTTTTGAGATGGAAGTTCTATCTTCTCATTTTTATTTTTGTGGGAATTTGACATTTGATTTGTTGCTCAACTCTTGTAGCCCGTCCTTGCCGTTATGTATTTGGTTCAATACATGCCAACAATCGGCTACTGGCTCATGGACAAGGTATACACTCAGGTTTCAAATTCATAACAATTTGGGTATCTCATAATCTGTGACCACGTAATCTTTGTCAGTGTGTATTAGTTTTGATTTGGTCTTAGATCTTTCATAAAACATTAAGTTTACTCTCGTAAATTGAATAATTTCGACTCCTATTCTCATTGGGTGTATTATGTAAAATTTACTTGTAGATTGGTGCGAATCGTGTTGAAGCAGCTGCTAGGAAGGGCAACACTTACTCGCTCAGTTTGTTATTCGGAAAAAAAAAGTCATCTTAAGTATGATTCGACCCATCGACTTATAATTCAATCCATCCATGATTTGTAGTACTTCTTTGTTGTTAGGTTGAAGTTTTTTTTTTTAAAGATATTTGAAAATAAAATATCTATAAATAAGATACCTAGAAATAAAATATAAGTTTGGTGTTTGCATGAAATTTTTTATATAAACAAATAATATTTATATTTGATTTTACTTTTAACAATTTTATTATATTAATTAATTTTAGATAATTAGTTTATTTTTATCAAGACAAATTATTAAAATAGTATAAGTTTCATTCTATATTAGGAATAATATGTCTTAAATTTTAGATTCTTGAGTTTTTTTTAGCCATAATGTCAACAATTATTCTAAATAAATAACTGAATTAATGAAGTTTTATAAACTTTTAATTGTAGATAAGTAGTATAATAATCAAATTAAACAATAAATTATATATGTGATGTTTTAACGCTACTCTAAATAACCAAAAAAGATGCCATTTCTTAAAATTTAATGTTTGCAAATTATTGGTTGGTGTACGTAAGCCCAATTCTTCTAATATTTGCGGCCCAACAAGCATAAGAAGAATTACGGCCCATCCGATCGTTTTTTCAGAAAACCCTAAAAAAGAAAAACACGCCTCATTCGCTCGATCATTTCCCCAAACCCTAAAAAAGCATACCACCCTCTCCCTCCCTTGTTTCTTCGTTTCTCCCATATCCTCAG
This sequence comes from Cucurbita ficifolia, assembly GCA_033971965.1. NCBI lineage: Eukaryota > Viridiplantae > Streptophyta > Magnoliopsida > Cucurbitales > Cucurbitaceae > Cucurbita > Cucurbita ficifolia. Next base: position 5,599,077 of record CM066966.1, read on the forward strand.
TTGCCAGCGCCGTTCGCATCACATTTCTTCTTCTCACGGCTCCTACCAATGGTACTTCTTCTATTACCACAATTCTCTGCCCAGCATTTTAATGTCGCTTTTTTTTTCTTTTTTTTTTTTTATCACTCTTGAAATTTCTGTTGAATCCACTTGCTCTGGTGCTTTGTTGTTGCTGATTTGTGTTGGGGGTCATGGCCGAGTTTTGGTTCTACACAATTAACAACTTGTTTTACTCATTCATGCTAGTGATCTCTTATTGTTTGACAATCTGTTGAGTTCATTTTTAGATTACTTTTCGAATGTTAAAGATCTCCAACAGTTGTGGTGAGTTTTTAGTTGGATTTTAGTCTTCAACTTGTTGAATAATGAACTGAGATTCGGGTGCTGGTAAGAATGTGGATGAGATTTCTCGATTCAAGTGTTCTTCGACCTTGTTATTTTGTATACTATTTCTTGGTGCAAATGGTTAAATCTCTTCGCTTCCTTTTTACGTTTCTGTTTGAACAAATTGGGAAAGCCTTTTTTGATCCATTACTGAATGATTTGGTCCGAGTAGTTCTATTCCCTGCAATCTCTGGTATGTTTGTTATAATAGTGTAGTAGTTGATTGAATACCCGAACCGAGTTGGATTTGTATGTTTGGAGTTGTTGTTGGAGATAAAAGAGTTGATTTTGGGTATGTATGTATGTATGTATGTGTTGTTGGATGGACAGCCGAAGCAAATCCATGAGATAAAAGACTTTCTTCTGACTGCAAGAAGGAAGGATGCGCGGTCGGTTAAAATAAAGAGGAGCAAAGATGTAGTGAAGTTTAAGGTTCGGTGCTCAAAGTACCTTTACACGCTCTGCGTCTTCGACTCTGAGAAGGCTGATAAATTGAAGCAGTCTCTTCCACCAGGTGAATTCATTTCATTCTTTTAAACTCTTTTCAACTATGTTATGTTGTTGAAGCCTTTTATTTAATTTGATACATATTTTTGGTTTAAACTGTTGTAGGTTTGAGTGTGCAAGATCTTTGAACAAAGTAGTGTCGGTGGTGATCTTTGAACAAAATCAGGAGCTGAAGACAAAAACGTTTGGCAGTAGTCACTCTATTTCTTTCTTATTTGTTTTCGATCATTGAATGAATGTGTCTTTGGTGTTCTTGGCATTAATAGGACTTACAGTGTTTCTTTTATTCTATGAACCTTTTCAAATTTTCGGCCGTCTGAGATTCGTACGTCGTTGATTCCATTCCAAACTTCGATTATCATTAGCCCTCTTTTTTTCCCTTCTGTTCAAACAGCCCCCCTTCGAAAGTTTGCTTTTGCTTATCAGAATGCCGTTGGACATTTTTGGTCAGGTGCAGGGGTCTACATGGTCTGGGTTGAGGGTTTGTTTTTTTTGGCCCAACCCTACCCTCTATTCTCGGGTTAGGTTGTCGGGTTGTTTAAAAAAATTAATTTTTAATTTTTTTTTATTTATCCACCCTCCAAAATTATTCTATGCAAAAGGTTAAAAAGAATTCTTCTTCAACACTGCCATATAACTAAAATAATTAAATATTGACTCTTTAATAGCTTGAAGAACCGGAGTTTCTATTAATTCAATTTTGTGTTCACTGTTTTTGGAGTTTTTTTAGTTGTCAAAGAGCTACCAACCCAGTTTTGTCTTGAGAGTTCTTTAGGTGTCAAGAAGAGCTAAAATAATAAAGGATCTCCTATGTTGATTTAGAAACTTCTAGATACAATCAATAACATTTTAAGCAACTTTTTTGTAACGTCCTTAATTTTCTTGTTCAAAATTAGTGACTTGCTACATGCAATGTTTTAAATACATATTCGGAAATTTATAATAAACACTTTAAAGTCATGAAGAAATAAAATAGTTTTTTTTAACATGAAATATAAATAACATAGGTGGTTTCTATCAACTACTAATATGAAAACCAATGCATACTACTATTCCAACATTCATTGTTCTGTGGGGTGCTTAAGGTAACATGTGACTTGAGTATTTTAAGAAATATTTAATAAGTCATTCCGCTGTTGGGGTTATTAATGCAATCACACACTTAAGACTAGGAACCTATCTTTTAAAATCGTTACATGGCCTTAGGCTCTTTCCAGTTCTAGCCAGAGTTGGATGCATGATACTTCTCCACACACGGCCCACGTACGCGCAGATGGGCCCACCAGGCGGGCTCGTATACGTACCCCTTGGGCTTGATTTGGTCGGGCACAACACATTACATGCCACACTGGTCACAACAGAAAAGGAAAAGCTCGCATAATATCATGGCGAACATAAAATATCGAAGGTACGCATTTGTACTAACATAACATAATAGGGAAGTATCTCGATGCACATGACATGCATACAAGCATGAAGTCCCATGATTTTCATTCGTAACATAACATTAATCTCATTCCTTTCTCCTTTCATCCCTGACATATTTCATTTATGCATCGTGTATACGTGACAATCATCATATGATCCATCACATAAGTTTATGAAGCAATACATAGCATGACGTCCATACTAATTTATTTTATTTACAATATGACGTAATGAACACAAACAACATGGCATGCAGGAGCCACAGGGCACGCACCATCATACATCATTCAACTATATAACTCCAACAGTAAAATCACTTACCACTGATGTCACCAAAACAATAAAGTCACTTACTTGATTATCTTAAAGTAAACCTGATTATCTTAAACTGATGTCACCAATTTATCCGTTAAACTTCATGTGAACATTAGAGTTTTGCATGAGTAGAATCTTGGAATGTTTATATATGTTTCTTATAATCTTATTTATATATGTATGCTTTCTTTTTTTCGTTTAATTCTGTTCACAATCTTCCACTCTTCTTTCTCTCGATTTGTTCCTGACGATTTCTTCAATTATAACTTACCTTAATAACATACTATCGAGCAACATCGCTCTCCAAAGTAAATTTACAACATCTCCCTATAAATTTACCCGAGGCAACAACTTTCAATGAAAACAATAATAGCTTCTATAAATGTTAAAAAAGAAAGCAAAAATGGTATATTGTACGACGAATGCAAATTCCTTAAAATTTAATGCCTCGAAGTGTTACTCTATCTTAATTGTAACAATATCCATCTTCATTTACCTTAAATTCAAATGGCATATTCTATGAAATTTCTGTTATTTTCATAGTTTTTCTTTTCCTTTCAAAATCAATACCAGAGATTGAAGCCATGAAGAACATTGAGGATATATTGATGACATTTATCATATTTTAGCTACTTTTCAACTGCATGAGAAACCATAACGTTCCCATTTTTATTGGGAAGAAAAAACCAGAACCCACCGAGAAAGTTCCCAAACTTGGACCTTAGTAAGCAGCAAGAATTATGTTCTCAACTCATGTTTAATCAAGAGTGCAAAATAATTTCAACAGAAGGGCTAGTGCAGCACATTTCAAACTATTTGGTTCAGTAGCGCTAACAGGTACTGGGTTTTCTACATTATTGCTCAACAGAATAAAGAACTCATTGCTTATCTCTTCATAGGAGCTAGAACTTTGTCATCTGTTAAAAGTTGGGGGATTACCTTAAACGGGATGTTATTGTAAATTTTCAGCTTTTGCGGGGCCAAAGAATGCAGAAGTCATACCCTGCAGCTAACAGATATATTCAGGTTCATTTGCTCTTTGAACATTACTTTCCCTTTGTTCTGTATAGAAATTCTAGCCTGTTCATATGATTAGGAATTGGAAGAATTACTTTTACTAACTCTTTATGTTTGCTTTTCTTTTGTTACATGTGAAGAGTTTATTAACCTTTTCGAAAGAACAGATAAAATGATGTTCGGTTATCTAACAAACAAACAGAGAAGGAATACCTTAATAACATTTTTGTTTGAACAGAAGGGGCAAAAGAAGAGGGCTAATGATAATTGAAGTTTGGGGTGGAATCAACGGCGTACCAATCTCAGACGGTTGGAAATTTTGAAAAGGTTCATAGAATTAAAGAAACACTGCAAGTCCTATTTATGCCAAGAACACCAGCAGTCCCTATAAAAATCAAGACATATTCATTCATTCAATGATTGAAAATAAATAAGAAAGAAAGAGAGTGACTACTGCCAAACGTTTTTCTCTTCAGCCTCCTGATTGATTTTGTGCAAAGAAAGATCACCCACCACCACCCACACTACTTTGTTCAAAGATCTTGCACACTCAAACCTACAACAGTTTAAACCAAAAGTATGTATAAAATTAAATAAAAGGCTTCAACAACATAACATATTTGAAAAGAGCTTAAAAGAATGAAATGAATACCTGGTGGAAGAGACTGCTTCAATTTATCAGCCTTCTCAGAGTCGAAGACGCAGAGCGTGTAAAGGTACTTTGAGCACCGAACCTTAAACTTCACTACATCTTTGCTCCTCTTTATTTTAACCGACCGCGCATCCTTCCTTCTTGCAGTCAGAAGAAAGTCCTTTATCTCATGGATTTGCTTCGGCTGTCCATCCAACAACAACACATACATACATACATACCCAAAATCAACTCTTTTATCTCCAACAACAACTCCAAACATACAAATCCAACTCAGTTCAAGTATTCAATCAACTACTACACTATTATAACAAACATACCAGAGATTGATTTAGAGATCACTAGCATGAATGAGTAAAACAAGTTGTTAATTGTGTAGAACCAAAACTCGGCCATGACCCCCAACATAAATCAGCAACAACAAAACACCATAGCAAGTGGATTCAACAGAAATTTCAAGAGTGATAAAAAGAAGCGCCATTAAAATGCAGGGCGCAGAGAATTGTGGTATTAGAAGAAGTACCATTTGTAGGAGCCGTGAGAGGAAGAAATGTGATGCGAACGGCGCTGGCAAACTGAGGATATGAGAGAAACGAATAAACAAGGGAGGGAGAGGATGGTAGCTGGTAAGCTTTTTAGGGTTTGGGGGAAAAGATTGAAGGATTGAGGCGTCGTTTTGTTTTATAGGGTTTTCTGAAAAACGAACGGATGGGCCGTAAATCTTCTTATTGCTCGTTGGGCCGCAAAATATATAAGAATTAGGCTTACGTAGACCAAATTGCGAACATCAAATTTTAAGAAATTGCATCTTTTTAGGTTACTTAGAGTACGTTGTCTTCCACTCGGTTGGATTGAGTCGGGTTTGATCATTTTATAGACCCAAGCCATTTTATTTAGTTGTAATTTTTTTAATCTAAACAACTTTCGTTAAAGAATGAACTCAATCCATCCGAAATCACAAATTTTTTTAACTAGGTTAGTTTGGGTTGTTCGACGCATTTGTTTAATTATTGAATGGTTGAAGTACCAAACTCATAATCGGTGAATTTTGTAGTTTATATTCCTACTAAATGCAGGCCAATGAGACCCTTCAATAAGTTTATTGAAATTGCCTTTGTATCAATGGCAAGAATCGTGAGTTAAGACCCTAAACCGATCGAATTGTTCGAGATTCAAGTAACGTTAAAATAATTCACTAAATGAACTTCATTGCCCATGAAATTTTAATTCAGCATATTATGGCATGTCAATATTATATATGAAAATTTGTGGTTATTACACTAGGTTAAGTAGCTAAACCAAGTAACGGTATAAAATGACCATAATGCACCTAAGGTAACTTACCTTCCGTTTATGATCGAAATGTTACAAAACTTTATGAGACACCTTATTTCGTGATTTTTAAAGATTACGTTAAGTTTGAGAATTATTGGATCATGTTTGGGGCTTGAACCCAGTTTTTGATGACTGTGTAAAATGACCAAAATACTCTTATTAGGACTCTTTGAGATGTTTCCATGTCTAAACATGTTCCAAATCACTTACTATTTTTGGTAAGGTCTATTTCTAAGGACATAAAGATATCTTCAATATTTGAAGTTGTTGTGAGCAAATTTGGAACCTAAACCTAGTTAAGGCCTAAGGAAAATTGAAAGGAAAATGCCCGGTGCCCAAGATCCAAGATCTTTTGGAATTTTCTAAATAACACATTATTTCTTTATGACATGTGATGGTTCCTAAATTATGTAGAGCTAAAAAATGTATGCCTCGAG